>JBAMBS010001506.1:0-42167 GCA_037044455.1 Zygothrica quintamaculata
ACAATAGTTGCATGTGTCTTTATTACAAATATGTATGACACTTTTGGTTTTCTTTATGAAAACACAAAGAATAGAAAAAAGAAAAACTGAAATTTATATGGCATAATAAAAATACCAATTATTTATGCGATTTCTAATAAAATACAACATTAAATACAAGTACAATCTAAAGACTTCAATATAATTGCTTCTCTTCGTTGGGCAAAAGAGCAAAAATATTTTCCATTTCCACATTTTTCATATAACAGTTTGAATTGTTATTTTTTATAGCATATTTGGAAATAAATTTTGTATGTTAACTAAGTAAAATTATTTTATCAATTTGGGCTTTTCGGCAGGTTTTTAGTATGAAAAAATACAAGGACTTTTCGGATGATTTGTCTTAAAGCTTTTATTATATTTTCTGCTTATAAAATATTTTCGAACATCGCAATATAAGATACTATTCGAGGCTCGCATATAATATGTTAAAGATATTGTGCTAAAAAAATGTGTATTTTGTTTTACTTATAAAACGGGTAAGAAAATCTCGTTAGGCCTCTTACAACTTTGGCATAAACCGGCTAAATTGTCTTATACTGTATGCATAGCGTATATAAGACTTTTAATCTTCTACTTTATGCGATAAGTGCTAAAATTTAACATATATATTTAAACTTATACTTTAAAAAGTAGATAAAGAAAAGATAGTAAAAAGCAACGTCGTCTATTAAAATTATTTATACTAAAAGCTTTAGAATAAATATATTTATATAAATATATATATAAATCTCATACTCAATACAGCGCCATGGAACAGATAAAGTGAAAGGTAGTTCTGGAATTATTGATACCAGATCCTTTGGCAACACATCAAGAAGTGTTAAGTACACTCTTCAAATAGACAAATACCCTTATGTTTAAGTTAGGACTGATGGGTTTTTACCACTTTATAACCCAATATATTTAGCTTTAAGTTGTGGGGAAAACTTGATTTTTTCTTAGATACTGCAGGAAATTTGAGACTTTGCGCAATTTTTGCTTACAAGGTTACTTGAATCCTTTGAAAAATGTTCTTATAAAAATCTACTTTTCCAGTACTACCAAAGTTCTAAGTATACTTTACGTTACCCAACTTTATGTTATATAAAAAATTGAAGTTTTTTTTGAAAAGTTTGTATATTTCCTTGAAGTAGAAGGTATCCTTGGCAGCATATGCTAAAAATTTTGTATATTAATCACTGCAGTCTTAGTTTTTGGTTAGAAAATTGCATTTTGGTGCATTAAAAGTTTAAAACCAATTAACTAAACGGCCACAAAGTTGGTAACAGCTTGTTTGGTATTTCCACTCTCTCACTCTATTTTCCTCTCTATATTTGTGTATGTGTGTGTGTTGGAGCAACGGAAACAACTGGCAGGATCTTTGCTTTCGGGCCAAGTTAAATATGAAGGGTGAAAGGATAAAGCAGCAGATACAAAAAAAGATACGTGGCCTGCAACTTTTAACCCTTTTCTAAAAGTTGGCTTTTTGTCGTCATACCTTGTAAACCCTAGCGCAAAGGGTATTCCAAAATAAAACCCAATTTTTAATCTCGGATTTAATCTAGAAATATATTATCAGAAAAATTTATCATAGAAAATATTCGATTTTCTATTTTAAACTTCCATTTGCATCAATTTGTAAGCTTAATGTATATCAGAATCAAACTATATTTTGCAAAGACTAAATATAATTCAGAGAGATATAATTTTAACGAACATTTAAATATTCAGTAAATTATTTAGAAACAAAATTTTAAATATATAAAAGGAAAATTTATAAAAGAATATTAAAACAAGAATAAAAAATAAACATAAAATATATATACATAAAGAAAAACTGAAAGTATACATAAATATACATAAATATATTATTAATAAAAATATTCCAAAAAAAACTAAATATATAACAATTTAAATTAAAGTCAAAATAATAAAAAAAAATATTTTGATTATTATTATTTAAAATAATAATAAAAATAAAATTATGTTAACCAATTAGTCCATTCAAATCAGAAGCAGGCAATTTATAAGCTTCGCTCCCCCTCTCTTTCTTCACTCCCGTTTACGTTTTTCTTTAAGTTGTTCAGCTACTTCTTCTACTGTTTGCTGTTTTGCTGCGTCTTTTTTGAATATACTTTTCCTTTTTTTTTATTTTGGTGTAAGGATTCTTATGCTCTGCACAATTGTTGTCGATGTATTTGTTCAGCGTATCGGCGTCTGTGTGTTGGCAACGGCATTTTGTTGAAAAGTTTTTGGCTTTAATTGTTGCATTCCCTTCAGGCAGGAACAGCGGCAACAGCAGCAACAATTGCAACAGTAACAGCAACAACAACAACAAAAACTAAAGGCAATTAAACTTCCAGTTCGTTGGGCCGTTGGCTCAGTTCGCAATCGTGCAGCAAATTACTGACCCCGTTTAGATTCGTCTATAACGCTGCTGTTATCGTTGTCCACGTCCTTTTTATCGTCCTTTATTTTTTTTATTTTTTCGTTTTTACTTATCTCTGTCTCGCTGTTTAATCGTTATCTTTCTCTAATTCTCTCAATAGAATTTTGCCATTTGCTGCAACTTTATGCAATTTTCTGTGGCAATTTTATGTTGCAATCAAAGTGAATTCTCTAGTCTTCTTTTTTTTTCAGCGGTTCTGCTTTGTTCTTTGTGTCAGCTGCTGCCTGCAGGTAACGGTATTGTATTGAAATTTGAATATCGGAGCGCTGTAATGAAAATCGGAAGCGGAAAAATTAATGAAAAGTTATAAGAGTTTTCGATAAATTTTCTGCTTAAAGAATAAAAATAAGAAATTTTTCTTTTAACTTAATTTGAGTGTCAGTTAAACATTCTATGATTTGAATATTATAAAAGATAAACTTTATTTAAATATACACAAATCGATAACATTTATCGATAACAGCAACTATTTAATACTGTGTGAATATAAGTAGACTTTTAAGCTAGCTCCAAAGTAGGCTTAAGGTTTTATTTATTGCTCGATAAATTGTCAACCAGTTCTCGATTACTTTTTTCGTACCGAGTAGCTTGCAGTTCTGTACCAAAGTACTATTGATAAATTGTACCTTTTTGTACCATAAACAAAAAAATAACGTGGAATTGGTTGTACCTTTGGGATTAACACAGCCGCCAGCTGAGCTCTGATTTACTACAGTAACATGGAAAAGACAGAACAGCAATCGATAATGGATCAAAATTACTGTTTTTTTTTTCTTTTCAATTCAATCGTCACTTTAAAACAATACTTAACACACACATACACACATCAATCCACTCGCTTAACCATTTTCAACACGGAGTCAATTTATTTTTGTTCTATAAAAAGGGCTTACATCAGATGTAAATGTAGTTTTAACTGTGTGTGTGTGTGTGTGTGTATGTGTGTGTTAAGTATTGTTTTAAAGTAACAATTGAATTGAAAAGAAAAAAAAAAACGGTATTTTTGATCCATTATCGATTGCTGTTTGTTGTTTTCCATGTTATTGTAGTAAATCAGAGCTCAGCTGGCGGCTGTGTTAATCCCAAAGGTACAAATGAATTTCACGTTATTTTTTTGTTTATGGTACAAAAGATTACAATTTATCAATAGTACTTTGGTACAGAACTGCAAGCTACTGGTACGAAAAAAGTAATCGATAACTGGTTGACAATTTATCGAGCAATAAATAAAACCTTAAGCCTACTTTGGAGTAGCTTAAAAGTCTACTTATATTCACACAGTATTAAATAGTTGCTGTTATCGATAAATGTTATCGATTTGTGTATATTTAAATAAAGTTTATCTTTTATAATATTCAAATCATAGAATGTTTAACTGACACTCAAATTAAGTTAAAAGAAAAATTTCTTATTTTTATTCTTTAAGCAGAAAATTTATCGAAAACTCTTATAACTTTTCATTAATTTTTCCGCTTCCGATTTTCATTACAGCGCTCCGATATTCAAATTTCAATACAATACCGTTACCTGCAGGCAGCAGCTGACACAAAGAACAAAGCAGAACCGCTGAAAAAAAGAAGACTAGAGAATTCACTTTGATTGCAACATAAAATTGCCACAGAAAATTGCATAAAGTTGCAGCAAATGGCAAAATTCTATTGAGAGAATTAGAGAAAGATAACGATTAAACAGCGAGACAGAGATAAGTAAAAACGAAAAAATAAAAAAAATAAAGGACGACAAAAAGGACGTGGACAACGATAACAGCAGCGTTATAGACGAATCTAAACGGGGTCAGTAATTTGCTGCACGATTGCGAACTGAGCCAACGGCCCAACGAACTGGAAGTTTAATTGCCTTTAGTTTTGTTGTTGTTGTTGCTGTTACTGTTGCAATTGTTGCTGCTGTTGCCGCTGTTCCTGCCTGAAGGGAATGCAACAATTAAAGCCAAAAACTTTTCAACAAAATGCCGTTGCCAACACACAGACGCCGATACGCTGAACAAATACATCGACAACAATTGTGCAGAGCATAAGAATCCTGTGCACCAAAATAAAAAAAAGGAAAAGTATATTCAAAAAAGACGCAGCAAAACAGCAAACAGTAAAAGAAGTAGCTGAACAACTTAAAGAAAAACGTAAACGGGAAAGAAGAAAGAGAGGGGGAGCGAAGCTTATAAATTGCCTGCTTCTGATTTGAATGGACTCAACAGCATTCGACATACAAATGCATATTTGGAAACTTTTGTTAATTGGTAAGTGACATTTCCAGCTACTATTTTATATGCCCCTGCACAAGCTGAAGTTAAGCTACCCCACTCCTGCCCCAACCTCTGTTAACAACAATTCAAAAATACCCTCCTCTTACTCTCTTAGACATAACTTCTACCATTTTGGCTGCCAAGTTGCTCACATTGTAAACAACGCACCAGGCACTAAATGAGAATGCTAATTTAAAACTTTCAACGCGTTGCATTCCCCAAAATTAAGGCAGAAATAAAAAGAAATAAGAATATAGAAAAATATCGTCTATAAAAATGCTATTAAAACATAAATACCCTTTAAAATAAAATATATTATGATGCTACAAGTATTTCAAAATAATTCTTATAAATAGATAATAAATTATAAAATATTTGATATTTATGATATTTATTATGAAAGAATATAAAACTATTTAAATAATTTTTGTATAATTCATTTTTATTTTTACTATTATAATTTTTTAATGGATTATTCTTATTCTTTTTCTATTTTGATTATTCTTAAATTTAAATGCATATTTGCTATATAAATAAAATATTAGTTTTTTATAACTGATATTTTCTTTTTTATTGCTTATATATTGGTTATATAATTATATTTAAGCTTTTATGTATTATTTATTTCTGTAATTTTTTTGTATTATTTTTTTTATTTAAATGTTTATTGTAGTTTTTTCTGAATATTATTACAATATTATTTTTATTATAAAATGCATTAACTTTTTATTTTATATATTTTATTTGAAAAATTTTATGTTTAATTATCATTAATAATTTTATTATTTTTATTTTTAATATTTTACATATATTAGATATTTAATTTATATTATAATATAAATGTGGTTTTTATATAATTGAATTTATTTTATTTGAATTTATTTTATTTGAATTTATTTTATTTTAATTATTTTCATTCTTAGTTATAATTAATATCATTATGAATTGGTTAACATAATTTTATTTTTATTATTATTTTAAATAATAATAATCAAAATATTTTTTTTTATTATTTTGACTTTAATTTAAATTGTTATATATTTAGTTTTTTTTGGAATATTTTTATTAATAATATATTTATGTATATTTACGTATACTTTTAGTTTTTCTTTATGTATATATATTTTATGTTTATTTTTTATTCTTGTTTTAATTTTATATATAAATTTTCCTTTTATATATTTAAAATTTTGTTTCTAAATAATTCACTGAATATTTAAATCTCTGAATTATATTTAGTCTTTGCAAAATATAGTTTGATTCTGATATACATTAAGCTTACAAATTGATGCAAATGGAAGTTTAAAATAGAAAATCGAATATTTTCTATGATAAATTTTTCTGATAATACATTTCTAGATTAAATCCGAGATTAAAAATTGGGTTTTATTTTGGAATACCCTTTACGCTAGGGTTTACAAGGTATGACGAAAAAGTCAACTTTTAGAAAAGGGTTAAAAGTTGCAGGCCACGTATCTTTTTTTGTATCTGCTGCTTTATCCTTTCACCCTTCATATTTAACTTGGCCCGAAAGCAAAGATCCTGCCAGTTGTTTCCGTTGCTCCAACACACACACATACACAAATATAGAGAGGAAAATAGAGTGAGAGAGTGGAAATCAACAACTCTTGCATTTGTTTCTTTTTTTTTCTACTGTTTTTTATGTTTTCTGTTGTATTTTCCCTTTCCATTTCGCTCTGTTTTCTGTGTGTTTTACTAGGCTGATTTAAATAGCACTCGGCTGCCTTTTGCTTACTCCTCAAGGAAAACCCTTAAGTTGAGTTAAGTTTCAGTAGCGTTTCTTTCGTGTTTTGTTCTCGTTGTCCTTGTAGTTGTCGTTGTAGTTGTCGTTGCAGTTGTCGTTGCATCGACTGTTAAGTGTGTTAAGTGTACTCGTTGGGAGTGCAATAGAGTAGCTTTTCTTCTACTTTACAAATTTCATTGAAGGTGTTTAATTATGAAGCACCAAACAAGCTGTTACCAACTTTGTGGCCGTTTAGTTAATTGGTTTTAAACTTTTAATGCACCAAAATGCAATTTTCTAACCAAAAACTAAGACTGAAGTGATTAATATACAAAATTTTTAGCATATGCTGCCAAGGATACCTTCTACTTCAAGGAAATATACAAACTTTTCAAAAAAAACTTCAATTTTTTATATAACATAAAGTTGGGTAACGTAAAGTATACTTAGAACTTTGGTAGTACTGGAAAAGTAGATTTTTATAAGAACATTTTTCAAAGGATTCAAGTAACCTTGTAAGCAAAAATTGCGCAAAGTCTCAAATTTCCTGCAGTATCTAAGAAAAAATCAAGTTTTCCCCACAACTTAAAGCTAAATATATTGGGTTATAAAGTGGTAAAAACCCATCAGTCCTAACTTAAACATAAGGGTATTTGTCTATTTGAAGAGTGTACTTAACACTTCTTGATGTGTTGCCAAAGGATCTGGTATCAATAATTCCAGAACTACCTTTCACTTTATCTGTTCCATGGCGCTGTTAAAATATACAAGGCATATAGCAGTACTTAAAAGATTTTTCACTTATAAATATTAACTACAAATTGAATAAGCTCATATAAAAGTATAAAATTTATTTGAAAATTAGAAAAAGCGATTGAAGTATTTGTCCTTTGAAATTTAAAGCGACTATTCGTATATATATTTGTGTGTTTGTGTGTGTGTGTGTGTGTGTGTGTGTGTGTGTAGTAAGTTAGTTTTCCTTTCATTTTTTAAGTTATCTTTTATTTAGTTTTGGTATGGTTGAAAAAAGTTTTGAAAGGACATCCTTGCAGCTGCACTTAATAAAGTTATCTATATATATATCCTTTTAGTGGCAAGACGTTGGCAACTTGAGCTGAGGTCAAGACTCTGTCTGATTCACTTCAACGTTGCGCTCTCTCGAGTGATTGATGACATCGATAAGTTTTTATAAATTGCACACACACACACACACACACACACTCACACACACACACACACATACAGAGACGTACACACATCCTAGCATATTATACTGTCATTCACACTAAACCCTAACATCAATTTACATTCTATAAAAAATTTTTATTACTATTTTTTGCATATACTTTTGTTTTTGGGTTTGGCATTTGCCAACACTGGATAATTATACTGCCAGTATATGAACTACCAGCAAAACTCTACTTCAGACTTGAGCGGCTAGCCAGCCGAGTAGTTGCAAAAGAATAAGTACAAGTGAGAAACAAAAAGAGAGAAAGAGAGAAGATGGTAAGAGTTGCAGATGAAGTGTGGGAGTGAAAGTGGTAACTGGCTTAATGAGTGTTTGGTTTTATGTGCTTGTTTGACTGTTGAACTGCTTTTTCTCTGGCACATAAAATAAGAGCCAGAGAACTTGCATACATAAGTATATGAATAACGTTGTATAACGTTGCTTCTAAGCCTGTGTTTTGGAGCTAACAAAAGCTAAAACAACTAGTCCAGATGCAGAATAAAAATGCAAAAGAAAACTAAAAATAAAATCACAACAATTAAACTTTAAGTTAGTTTTGCAAGTGGCCGACAAAACTATTTTATAATGCATCTAAATTTATACGAATTTATTATTCCAAATGCAAAGACTATGTGTGTGTGTTTGTGTGTGTATTTGCATATTATATGAAGTATGTGTGATAACTTTCAAACTAGATTGTGCATTATGTGTTGCTCTTATTCAAAAATTATCTAATTTCTATTTTATTTATTGTTTTGCTTAATTTATTTGGAATTTTTAAATTAAACAAAAAGAGTTTTTGATATAGTTTTTAAGCTAAAAAAATTTTAAGACAAGTTGAATTGCATACAATTCTTATCTTATATCTATATGAAATATAACTGTAGTCTTATACACATAAATTATAACAGTTTAAGAATAATTTCAACAACGACCAACTCTACACAAATAACTCGTTAGAACACTTAGCGAACACAACGAATATTCATTGCTATAAATGCTACACTTGTGCAGAGGTTTGTGTCATGGATAAGTAGTATTTAGCAAGGCTCGTTCAGTAGCAGTCTGAGGGTTGACTAGACGTTCTAAGAGCAACGCATAAAATATACGATTAAGGTTTGAAAAAGCAGTATAAGATATAAAAGAGATAGTGTTGCACTTCTACTTTCTGTATTGAGTATGTGATTTATATATATATTTATATAAATATATTTATTCTAAAGCTTTTAGTATAAATAATTTTAATAGACGACGTTGCTTTTTATTATCTTATATTTTTCTACGTTTTAGAGTATAAGTTTAAATATATAAATTAAATTTTAGCACTTATCGCATAAAGTAGAAGATTAAAAGTCTTATATACGCTATGCATACAGTATAAGACAATTTAGCCGGTTTATGCCAAAGTTGTAAGAGGCCTAACGACATTTTCTTACCCGTTTTATAAGTAAAACAAAATACACATTTTTTTAGCACAATATCTTTAACATATTATATGCGAGCCTCGAATAGTATCTTATATTGCGATGTTCGAAAATATTTTATAAGCAGAAAATATAATAAAAGCTTTAAGACAAATCATCCGAAAAGTCCTTGTATTTTTTCATACTAAAAACCTGCCGAAAAGCCCAAATTGATAAAATAATTTTACTTAGTTAACATACAAAATTTATTTCCAAATATGCTATAAAAAATAACAATTCAAACTGTTATATGAAAAATGTGGAAATGGAAAATATTTTTGCTCTTTTGCCCAACGAAGAGAAGCAATTATATTGAAGTCTTTAGATTGTACTTGTATTTAATGTTGTATTTTATTAGAAATCGCATAAATAATTGGTATTTTTATTATGCCATATAAATTTCAGTTTTTCTTTTTTCTATTCTTTGTGTTTTCATAAAGAAAACCAAAAGTGTCATACATATTTGTAATAAAGACACATGCAACTATTGTGTGGTTCCATAACAATAAACAAATAAGAAATTATGAGAGTGCCAAAATCACCCAAAATACTTGCATGCAACCCACTAAACTAAAACCAAAACTCAGAAAACAAGCAACAACAGTTTTGCCGTAGCAACAACTAACCGCAATAGTAGAGCAACAGCAGAACACGACGGAATGGTATAGGGCTTGAAAGGACAGTACAGGACATGTCCTTGGGTGAATTTCAGTTAAAAACTATAATTTGTGTGTTGCACACCCTTGGGCTAACACAGACATTTACACATAAACTAATAGCCCCTCACATACATTCATATGGGTCTTCTTATATTATTGTGGCTTCATTTGCCATGCACAAAGAAACCAACAATTAGAGGGATAAAAAGAGAGAGAGAGAGCAAAAAGCAAAGAGCAATAAGTGCTCATTTTAAATAAAATATAGTCGTTATTTTAAACGTTTGAGTACTTTGCATAACATATGGCACCATGTAATAATATATACAAAACCGACTTGTAATATAGACATACACTTAAACTAACACAACAAACAGATATTTACCTATACTGCTGCAAGCTCTTACACTCGCTCCAATATCAAACAGCTGCACTCTTCCAATTTGAGCAATTCGCTTTGTTATATTGAACTACTGCTGCTCTTCATCTGATCATTCGCCGCTTAGTGATTTCGCCTACGCTCATTGATTTCTTTGAGCTGCCTCCAGCGCTGCTTGCTTTAAGTTTACCCGGCGCAAATCGAATTCGCTATGCTTTATTTAAGGTACGCATTAGTTCGCCGTCCACTATTTACTTTTTGCAT
Source organism: Zygothrica quintamaculata (assembly GCA_037044455.1). Lineage (NCBI taxonomy): Eukaryota > Metazoa > Arthropoda > Insecta > Diptera > Drosophilidae > Zygothrica > Zygothrica quintamaculata. The sequence continues at coordinate 10,465 of JBAMBS010001506.1, forward strand.
TCTTTATCTGTAGGTCATCAAGTAGCTCACTTAGTAAATTCGCCGTAGCCTGTTAGTTGCGCTCATAACAATATTTCCATTCTTTATCTGTAGCTCAGTTTTATTAATAGTAAATATATAGAGAGGTAGCTTATGAGATTTGACTGCTATTTGTGTTTGAATTAGTTACGTTGCTTAACAGAGTTGTGAGATTAATCCAATTAGAAATGCTTAAATGCTGATTGGATTATCTTACATTGTTTGCGGTGGCTTATTTGACTTGCGTCTATGTGCATGTGTTTGTGTGTGTGTGTGTGAGTATGTATAAAGTTGTGTGCTTAAATGGCCAAAGATACAATTTGTGTAACAGCCAAGTTAATGTTGACACTTGACATACACAAAGTCAGAGTAAAAGAGAAGAGAATAGAAGGAAAATGAATGAAAGAGTTAGCATTTTAACCCGTTTGAAGTTTGTTTTATGCTTCCGCACACTTGACATTACACCGCCAATGCACGTCCTTTTTCTCCTATTCCTATTTTGTCCTTTCCTTTTGTACACTTTGTCACTGTTTCGTCTTATTTTTGGTGTTGTTGTTTATTTGTTTGGTTGTCCGTTAAGGATGGGAGTGGAGGGGAGGGGAGGGGCATGCAGTGTGTATAGTCCAATTTCTAGGACCTCCTCCTACAAGGTTCGTGCCTTTATTCAATTTCACTTTGACGGCTAAGCCAACAATCCACAAACAAACACACACTCAGCTACTACTACTACTACTACTACGACTACTACTACTATTACTTCTAGTTGGGTACTTAGGAGAAGAGAGAGAGGAATGGTAAAAGTTGAATATTAGTATCAGATTCTGGATTGTATGCTCCTTGCCTCCCTTTGGGCTATCGCCCGTTCGTGACACTCTGATAGCAAAATTATTACAGTCTGATGAGTTCGTCCTGTTGATGAATGTTGTTTCGGGCGTGGCAAGGCGTGGAGATTGTTGGCGGGCCAATAAATTATGCTTTGGGCGCTGATGTCCTGTGCCGAAATCTTTGTCTCGTCCTTGTTAAGTCCCCTGCCTGTGGATGGGCACATAAATTTGTTTACTTTATTTAAAGTTTTTCCCCATTTTTTTTCTCTTTTTTCGGGAATGCTTTTGATAAGTATAAAAAATGTTGTTAAGCGCCACGTGCTTCATTGATTGTTTGCCTTAAATTATGGGGCTAAAAGAGGGCCAATAAACTTGGCCAAATTGAGGTCGGACAAAGGAAAAATAATATATATATATATATACGTATGATTCTAACTCACAATTATCTCCAAAATATACTTGAAGCTGTCAATGGCATTCATCAAAAGGCCGCAAGTTAATTAAACAGCATTTAAAATGCACTCAAAAGTGGCTCAAATATAGAGGTAAGAGAGAGAGGGAGAAGTGTGCAAAGCCAAATTAACCGCGTGCATAACTTAAATTGCTGCTGTCGGTTAGGACCCGAACATACTGGGCTGCTAAGATACCTGGCAGGACATTGGCAGGATAATGCTAAAACCGCAAATGTGCGCAGCCCCAAAAACTTTTGCTAATTGCCCCCAAAAATATGCTTCAAGAAATTAATTACACAGAACGGACGAGGTGAGCAGTAACGCAACAGGAAACAGTCACATGCGTTCTGTGTGTATGTGTTTTATGGCAGCCGAAAGATATGGGCACCTGTAACATACCTGTATATCCTTATTGGCCATATAATATACCTGAACAACTGCTGCTGTTGCCGTTGCCGTTGCTGTTGCTGTTGCTGTTGCTGTTGCTGTTGCTGTTGCTAGTGCTGTTGCCGTTGCTGCATTCCTTGGCAGCAGCCGCAATCCTTGCAATATAAACTACTTTGCGGTTCAAAGTTGATGCCTGAAACTTTGCTCAATGTTTCGCGTCTGCAAGTTAATTAAAGTGCTTTATAACCCACCCAATTCTTACTTATCTACCTACTACAATGAGTATCCTTTTGAGTTCTCTAAAGCATTCAGTTGCTCCTTTACCCTTTACCCTTTTATAGTGGTTAAATAGTTCACTGCAGATGCCAAGTTGTCTATTTGTGTCTTTGCATTAGTTTTAACCACAATCATTCTCAAGGATAAACCATACTAATTACGTAAGCAGACTGCAAGGATCTGCTCATATCATATTTAAATTTATAAGGGATTCCATTTAATCAACTTATTTTATATAAATATTTCATTTTATTTTGGGTGTTAATGAATGATACTTGTCCTTGATCTTATCAGCAACTTATCAAACGGGGGAGGGGAGAAGGAAGGGGAAAAACTGTTGACCAAAAGAAGCATTTTCAATTATGCAAGCTAATAGCATTGAGAAGTTGGCCCAAAGCTTGGCAACTGGCTTAATTTAGAGACAGTGAACACAAAGCCACGACTCTTATTCTCAAAGGAATCTGGCCAGCCAGCAATACCTACAGCAATAGCAACAGCAACAATTGCTACCAAACTCTGCCACAGCAGCAACAGAAAATTTTTGTTGTTCAAAAATTGTATAGCTCGGCAACAGTTTAACTTTAGCTTTGCTGCTTTTCTAAACAAAACTTGTGGAACCAACAACGTTTCCCCTTACTGCTTTGTATTCTTCTTTATTTTCTTTTTTTTTTATTATGTATTTTGGCTCCCTTTGTTAAATGTGCAACAACAATAAGTAGAAGTAGAGGGAACAAACACAAAAAAGGTAGCAACAACTTTACATGAAAATTAAATAAGTAGCAGCTTAAATAACTTGGGGGCAGCTCCTTGTGGCAAGTTGAGCTCCTGCTGCTCCTCGGCTAGCACAAAAAACGGAAGCGTGCGTCGCAAGCTCAATGAATAGAAGTATGGGATGCCACCACAGAAATAAATGCAAAAGTAGAAGATGAGAAAGTGGAAACTATAAGAAAAATAATAAAAACCAAATAACACAAAACATGAATAAGTTAGAAGCTATCTAAAAGGTGGTAACAGTAAGGAAGTTCCACACACACACACACACTCACATATTTATATATATATATATACATACAGTGGAAAAGGTCGAGCTTGGAGTTGACTCTTAAATGGCACGTGAAGCGTGTGGACACAAACGACAACTTTGAGGGAAATCAAAAGCACAGGAGGACACAAAAGTTATGTCACAGCAGGACGCTCTGTCTGTCTGTCTGTCTGGCTCTGTGTGTGTTTGTGTGTGTTTGTGCTTGTGTGTGGAGGTGAGATATAAGCATTCTTGTTTTCATACCTTATCAGTCAAAGCCTAACACAAGGAAGTTACAGCAATCCACTCACAACTCAACTTTTGATTTAGACAGTTGCCAGTTACCAATTGAAAGTTGCTGTTGTTGTTATTGTTGCTCTGACAGGTGCTTTGCAGTTTGATTTGGGTCTTCAAACTTCACATACACTCATATATACACACACACACATAAATACACACCTTAGAAATGAAACGCATTTAGTTTTTAGATATCAAAGACAAATGTTGTCCAACTGGCAGCTAATCAGCATTCAACATGCAGTTGCACGTTCCTCCCAAATCCCCCCCCCCCCCCCATTAATATTGTAAAGTAGTGAACCTCTATCAAACGCTATTCAATAACTCACGACAATCTGTCTGATAAAAAAGCAGCAGCAACAGCAGCATCAACAGCAACAGCAATAGCAGGACATTTATTATCCTTAGCAACTGCTTGTCACAATTTCTGAAAAACTCCAAACGCTAAACTCAAACTCAAAACCCAAACTTAAACGCAAACCCATATCCAAAGAACTGGAAACGAAATCCGAATCCAATTCCCATTTCAACCGCACCAGAAAATGTCACTTTCATTCAGAGTCAGCAACTTGTTGGGAGGCAACATTTTTCCTTTTCTTTTGGCTTCATTGTATCTATATATATTTTGCAGCTTCCGCTTTACTTTACACAGCTGTCTGTCTGTGTCTGTGTATGTATGTGTGTGTGTGTGTGGGTGTATATATGGTAGCATTTGGTGTATTCTTTTTTTGTCTTAACCACATTCTTCATTCTGTTTCTTTGTCGCAGTCAAGAATACTTTTTAATGCCATCTGCTCTTTTGGTAGACAATTCGAGCCGGCAAATTGTTATTCCTTGCACCACACGGCGTATGCGTAACCCAAATTGATATTCCAATTTTAAATTGTTTATTTAGCTTTTTTGTGTTGTTCCGCTTTCTACTACATCTGATTCTTCATCATCTTCTTCTACTTCTGCCTATATGTCTATCTATCTGTGAGTTATGCTAATTATTATGTATGTTTGCATTGCCTGATGGATACACACTCTACACTTTCACTAGAGATTTCTCTGAACTATCTCCCTCTCTCTTTCTCTCTCTCTCTTTTACATTTCTTAACAGTCAACTGAGTGGGTTTAAGTTAAGCTGTGCAATTAGACAGGATTAAACTGAAAGTAAAGCTAGAAGTGTGTTGTTTTTGTTTACCAACTTGTTTTGCTGCACTCAGAACAAGGCTTAAATCTGCCCACAGGTTAATACTTTGCAGCATTGGCCAGCAGCTGCTGCATATGCCTAAAAGCCAAAGCGTTACCTTACAGTTGAGTATATCTGACTACAAGTTTCACTAAACACAGCTATGAAATACAGCAATTAGTAGTTTTAAATACAATAATCGAAAGCAGAGTTAAATTCACACATAGCAAGCAATTAACCCAAGGATATTGCAGGCAAATTGAGGTTAGGTTACTGCAATCAACAGTTACTGGGCTGCAGCATAATGAGGGAATGTGGGGGATAACAAAATTTGATGCTGTGTCTATATTGCATCTGGCTTAGTAGATGCTTCTATAGAAAATGTTGAACGAAAGCTTCTACTCTGGTAATTATTCAACAGTTACCCAGAACTATATCCATGCGGTACTGATATGGAACCAGCAGCTATATATAGAATATAAATAGGATGTAAAGTATTATAGACGCAACTGATCATATGTAATAATAGATACTCTGACAAACTTCTTCTATGCAATAGAAAAATTAAGAAAAATTATAAACATTTGTTCACAATTTGAAGTACTCATATTAGGTACTCAATATTTTCTCTCAGTGTTGCATATAAATGGTAGAGTTAGGCAATGCAATGGACTACAATTGGCATTCAAACATGGCCAAGTTGTAGAACGCAGTTAAACCAAAGACAAAACGTTGGACAAAACAAAGTTGGTAACGATGACAGCAGTATCCATGCTCTGGACATAGTAGCAGGTGAGAACAGAAGAAAGGAGAAAGTTCTAACGTAACTGTGAAGTACATTAAAAAACATTGAGCTACAGATATATCTATCTCACTCTCTTTACACCTCTGTGCTCTGCCTCTAGCTATAAAAGTACTTCCCTTTCTCTGTAAATGGTTGTTTTCTGTCTATCTCAATGCATTGTGGGAAACATTGAATTGTGCATATGAAACTGACCAACTGTGTGTGGGTGTGTGTGTGTGTGTGTGTGTGTGTTAGTATAAGTTTGTATGACTGTATATGAGTGTTACTGTATGTGTCTGTGCGTATGGGTAGAGGTCAGTATAGCAAACAATGACCAATACAAAATAGCAAATAACAAAAGGCAGCCAAACACACGTACATATACACACACCCACACACATACAGTTATACACAATGCTACACACAAATAACTCACAACACACAATGCTGCTTAAAATGAAGATAGATGCCTCCTTGCCTGGCAACCGTTCTAGAATGAGAAGTGTTCTCTCTCAGGCAAGTCCTTCAGTGAATCTTTCATCATATATGAATGATGTAAGGCCAGCCACAAAATATGCGTGCATGTTTGATGGGTTGTTGTCTGTGTGTGTATGTATGTATACTGGGTGTAGCAGCTGAATGACATAGTAGCTGCATGAGTGAATGCATTGAATGAACGCTCGAATGACGCCCTGACTCATTGGCTCACTCACTAACTGTCTGACTGACTGAGAGACACACTCAACTTGCATTCGCACATCAATGCATGCCGAGTTATTGTGCAAGACATTAAATGAATTGTTGTTTATTTGTTTCGTTTTACTCACACACAAACACTCTCACATATACACACAGTCATACAAAGGCAAGCTTATAACAAGTACAACAAAAACTGCCTGACAAATAGCTGACGTATATTTCAAGCCATTTAACTGCGCCGCGTTTTATGCAACACTAAATTAAAATAAAGGACACGCTTCGTGTTATACTACACATACGTATGTGTGTTTGTGTGTGTGTGTATACACACATAGTACGGATATTAGCAAATTTATATGGCAATGTGGTGCATTGAACCTTGAAGCAGACACATACCATGGAATAAGGACACTCAAAACGAGTCAATGAAATGAAGCATAAAAGAAGTTAATTAATTCTTATCTTTTCGTATATTGAAAGAAAAAGCTTAGAAACCGCATAAATCCTTTAATTATATAAATCTAATTTTATATTCTAAAGTTGTGTTTTTATTTCTATACTTACTTCTAGCTTAATTCCTTTCATTCATCAATGCTTTGAAAGCACCTTTCACATTTCTCTTTGCTTTCTATAGAAAATGCAAAAAAAAAAATAGTGAAAAAAAAACAAAAGCTGCAAAATCATTTTTGCCTTTTACTTTACTTTTAAACCAAATGACTTGCAATATTTTGTAAGTAAAAGTACAGTAAAGTGCCAGTGTGACCGCATTGCATCAACAAACACAGAGCCAGCAGCATTTACAGCTTCCTTTTGAAGCAATTTACAAGTCCATCAATCAAATCCTTTGGCTCTTTGTTAATTATCAGGTTCATGTCTACAAAACGTTAATTAAGACTACAAATGCTTTGGCAAGTTCATTGCAAAAGGATACAAAAGGATCAACCAATTAACAAACACATTTTGCCTTGCACCTTGGAATGTGCTTGAAATTGCATGGAATTTACTGCTAAAGCATATTGCATGTAAATACAATTGTGGCAATAAGCATTACAATTCAGAACTGGCATCAAATCAAATCTAAAAAGTCATGAACATTGGCTTCCACGGGGTCAAAAGGTTGAAAGAGGGTGTAGAAGATGAGCTACTGATTTAACATCAGAAACGTGACAATGGCAAATTTATGCGACTTTCACTTGCATAATGAGGCACAGAATTGACATAAATTGCAAGTGGCACATGGCAAATGGCAAGTGGCAAGTGGTAAGAGGCAAGTAGCAAGTATACAGTACAAGTGCGAGGTCAAAGTGTTGCAAGTGGTAAGCCTTTAAAAATGTGGCAGAACAACATTTTGAATTGTCAAATGAGGCGCTAAATCGGAATCAGGGACACGCCCATTTAATAACCACAGACCAATCACACACTCACACATACACACGCACTTCGTCAAGCCCACATATATCCGCTTTGTCGTATGTAAATTCTTATCGTTTGGTTGTCGCTTCATTTTCATTTTCTGAATAATTTTGTGAGTAAATTTTATATGAAACGAACACACATCACTGTGTATGTGAGGTGTGCGTGTGTGTTGGAGTATAGGCTGCTGTTTACTGCATACTGATGCATATCAAAATTTATTTTCTAAATATTTATGCTAATATTTTGACAGCGAAACATTGTACAAACTTTTTGCTGTCAAAAATTTCACTTTATTCTCAGCTTTATGTTTGCGAGTGTGTGTGTGTGTGTGTGTTAATGTGTGTGCGTTCATTTTGGTAGTCAGCTTTAATTAGCTAACAAACAAAAATAATTCCCATAATTTTCAGCTGCCAGTCGCAGTTTACTATTATTGACCTGATGAGATGCCAGCAAATTGTTGTTGCTTTTACTACCTGCAGTTCGACTTAATAGATAATTTTATAAAGCTTTTATGACCTAGCACATAAAATATAATTACAAAACATTTTTGAATTTTAATATTATTGTATAATTTATTTACAGCATCAAAGGTTATTGCATTTAAACTGTATGAGAGGAAACATCAAATAATTGATTAAATACAACATCTCATTCCCACTCACTCAATCGATCAAGCATATACAGGAGCTCATAAAACGTTGGCGAAATAAGTTATACACAGTTTGCATGTGTGTGAGCGAGACAAGTAGCGGCCCATTGAGTTACGCACTTGCACTTTTAGCATAGAATATGTGTACGCAGCTGTGGTTGTACAGTGCAGGTATAGTGGAATGAGAGAATAGTAAATATGTGTTCACCATTACACTTTGCACACGCTGTAAAACAGGATCGAACCTGTTAGTTGTTAACTTCATTTCAAACACTCTGAAACATGTTGAACAAATCTTCATTTACCATCATATTGTCTGCCGAAGCACAGTCGCTTTCGTCGAACCGAACACGTTCGTAAATATGCGATTGCAAGAGCTTAAGCAGAGGAATCTCAAAATTCTACGTACAGGCAGAGGCGTTGGCAGAGGCATTTAGTTGCAGCGTTGATCTATTACTTAGGTAGCTGTTCTCAAAATTCAACATACTGGCAGAGGCGCTGGCAGAGCTGGTTTTGTAAATAGGAAAAAAGTAGATAATAAAGTTTGTATGTGTTGTGTAAAGTTAAAGTTATAGACAGTATTTAATTGAATAACTCTTGCATAACTTTTGAATAACTGTGTGCATATGTACCTGTCGCTGAATAAATTTATTTTATTTGCATTTTGTTATGTTTCAGAAATTTCTGTTACATTTAGTCTACTGTTTGTCCATAAAGGAAAAAGTTTTCTATCTCACTCTCACACACACGCACTGTGCATATTCTGTTGTTGCCGTTATTGTCTGACTTCGTTTTAATTGCGGTACATTAAATTTAGAGTCTCTTATCTCAAACTCATCTTTGAAGTGAACTTCATTGCCGGCTGCTTCTAATGGGCGCCTGGCTGGAAGTTTATGGCATGTTTAATGTGTTTTGTGTTGTCGGTAATTGTTGTTGCTGCTGCTATCGTTGTTGTTGTAGTTTTTGTTGTTGTTGCTGTTGCTGTTGTTGCTGTTGTTGCTCTAAGTGATCGGCCTGACCAGAAAGCTGTACGCTAAGAGTGTCCAGTTGAGGACAACATGTTGACAACAACAGCGACAACATGGGTAACAACAACAGCGACAACAACAACAACAACAACCACAACATCACAAACAACAACAATTGCAACAACAGTAAATATGAACATGCTGCTGGAATTATACGAGTACACACCAAAGTGCTGTTGCTCTTGTTGTTGCTCGTGTATACATGAAGCTAAAATATTGTTCTGCTCGGCAAGAACTGACATGACAGTAACTTCAGCTGCAATGCCAACATCAGCAACAGCAACAGCAACAGCAATAGCAGCAGTAGTACCAGCACCAGCACTAAAAGCAACAACAACAGTATCAACAACAACAGCAACAATGATGCATTCATTTAAGGGGCAAAAGTTGCATTTATGCATGAGACGTGTTGGTCTCATGCCACTCCCCAAAAGCCCCTGCCTGGTCACACTACCATTTCCCTAAAGCCAGTTAAAAATAGTGTACTATATTTGAGTCAGAGTGAGAGAAAGATATTAAGACAGAGATGGAGTGGAAACGCGAATGTGGGAGACAGCGTGAAATTTGGTTAAAAGCATCGCTAAATTTGTCATGAGATTTAAGGGAACAAATTAAAAAAAGTTTATTTGACTGCATAAAATATGCGTTAACAATACCAAATAGTTATTATATGCACTTAAAATATAATATTAACCCTTTAAAGCGCAACGACTCCGATTTTCAAAAAATTTTATTTAAATATAACAAAAAATGTTATTCTAATATGTTAAATTTTTTTATGTCAAAAGCCCCTTTGTTGCAGATCTGCAACACACCTAAATTGCTGATTTTCTCGAGTTCTAATAGACCAATTACCAAAACTCAACCATATATAATAACCACTGGTTAATAATTTCCAATATTTTCAATTAAAAAATTTATTTTTAATACTTTTTTTTTAAAAAGAAACTGCACAAAAATTCAAGTTTTTCAAATTTACAAAATTTACGGGAAAAATAATTATTTTTGGGTTGTTTGGCATAATTAAGAGTGACCAACATTTTTTTTTTATTAAATGATTATTTCTAAACAGCAATAAATTATATTTTTTAAATTTGCCAATACACACTGAAAGATATTGGCTTCTAAACGGTGTGTTGCAGATCTGCAACACCGCGCTATAAAGGGTTAATAAATAGTACACATTTTTTTAAAAATATTTTAGGTATCAATAAAAATTTTATATATCACAATTTTATATATCAATATTGTGCTGCGCACATCCAGCAGCCTTAAGCTCTCAATAACAAGTGTTAACAGAAATACTTTAGCAGAATAATATTAACAGTGAGCAGCACTGTTAATAACATCGGAATGCAATATCATTAGCAGTGGAAAGTAACAGTAACATTCCCAAAGAAACAGATATTGAGATCGGACTTTGGGTATGGTGAATAGCCTTTTAGAAAGGAATTTATTAGTTAAACCAGATGTAATCTATTAAATTGGGTTAATATATATATATATATATATATATATATATATATATATTAATTCGTTATTTAAAATTGCTTAAAAAATAAAATGAAGAAAAATTTGTAAAATTATTTGACAGCTGCTAAGCTGCTGTTTGCCTTTGATGTATAAAGCAAATAAATCTGAACTCATATCGAGCGTGTATAGGGATAACTAAAATAATGTTATTTGGGTGTATGTGTGTGGGCGTGTAATTTACATGATATTCGCTTTGTGTGCCCCACTTGTGTAGGTCGTTGGGCCTGTCAGTTTTTGCATGTTCAAATGTACAGCAAGTTTTGGGGCAAAGCAACCTTCAAAACAGTTGCATGCATTTTTTAAATTTCCCTTTTTTTTTCTTTGTTGTACTTGTTACTTTTTTATGGGTGGGCGGGTTGAAGGGTACAAGAGTCGCATTGATGCCACGCCGCCTCTGTGGCAGCTCTTTTGCTGCACAAATTTCACCGCATGACATTCATCACAGTAACCCAGAAAACCAACCCAATCCTCCAGACCTCCAATCTCCTCCAGCTCTTAGAGAGTGTTGGCCAAATGGTAAATGTGGCGTGTGGGTGGTTGTTGGGTTGAGTTTTTGTTTGGCTTAGATATTTGGGTTTGTTTTTCTACTTGTAGAAGAACAGAGACAGAGATATATATATATGTGTATGTATATGTGTGTGTGTATATATGTGTATTTGTATGTGTTGCCAAAACAAACATTGCAAAATTTATGTCGTCTCATAAATTTGTAGCATAATTCTGACGATGCTGCAGCCGCCACTTGAAAATGTTTGGCTGCAATTTTGCTTTGGCCAAACGACCACTGCCTCCAGCTGGCCCGCCTGGTGACTCTTCCGATCTCCTTACTCCCCGCCTCATATCCCATCGGGCTACTCAGTCGTCTGTGCCAGCTCGTTTAGCCTTTGAGTTTCAGTCCGGAATCTCTCTTTCTCTCTCTCTCGCTCTCTGTTTCTTACACACACACACACTTCCCTCCTCTTGCTTTGTGTTTGTTGGGCTAACGAACCGCGTGAATGCAATTTCTTGGCTTTCTGTTTTTTGGCCTTTGCTCCTGGGTAGAAAACTTCAAATATTTGGGCTCTATTTAAACTCGACTTTGGATATTCTTTCTGTCTCTTCTATCTAGTTTTTTCTTCCTTTCTTTCTATATTCATTTTTATTTTTTAGCATACAAACACGTTGAGATTTAAACATTTGCATAAGCCACTTAACCCTTAGCTCTGAGCCCTAAGCCCTGGGCCCTAAACGTTAAGCTCTGAGCTCTAAGTAATGGCCACATGTTCATGTTCCAGGAAATGCTAAAGATTCTCCATTTGAGAATTTTAAATGCAAGATTTGAAGCAGCTTAGCATAGATGCAGAACTTGAAATTCAACAAAATTTCAATAAGTTTTCATAATTTTTTGAAATCCTTAAAAAAAAAAGAAGTGAAATAAACATATCTAAAGGAGATTTGCGAAACATCCACATGACATGGAGCATCAACTAACTAGCTGAATCCCTTTGAGCATATTATTATTGTACTTTTACGACTCGTCCTTGCAACCTTTGAATGTTACCTGTGATTCAACTGCAGCCACAGCAGCTGAAAGTAAGTAACAGTTGCAGCTAAGCCAAAAGTATTCCCCTGGATTTCTTTTGCTGTCAGTTGCATGCGGCAGCGTTGTGATAACTCTGCTTTACTTTGCTACACTTTGCGTGCAACTTGCAGCCACAGTCGTTTCAGTACCCCATGTTGTCTCTCATGCATATGCAATATGCAAGATTTGAGTGGCATTTGGGGCCAAAGTCGTTGCTACAATTTGCAATTGCAACTACAAAACTACAACTGTAACTGCAACTGTAACTGCAAGTGCCATACGCTGCGTATGCGCAATCTCATCAAAGTTTGTCTTAGGGCATTCAGGCTTACCCTTAATACGCAACTAAGCGCCTTATCGCTCTGACTTTTCCCTAACCAAAATACCAAAATACCAAAATACCAAAAGACCAAAATGGCCATGCATTAGAAATTTTTACTAATTGATTTATTAGATGCACATCAAGTGACTCAAATCTCGCTGCATCAACGAATTCCCAAGCTGATTATGTGAATGAATCTGTGTGGATTGCTATGCTCTTCAATGCGAATAATTGATGATGGTCATATGTGTGTGTGTGTGTGTGGTAGTGTGTGCGTTCAGTTACCGCGAGAATTGTGTTATGGATTAGTTTCTGCTTGATTTTGCACATTTTGCTGATACTGACAGCAGCTGACGGCAATCTATAAATTCCGAATAAAAAGTTGGTAACAATGCTGACAGCAATTCAAGGGAATTGCAAAACTTTGACAATCAATTCAAAACGACGCTGTCTCTCTCTCACTCACTGTCTCTATATATATATATATATACTATTCTCTCTTTCTCTGTTATATGCATAATTGCGGTAAAGCTGCAATTGACATTTGGCTTTTATCTGCCAACTTTGGTCAATTGTTAAGAGTCAGCGAAAAATAAATAAAATAAACTAGAATATAGAAAATAGAAAACAAAAACAAAAATGAAAATGAAAATCAAAATTAAAATTAAAATTTATTATATTTTTAATCGTTTTACAACAGTAATTAAAGTTTAGATTTTAAACGGATTAGTTATAGGCCAAAAACATAAATGATTTGAATGTCAAGTACTTAATAGAACATCATTTAGTGCTTTGAGCTAACCCCAAAAAAACAAACCCATAACAAACTTAGAACTGACCCATGGCAAATGAACTCAGACAAGACACAAGACACAGAAGAGATAAAAGAGACAAGAGACACAAGGCCTAGGCCTATGCCTTTGCTTGGGCAATTATTCTTGTGGCTCGTTGAATGCATAAAGACAGACCACAACAGGAAGTTTGGGTTTGCCAGGATGCTCTGCACACACAAAAACTCACACACACACACACACACCTACACATAGAGAGCTATAAAAGTGAAAAGACCAACTCATGTCTGAGTAGCTGTTGGTATGCCATAGGCGCATCGCCTAGTTGACTTGCAAAATAGTTGAGATTTCAGTGAAGGAACGAGACAAAGCAACGACAAAACCAAACGGGCGTATACTTGATATGACCCAAATGCATGCAAAATATTATTGTGCTGTAAGCTGGTCACTAACTTTGGGGCATATTTATAGAGAGAGAGACAGCGAGAGGGAGAGAGAGAGAGAGCAAAGTAAATTAATAATTCTATGTTTCTACTAGTATTTCGTTTCATATTGAATTTTATTTTGCCTCTGCCTCAAACCTCTGCCATTAATTCGCAGCTTAAAATTGTTGAGCAATTTGTGGAGTATTTAAGCGTTTCCATTAATTTGGATTTGGGATTCACTTTGGTCAGCATAATTTTATTTTTTTTCATATTCTTCTTATTCATTTTCATTTTTTCTTTTTTTAGTAGACCACAAGAAAATTGCTTTAAATCCGTTTTATGTGCCAACCCATTAAAATTATAGTCACCCCACATAGCTCTACATGTGTGCGTATGTATACGTATGTGTTTGTGTGTGTGTGTTTGTTTGTGACATGGCAAAAGCTTCGCAAAAAATGTTTATGATGATGCGTATATATATGCCGCCACGTGTGGCACTTGAGGAATATATTTGTGTGATATTTTTTTTAGCCTCGAGGTGAAAGTTTGCAATGGCTTCGTTCGCTTAACTTTGTTTTAGTTTATTTTTATTTTTTTTTTCGATAAAGAAGGAGAGCTGGAAGAGTAGAAAGAAATTCACAAAAATCACGCATACGGCACGCAGTATTAAACGCAGTAAAACACACATTTTGGCATTGAAAACTTTGCTCATTTATATGCTTATTAAATATATGCCTGGTTGCGTATAAAACGCGTTAGTGATGCGCGTTTTGGGGCACCCCTAGAGTACGACATGCCACACAATGCCCCACACACACACACACACACACACACATATGCAGGGCGAAAGGGCTAGCAGTTAAATGATCAACATTTAAATATTCTTTTCTTTTCTCTGTATTAACGTATTCATTTGTTTGCATTTCCCAAGGCTAAAACAGCAGCTTATAAATTTAAAAAGCAGGATATAACATGAAGTCCTTTAAGGCATTGTCACTTTGGGAATAATTTCTAAATATATAAATTAACTAAGCGCATTGGCTGTATGCATACAAGGATGGAGAGATGAGCAGCTGGAGAGCTGGTTTAGCTTAATATTCTATATGGTTCTGTTAAAGTCCTTGGGAATCGACGGAATATAAATTTTTTTATATGCATTTTAAGCCTCGTTACAACATATTTTGCCTAATGTTGTAAGTATCTAGTTATATATATATATATATATATATATATATAAACATAAGCCGAGCATATCCTTTTAATGCTTCAAAATATTTTCCTCGAAAAGTGCTGGAAAAATCATGAAAATAGAAATTGTTGATTTTTCGTCTCGTTGCGCATACTAACGAGCTTAAAAACTTTAACCCACACAGAGCACACATTCACACACACAATCACATACTTACACACACACACACACACACACACACACTCAAATACATGCACGTATAGATTCTTTTAGGCTCTGGCACCTCTCGCTTAATATCAAATCCATTTCGTGACACATTTTTCGTGCGCTTTCGATTTCATTTTGCATTTTCAGTTTTCCTTCTATCGTTGGTTACTCTCCTCTATCTTTCTCTCTCTCTCTCTCTCTCTCTCTTTGTAACTGTGTTGCCGCCATTTGGCGGCACTTGTAATTTCCGCTGTGAGTTTTTCTTCGTTTTTTTTTCACTGCCAATGACAAAAAAAAAAAACGTAACCCTTTTTTTTTATGTTTTCCCTTTTCATTTGTATCCCACCAGCCATTAAACCCTTTGAATGCCTTTTTGTTGATGTCGCTCCTGGTGTCACTGCCTCAGATGCTGCTGCTGCTACTGCTGCTGCTGCTGCTGTTGTTGTTACTCCTCTTTAGTCCTGCTGATGTTGACTGCCTGCTAAACTGCTAAATGTCGCATAATTATCGCATTTTTCTTGACATTTTTTTGTTTTTATTTTTATTTTACTTTTTTTTCGAGTTCAACATTGTCGTAGCATGTCTCATTATGCCGTTTTGTCTGTTTCACCTACATCACCTTCCCCACCCCAACCCCAACCCGAACCCCAAAGCTTGTCCTTGCTTCGCATTACCCAAACATTAAATGAAATTGTTTTTTATTAATTTTGGCATGTTTCATACTTTAATGTATATTTATCCTGCCTGGTTGCACAGCTTCTCTTTATGAAGGACCTATCAGAAGTCGACTCCAGCTACTTGTAGCTAATTTTGTATATGAGCGACTGCCTGGCAGGACTATTTGTGCCCAATGGCTTTGAATAGATTATCAGTATAATAGCGAATGGAATATAGGTATTGTCATTTTCTAGGATTCATTTTCATTTTGGCCAAGTTTCATTAGCCAAAAATATTTGGTGCATTAACAAAAAAAAAATAAAATAAAATAAATTTCATATTTTAAATTAGAAACAAGAAATAAGTAGGTTAATGAAATGAAAATGGGGAAGGGGAATGAGGAAAAGGGGAAAAACTTGTGCACTTGTCAAAGCGAAGCTCAGTCACTTCTAGAATATATAATGACTGCAAAGTATTTTGGCCTAAAGCATGGCCTAATTTCAATGTTTTTACAATTTACTCAAAGAAAATATTGAAAAGCAGAAAAGCAGCAGAGAAAAGCTATCAAAATTTTCCAGGGAATAGTCAGTTCTCGGTAGTTGCTGCTGATTTAATCCCCACACAGACAAAACTAAATTTCATTGCCATAGTATGTCCTTGAGCACTAAGGATCTCTATGTAATGCTTAAGTAAACTTAAAGTCCTTGCAATCTAATCGAAGCTTTAAGCAACAGAAATCCTTTAGATTTGCCTACGCTTCAGTTAATCAATAGAAAATTTCAAGGCTTTGGTCTAGAACGTTTTTAACACTTTTACTGAAATGAAACTGAATCTTTTAGCCATTATACAAATGGAAAGTGAAGCAACAATGGGCAGTTGGCCTGGCTTAAAATGGTTGAAAGTTTTTTGGGTAAAGCCGTTTTGGTCGCACAGAAGTGCAATTAAAGCGTAAAATAACAATTAAAATCATTTAAGCTTCTTCCATGCTAACTTCAGGCTGGTTCAGTACATGTCCTTATACAAGGATTACTGTAGCACTTTCACTCAGTCTGCCTTTCTCTGCCTCCCTCTCTATTCTATGTGTATATGCAAGTGCAATAACCATAAACTATTTGCACAAAACTTGTGCGACGCGGCTTCGTTAAGGGAGCTTAAGGATGAGCATGCGGATAAGGATATAAAGGAGCAGCAGGAGTAGAGTGTAACATCAAGTGCGACGCGCCCCAAAAAAGCCGCAAAACTTTCCAAAAGTCCTGCACTAATCGTTTGACAAGGCACATGGCCAGATACTATACCAATGTTGCCAGAGTTCTCTGAACTTTTGTTGAAGTGTTGAGCAACGCTGTAACGAATGAACAGAGAGTTAAACATGAGTACAATTCAAGTTGTTTGGCCAACATTATTTTTTTGGCCTAAAGTGCAGAGACTACAATTTTGTTGGTTGCTTCATTCCTTTCCCTCTTCCATTCACTTTTTTGTACGTTTCTTTTTTTATGTTTTTTTTTGTTGTATATTTTTTGGCGCCTCTCGTCAAGCGACAAAATACCCAGAAGCCTTTTTTCTTTTTTTTAGTATATTTTCATCTCGGCCAACAATTTGGCTTCTTGGCCTTCCTCTTGGTGTTGCTGCTCTGCCTCTTCTTCATCGTCTTGTACACTCGTTTGTCCTTCCGTTGGCATTGCCATTGCCATTGCCGTTGCCGTTGTCATCGTCATCGTCGCTTGATGTTTATGTCAGGATGGCAACATTTTATTATTTTGTTACATTTTATTTCCGTTTTAAAGTTTTTTATGTGTGTTGTGAGTGTTTGTTTGTGTTGGTTATGTGTGTGTGTGTGTGGGTCTGCCTAAATCGTTTTCCTTTTGCTGCTGCTACGTTCAACCCATCCCACCCCCAGCCCTCTCTTTCTGTGATAGCTTTTCGAGTCCCCTTAGTAAAAATTATTGTGTCTTGGCATTGTTTTTCGAATATCTTGTCTTATTCCTTGTAAGTCCTTGCTCCCTACATTCTGTTATCCTGCTTTTATTTTGGAAACTTGTGTCCTTGTGTCCCGTGTCCTTGTTTATGTAGCATAGTCGTATCGCAACGCATTCTGTGTGTGGCTAAACGCTTTTATTGTTTCATAAATATTTAATGTGTGTTGTAATTACTTTTAAGGACCTTATCCCTTGTTATCCTTAGCTTCATAGTTGTGTTAATGTCATCCGCTTTTACCTCTTAAATTGCCCCCAACAAATTTTATTCAACTTTATATGAAAATTAAATATGTGAACAATTCGTTTTGTGGGCAAGTTTATACAAAAAAGGATTCACTTACCCTCTCTCTCTCTCTCTCTCTCTCTATCTGTCTATCTGTCTATCTGTCTCTCTTGCTGTGGTTAAACACAAAATGCCCAACACTTTGGTTGACCCGCAAAACATATGTAGAGAATGTTCTTTCTGTTGTCCCTCCATTGTAGAGGCATACATGACATAGAATGGACAGCAAGGATTTAGCATACCAACAGAATGTGAATTTAATTGCAATTTAACTGATGAAAATTTCTCTTTTGTGGCTTTTATTTTAAACCCAAAAAGGGAAAAGATGAAGACCAAAAAGAAAGGCAGCAGCAGAGCAGTAAATAGATTGTTATAAATGAATTGATTGATAACTTTTAGAGAGAAAGTTAAGAATGTGTTTACAATTCAATTCAATATATTAAAAGGCAAACTTTCAATCTCATTTCTCACTCACAAACACACACAGTCTCTCTCTCTCTCTCTTCCTCTCTTTCGTGCTCTCTATGTTTCGCTCTTTGCTGTGAAAACTTTTGCAAAATTGTCAAGTTATTGGCAACAATTGTCACATTGAATAATGGCCAATACTCAAGAAGTTACAAGAAGTTCGCAATAAGCTCAAACATGGAACGAAAAAAATTGTAAGGAGAGAAGGGTGAAGGAAAGGAAAGGAAAGAAAAGAAGAAAGTCAATAAAAGTCAACATAATAATAACGAGAGGCAAGTGTAAAGCATTGCAATGCTGCACATTCTAATCCACATAAAGGATAAAGGCTAAAGGATAACAACAACACAGCTACAACGACAGCACGTAGTAATGGTGTTGAGTGCAATAAATGTGTGCAATAAGCTAACAATATACAAAAGGCGACAAATGCCAACAAGGAGTGGAAGGACCTTCTGGTTGTATGTTCCATATGAATGTAAAAAGTGGCCAAATAAAACCCATAAATCGCCAGACAATGCACCAAAAACGCACACTCACACACATACTTATACGCATCAGGCAATGCCAGATGGTCTGAGTACCAGTGTGTGTGTGTGTGAAAAAAAGTATATTTTATACAAATACAAAGCCAATGCAATGGCAATTGCATGTCGAAAACGAAATGGCCATTATACACTTAGAGAAAATGGTTTACCTTTACATATAAATTGAGCTGCACTTAAAGCCAGAGTTATGGCATTAATAAAGCAGTGCAACAAGCAGTCAAAGCAGTGAAATTTCAATGCATTTCAATTGTAAGCCAGAATAACATATTTCCATTTCCAACAATAAATGTTTGTTTTTTTTTTCTAAGTGTATACAGACTCAGTCTCTCTCTTTCTCTGCTCTCTCACATTAGTTATACTTTGCTCTTTCTCTTACTCTATACGTTGAACCACAATTGTTGCAGTTGTCATTGAAGTGACAAGAGAATTATACACTGAATCCACACTTCCTCATCCGTTTCATTGTCGACGCAACGAGCGATGAGTGCCATGTTGTATAGTGTACACTATGCAGCACTGGATTGCTGTGGATTGTGAAGTATTGGAGTAGTGAGTGTAAGAGTGTGAAATGTGTGTGTCCATTCATCTTGGTTTTTAATAAAAATTGTGCCAGAGACTCAAGTCAAGCTGAAGCAGTTTGAGCGCACTTCAATCTATTGCCAAGGTGGGCGTTACGTAGTAGTCTGTGGCACAGACCTATGTGTCTGCCACATGCCAATAACAGTAGTAGCAGACAACAAGCATAAAAACAGTATAAAACCAAAAAAGAAATGAAAGAAATGCTAGACCAAAAAGAGAGAGGGGGTAAAGCAAGGAAACATAAGGCATGAGTGGAGAACTGAGAATGGAGGCAGAACTTGACCACATTTGAAAAGAGTTATGAATATTGCAGCAAAGTCTGGCCAAGAGAAGTTGCAATAGTATGTGTGTGTATCTATATGTATGTGTGTGTGTGTGTGTAGTACTATAGAAATAGTTATTTTTCTTATTTATTTCAATTTATGAGCATTTTATATGCGCACTTTTCTGGTACTTCCTTTTTATATGCGCTCTGTATATGGCAACAACTCTGCATGTGTGTGTGTGTGTATATACGTGTGTATATGTATGTGTGTCTGTGTGAGATTATATTGCCTTTTAAATGTAGTTTATGTATATATATAGAATTTCATTCCAAAAAATATACTTTCTTAGCAACAAAAGCTGCTCAAGAAAATAATATGATACCCAACTGGATTTTCCGAAAGTTTTTCTCCATGTTTGGAAAATACATTTTCTGCCACATCAAACTTTAGATTAAGTTTGCAGATTTTTAAAGATTTTCCATACCTTCAACTTGATAGGCCAATACAATGTATGACATTGGCCTAAAAACTATGGCTTTAAAGAGTTTTTTGTGGCTAAGTTGCCTTTTGCCATATTTTAGCTAAGTTAATAATAACTGTTCATTTGGCTGAAAGAGTGAGAAAGGGAGAGAAATAGAAAGAGGGAGAATTAAATGAATTAGGGAATGGCAGATGATTGAAAGTATTTACAAAACGTTTAAAATGGTAGTGAAAAACGTTACGAAATTATCGCATTTATTTGTAAAGGTGAAAAGTGTAGAAAACGCTTGGAAAAGCGACCCGAGGGAAGGGCAAATAGAGGAAAATGCACTCACAGATTGCTAAAAAGCAACTGCCAATGTCACTAATTCAATTTTGCAGACCACGCAAAAGACCAAAAAAAAAGAAAGGAGAGAAAAAAACAATAAATAAAATAGAGAGAAAAAGGAAACCAACAGGAGAGAAGTTAAAGAGTTTTTAGGCCAATGTCATACATTGTATTGGCCTATCAAGTTGAAGGTATGGAAAATCTTTAAAAATCTGCAAACTTAATCTAAAGTTTGATGTGGCAGAAAATGTATTTTCCAAACATGGAGAAAAACTTTCGGAAAATCCAGTTGGGTATCATATTATTTTCTTGAGCAGCTTTTGTTGCTAAGAAAGTATATTTTTTGGAATGAAATTCTATATATATACATAAACTACATTTAAAAGGCAATATAATCTCATACAGACACACATACATATACACACGTATATACACACACACACACATGCAGAGTTGTTGCCATATACAGAGCGCATATAAAAAGGAAGTGCCAGAAAAGTGCGCATATAAAATGCTCATAAATTGAAATAAATAAGAAAAATAACTATTTCTATAGTACTACACACACACACACACATACATATAGATACACACACATACTATTGCAACTTCTCTTGGCCAGACTTTGCTGCAATATTCATAACTCTTTTCAAATGTGGTCAAGTTCTGCCTCCATTCTCAGTTCTCCACTCATGCCTTATGTTCCCTTGCTTTACCCCCTCTCTCTTTTTGGTCTAGCATTTCTTTCATTTCTTTTTTGGTTTTATACTGTTTTTATGCTTGTTGTCTGCTACTACTGTTATTGGCATGTGGCAGACACATAGGTCTGTGCCACAGACTTCTACGTAACGCCCACCTTGGCAATAGATTGAAGTGCGCTCAAACTGCTTCAGCTTGACTTGAGTCTCTGGCACAATTTTTATTAAAAACCAAGATGAATGGACACACACATTTCACACTCTTACACTCACTACTCCAATAGTTCACAATCCACAGCAATCCAGTGCTGCATAGTGTACACTATACAACATGGCACTCATCGCTCGTTGCGTCGACAATGAAACGGATGAGGAAGTGTGGATTCAGTGTATAATTCTCTTGTCACTTCAATGACAACTGCAACAATTGTGGTTCAACGTATAGAGTAAGAGAAAGAGCAAAGTATAACTAATGTGAGAGAGCAGAGAAAGAGAGAGACTGAGTCTGTATACACTTAGAAAAAAAAAACAAACATTTATTGTTGGAAATGGAAATATGTTATTCTGGCTTACAATTGAAATGCATTGAAATTTCACTGCTTTGACTGCTTGTTGCACTGCTTTATTAATGCCATAACTCTGGCTTTAAGTGCAGCTCAATTTATATGTAAAGGTAAACCATTTTCTCTAAGTGTATTATGGCCATTTCGTTTTCGACATGCAATTGCCATTGCATTGGGTTTGTATTTGTATAAAATATACTTTTTTTCACACACACACACACTGGTACTCACACCATCTGGCATTGCCTGATGCGTATAAGTATGTGTGTGAGTGTGCGTTTTTGGTGCATTGTCTGGCGATTTATGGGTTTTATTTGGCCACTTTTTACATTCATATGGAACATACAACCAGAAGGTCCTTCCACTCCTTGTTGGCATTTGTCGCCTTTTGTATATTGTTAGCTTATTGCACACATTTATTGCACTCAACACCATTACTACGTGCTGTCGTTGTAGCTGTGTTGTTGTTATCCTTTAGCCTTTATCCTTTATGTGGATTAGAATGTGCAGCATTGCAATGCTTTACACTTGCCTCTCGTTATTATTATGTTGACTTTTATTGACTTTCCTCTTTTCTTTCCTTTCCTTTCCTTCACCCTTCTCTCCTTACATTTTTTTCGTTCCATGTTTGAGCTTATTGCGAACTTCTTGTAACTTCTTGAGTATTGGCCATTATTCAATGTGACAATTGTTGCCAATAACTTGACAATTTTGCAAAAGTTTTCACAGCAAAGAGCGAAACATAGAGAGCACGAAAGAGAGGAAGAGAGAGAGAGAGAGACTGTGTGTGTTTGTGAGTGAGAAATGAGATTGAAAGTTTGCCTTTTAATATATTGAATTGAATTGTAAACACATTCTTAACTTTCTCTCTAAAAGTTATCAATCAATTCATTTATAACAATCTATTTACTGCTCTGCTGCTGCCTTTCTTTTTGGTCTTCATCTTTTCCCTTTTTGGGTTTAAAATAAAAGCCACAAAAGAGAAATTTTCATCAGTTAAATTGCAATTAAATTCACATTCTGTTGGTATGCTAAATCCTTGCTGTCCATTCTATGTCATGTATGCCTCTACAATGGAGGGACAACAGAAAGAACATTCTCTACATATGTTTTGCGGGTCAACCAAAGTGTTGGGCATTTTGTGTTTAACCACAGCAAGAGAGACAGATAGACAGATAGACAGATAGAGAGAGAGAGAGAGAGAGAGAGGGTAAGTGAATCCTTTTTTGTATAAACTTGCCCACAAAACGAATTGTTCACATATTTAATTTTCATATAAAGTTGAATAAAATTTGTTGGGGGCAATTTAAGAGGTAAAAGCGGATGACATTAACACAACTATGAAGCTAAGGATAACAAGGGATAAGGTCCTTAAAAGTAATTACAACACACATTAAATATTTATGAAACAATAAAAGCGTTTAGCCACACACAGAATGCGTTGCGATACGACTATGCTACATAAACAAGGACACGGGACACAAGGACACAAGTTTCCAAAATAAAAGCAGGATAACAGAATGTAGGGAGCAAGGACTTACAAGGAATAAGACAAGATATTCGAAAAACAATGCCAAGACACAATAATTTTTACTAAGGGGACTCGAAAAGCTATCACAGAAAGAGAGGGCTGGGGGTGGGATGGGTTGAACGTAGCAGCAGCAAAAGGAAAACGATTTAGGCAGACCCACACACACACACACATAACCAACACAAACAAACACTCACAACACACATAAAAAACTTTAAAACGGAAATAAAATGTAACAAAATAATAAAATGTTGCCATCCTGACATAAACATCAAGCGACGATGACGATGACAACGGCAACGGCAATGGCAATGGCAATGCCAACGGAAGGACAAACCAGTGTACAAGACGATGAAGAAGAGGCAGAGCAGCAACACCAAGAGGAAGGCCAAGAAGCCAAATTGTTGGCCGAGATGAAAATATACTAAAAAAAAGAAAAAAGGCTTCTGGGTATTTTGTCGCTTGACGAGAGGCGCCAAAAAATATACAACAAAAAAAACATAAAAAAAGAAACGTACAAAAAAGTGAATGGAAGAGGGAAAGGAATGAAGCAACCAACAAAATTGTAGTCTCTGCACTTTAGGCCAAAAAAATAATGTTGGCCAAACAACTTGAATTGTACTCATGTTTAACTCTCTGTTCATTCGTTACAGCGTTGCTCAACACTTCAACAAAAGTTCAGAGAACTCTGGCAACATTGGTATAGTATCTGGCCATGTGCCTTGTCAAACGATTAGTGCAGGACTTTTGTAAAGTTTTGCGGCTTTTTTGGGGCGCGTCGCACTTGATGTTACACTCTACTCCTGCTGCTCCTTTATATCCTTATCCGCATGCTCATCCTTAAGCTCCCTTAACGAAGCCGCGTCGCACAAGTTTTGTGCAAATAGTTTATGGTTATTGCACTTGCATATACACATAGAATAGAGAGGGAGGCAGAGAAAGGCAGACTGAGTGAAAGTGCGACACTAATCCTTGTATAAGGACATGTACTGAACCAGCCTGAAGTTACCATGGAAGAAGCTTAAATGATTTTAATTGTTATTTTACGCTTTAATTGCACTTCTGTGCGACCAAAACGGCTTTACCCAAAAAACTTTCAACCATTTTAAGCCAGGCCAACTGCCCATTGTTGCTTCACTTTCCATTTGTATAATGGCTAAAAGATTCAGTTTCATTTCAGTAAAAGTGTTAAAAACGTTCTAGACCAAAGCCTTGAAATTTTCTATTGATTAACTGAAGCGTAGGCAAATCTAAAGGATTTCTGTTGCTTAAAGCTTCGATTAGATTGCAAGGACTTTAAGTTTACTTAAGCATTACATAGAGATCCTTAGTGCTCAAGGACATACTATGGCAATGAAATTTAGTTTTGTCTGTGTGGGGATTAAATCAGCAGCAACTACCGACAACTGACTATTCCCTGGAAAATTTTGATAGCTTTTCTCTGCTGCTTTTCTGCTTTTCAATATTTTCTTTGAGTAAATTGTAAAAACATTGAAATTAGGCCATGCTTTAGGCCAAAATACTTTACAGTCATTATATATTCTAGAAGTGACTGAGCTTCGTTTTGACAAGTGCACAAGTTTTTCCCCTTTTCCTCATTCCCCTTCCCCATTTTCATTTCATTTACCTACTTATTTCTTGTTTCTAAATTAAAATATGAAATTTATTTTATTTTATTTTTTTTTTGTTAATGCACCAAATATTTTTGGCTAATGAAACTTGGCCAAAATGAAAATGAATCCTAGAAAATGACAATACCTATATTCCATTCGCTATTATACTGATAATCTATTCAAAGCCATTGGGCACAAATAGTCCTGCCAGGCAGTCGCTCATATACAAAATTAGCTACAAGTAGCTGGAGTCGACTTCTGATAGGTCCTTCATAAAGAGAAGCTGTGCAACCAGGCAGGATAAATATACATTAAAGTATGAAACATGCCAAAATTAATAAAAAACAATTTCATTTAATGTTTGGGTAATGCGAAGCAAGGACAAGCTTTGGGGTTCGGGTTGGGGTTGGGGTGGGGAAGGTGATGTAGGTGAAACAGACAAAACGGCATAATGAGACATGCTACGACAATGTTGAACTCGAAAAAAAAGTAAAATAAAAATAAAAACAAAAAAATGTCAAGAAAAATGCGATAATTATGCGACATTTAGCAGTTTAGCAGGCAGTCAACATCAGCAGGACTAAAGAGGAGTAACAACAACAGCAGCAGCAGCAGCAGTAGCAGCAGCAGCATCTGAGGCAGTGACACCAGGAGCGACATCAACAAAAAGGCATTCAAAGGGTTTAATGGCTGGTGGGATACAAATGAAAAGGGAAAACATAAAAAAAAGGGTTACGTTTTTTTTTTTGTCATTGGCAGTGAAAAAAAAAACGAAGAAAAACTCAGAGCGGAAATTACAAGTGCCGCCAAATGGCGGCAACACAGTTAAAAAGAGAGAGAGAGAGAGAGAGAAAGAAAGAGGAGAGTAACCAACGATAGAAGGAAAACTGAAAATGCAAAATGAAATCGAAAGCGCACGAAAAATGTGTCACGAAATGGATTTCATATTAAGCGAGAGGTGCCAGAGCCTAAAAGAATCTATACGTGCATGTATTTGAGTATGTGTGTGTGTGTGTGAGTATGTGATTGTATGTGGAAATGTGTGCTCTGTTGGGTTAAAGTTTTTAAGCTCGTTAGTATGCGCAACGAGACGAAAAATCAACAATTTCTATTTTCATGATTTTTCCAGCACTTTTCGAGGAAAATATTTTGAAGCATTAAAAGGATATGCTCGGCTTATGTTTATATATATATATATATATATATATATATAACTAGATACTTACAACATTAGGCAAAATATGTTGTAACGAGGCTTAAAATGCATATAAAAAAATTTATATTCCGTCGATTCCCAAGGACTTTAACAGAACCATATAGAATATTAAGCTAAACCAGCTCTCCAGCTGCTCATCTCTCCATCCTTGTATGCATACAGCCAATGCGCTTAGTTAATTTATATATTTAGAAATTATTCCCAAAGTGACAATGCCTTAAAGGACTTCATGGTATATCCTGCTTTTTAAATTTATAAGCTGCTGTTTTAGCCTTGGGAAATGCAAACAAATGAATACGTTAATACAGAGAAAAGAAAAGAATATTTAAATGTTGATCATTTAACTGCTAGCCCTTTCGCCCTGCATATGTGTGTGTGTGTGTGTGTGTGTGTGGGGCATTGTGTGGCATGTCGTACTCTAGGGGTGCCCCAAAACGCGCATCACTAACGCGTTTTATACGCAACCAGGCATATATTTAATAAGCATATAAATGAGCAAAGTTTTCAATGCCAAAATGTGTGTTTTACTGCGTTTAACGTGCCGTATGCGTGATTTTTGTGAATTTCTTTCTACTCTTCCAGCTCTCCTTCTTTATCGAAAAAAAAAATAAAAATAAACTAAAACAAAGTTAAGCGAACGAAGCCATTGCAAACTTTCACCTCGAGGCTAAAAAAAATATCACACAAATATATTCCTCAAGTGCCACACGTGGCGGCATATATATACGCATCATCATAAACATTTTTTGCGAAGCTTTTGCCATGTCACAAACAAACACACACACACAAACACATACGTATACATACGCACACATGTAGAGCTATGTGGGGTGACTATAATTTTAATGGGTCGTCACATAAAACGGATTTAAAGCAATTTTCTTGTGGTCTAAAAAGAAAAAATGAAAATGAAAAAGAAGAATATGAAAAAAAATAAAATTATGCTGACCAAAGTGAATCCCAAATCCAAATTAATGGAAACGCTTAAATACTCCACAAATTGCTCAACAATTTTAAGCTGCGAATTAATGGCAGAGGTTTGAGGCAGAGGCAAAATAAAATTCAATATGAAACGAAATACTAGTAGAAACATAGAATTATTAATTTACTTTGCTCTCTCTCTCTCTCCCTCTCGCTGTCTCTCTCTCTATAAATATGCCCCAAAGTTAGTGACCAGCTTACAGCACAATAATATTTTGCATGCATTTGGGTCATATCAAGTATACGCCCGTTTGGTTTTGTCGTTGCTTTGTCTCGTTCCTTCACTGAAATCTCAACTATTTTGCAAGTCAACTAGGCGATGCGCCTATGGCATACCAACAGCTACTCAGACATGAGTTGGTCTTTTCACTTTTATAGCTCTCTATGTGTATGTGTGTGTGTGTTTGTGTGAGTTTTTGTGTGTGCAGAGCATCCTGGCAAACCCAAACTTCCTGTTGTGGTCTGTCTTTATGCATTCAACGAGCCACAAGAATAATTGCCCAAGCAAAGGCATAGGCCTAGGTCTTGTGTCTCTTGTCTCTTTTATCTCTTCTGTGTCTTGTGTCTTGTCTGAGTTCATTTGCCATGGGTCAGTTCTAAGTTTGTTATGGGTTTGCTTTTTTGGGGTTAGACTCGGCTTAGTTCTTAGCTCAAAGCACTAAATGATGTTCTATTAAGTACTTGACATTCAAATCATTTATGTTTTTGGCCTATAACTAATCCGTTTAAAATCTAAACTTTAATCACTGTTGTAAAACGATTAAAAATATAATAAATTTTAATTTTAATTTTGATTTTCATTTTCATTTTTGTTTTTGTTTTCTATTTTCTATATTCTAGTTTATTTTATTTATTTTTCGCTGACTCTTAACAATTGACCAAAGTTGGCAGATAAAAGCCAAATGTCAATTGCAGCTTTACCGCAATTATGCATATAACAGAGAAAGAGAGAATAGTATATATATATATATATATAGAGACAGTGAGTGAGAGAGAGACAGCGTCGTTTTGAATTGATTGTCAAAGTTTTGCAATTCCCTTGAATTGCTGTCAGCATTGTTACCAACTTTTTATTCGGAATTTATAGATTGCCGTCAGCTGCTGTCAGTATCAGCAAAATGTGCAAAATCAAGCAGAAACTAATCCATAACACAATTCTCGCGGTAACTGAACGCACACACTACCACACACACACACACACATATGACCATCATCAATTATTCGCATTGAAGAGCATAGCAATCCACACAGATTCATTCACATAATCAGCTTGGGAATTCGTTGATGCAGCGAGATTTGAGTCACTTGATGTGCATCTAATAAATCAATTAGTAAAAATTTCTAATGCATGGCCATTTTGGTCTTTTGGTATTTTGGTATTTTGGTATTTTGGTTAGGGAAAAGTCAGAGCGATAAGGCGCTTAGTTGCGTATTAAGGGTAAGCCTGAATGCCCTAAGACAAACTTTGATGAGATTGCGCATACGCAGCGTATGGCACTTGCAGTTACAGTTGCAGTTACAGTTGTAGTTTTGTAGTTGCAATTGCAAATTGTAGCAACGACTTTGGCCCCAAATGCCACTCAAATCTTGCATATTGCATATGCATGAGAGACAACATGGGGTACTGAAACGACTGTGGCTGCAAGTTGCACGCAAAGTGTAGCAAAGTAAAGCAGAGTTACCACAACGCTGCCGCATGCAACTGACAGCAAAAGAAATCCAGGGGAATACTTTTGGCTTAGCTGCAACTGTTACTTACTTTCAGCTGCTGTGGCTGCAGTTGAATCACAGGTAACATTCAAAGGTTGCAAGGACGAGTCGTAAAAGTACAATAATAATATGCTCAAAGGGATTCAGCTAGTTAGTTGATGCTCCATGTCATGTGGATGTTTCTCAAATCTCTTTTAGATATGTTTATTTCCCTTCTTTTTTTTTAAGGATTTCAAAAAATTATGAAAACTTATTGAAATTTTGTTGAATTTCAAGTTCTGCATCTATGCTAAGCTGCTTCAAATCTTGCATTTAAAATTCTCAAATGGAGAATCTTTAGCATTTCCTGGAACATGAACATGTGGCCATTACTTAGAGCTCAGAGCTTAACGTTTAGGGCCCAGGGCTTAGGGCTCAGAGCTAAGGGTTAAGTGGCTTATGCAAATGTTTAAATCTCAACGTGTTTGTATGCTAAAAAATAAAAATGAATATAGAAAGAAAGGAAGAAAAAACTAGATAGAAGAGACAGAAAGAATATCCAAAGTCGAGTTTAAATAGAGCCCAAATATTTGAAGTTTTCTACCCAGGAGCAAAGGCCAAAAAACAGAAAGCCAAGAAATTGCATTCACGCGGTTCGTTAGCCCAACAAACACAAAGCAAGAGGAGGGAAGTGTGTGTGTGTGTAAGAAACAGAGAGCGAGAGAGAGAGAAAGAGAGATTCCGGACTGAAACTCAAAGGCTAAACGAGCTGGCACAGACGACTGAGTAGCCCGATGGGATATGAGGCGGGGAGTAAGGAGATCGGAAGAGTCACCAGGCGGGCCAGCTGGAGGCAGTGGTCGTTTGGCCAAAGCAAAATTGCAGCCAAACATTTTCAAGTGGCGGCTGCAGCATCGTCAGAATTATGCTACAAATTTATGAGACGACATAAATTTTGCAATGTTTGTTTTGGCAACACATACAAATACACATATATACACACACACATATACATACACATATATATATATCTCTGTCTCTGTTCTTCTACAAGTAGAAAAACAAACCCAAATATCTAAGCCAAACAAAAACTCAACCCAACAACCACCCACACGCCACATTTACCATTTGGCCAACACTCTCTAAGAGCTGGAGGAGATTGGAGGTCTGGAGGATTGGGTTGGTTTTCTGGGTTACTGTGATGAATGTCATGCGGTGAAATTTGTGCAGCAAAAGAGCTGCCACAGAGGCGGCGTGGCATCAATGCGACTCTTGTACCCTTCAACCCGCCCACCCATAAAAAAGTAACAAGTACAACAAAGAAAAAAAAAGGGAAATTTAAAAAATGCATGCAACTGTTTTGAAGGTTGCTTTGCCCCAAAACTTGCTGTACATTTGAACATGCAAAAACTGACAGGCCCAACGACCTACACAAGTGGGGCACACAAAGCGAATATCATGTAAATTACACGCCCACACACATACACCCAAATAACATTATTTTAGTTATCCCTATACACGCTCGATATGAGTTCAGATTTATTTGCTTTATACATCAAAGGCAAACAGCAGCTTAGCAGCTGTCAAATAATTTTACAAATTTTTCTTCATTTTATTTTTTAAGCAATTTTAAATAACGAATTAATATATATATATATATATATATATATATATATATTAACCCAATTTAATAGATTATATTTGGTTTAACTAATAAATTCCTTTCTAAAAGGCTATTCACCACACCCAAAGTCCGATCTCAATATCTTTTTTTTTGGGAATGTTACTGTTACTTTCCACTGCTAATAATATTGCATTCCGATGTTATTAACAGTGCTGCTCACTGTTAATATTATTCTGCTAAAATCTTTCTGTTAACACTTGTTATTGAGAGCTTAAGGCTGCTGGATGTGGGCAGCACAAAATTTATATAGGATTGTCCACGAAAGATTTGCGTTTTAAAATCGCTATAAAATACATATAAAAATATATTTTTCAAAATTTTTTTTTTAACTATTTCGTAAACCGCAAACCTTCTACTAAATATCTGACTCATTGACAATGACATTCGAAAGGTCAAAGCCAAAATTATCGATAGTTCAAAATGCAAACGCTAGATTGGCCACCCTATAAAATTATGATATATAAAATTATTATTGATACATAAAATATTTTTAAAAAAAATGTGTACTATCTATTAATATTATATTTTAAGTGCATATAATATCTTTTTGGTATTGTTAACGCATATTTTATGCAGTTAAATAAACTTTTTTAATTTGTTCCCTTAAATCTCATGACAAATTTAGCGATGCTTTTAACCAAATTTCACGCTGTCTCCCACATTCGCGTTTCCACTCCATCTCTGTCTTAATTTCTTTCTCTCACTCTGACTCAAATATAGTACACTATTTTTAACTGGCTTTAGGGAAATGGTAGTGTGACCAGGCAGGGGCTTTTGGGGAGTGGCATGAGACCAACACGTCTCATGCATAAATGCAACTTTTGCCCCTTAAATGAATGCATCATTGTTGCTGTTGTTGTTGATACTGTTGTTGTTGCTTTTAGTGCTGGTGCTGGTACTACTGCTGCTGTTGCTGTTGCTATTGCTGTTGCTGATGTTGGCATTGCAGCTGAAGTTACTGTCATGTCAGTTCTTGCCGAGCAGAACAATATTTTAGCTTCATGTATACACGAGCAACAACAAGAGCAACAGCACTTTGGTGTGTACTCGTATAATTCCAGCAGCATGTTCATATTTACTGTTGTTGCAATTGTTG
>JBAMBS010001509.1:0-270000 GCA_037044455.1 Zygothrica quintamaculata
CGGCGACTTTCAAGTGACGACGCGTTGCAACAACAACAACGGCAACGGCAACGGCAACAAAAGTAAAAGCAAAAAGTCAGTGGAATTGCCTCTAGTGCGGCACATCCGCGAGGCGGCGCTGGGTTGCAATTTAATTAAGTGAAGTGCAAGTTGACGACACAAATGTACGAAGTGTACGAGGAGAAGAAGGGTATGGGGTAAGGGGTCAGGAGTAGTTGAATCACTGACACAACTTAGCTGTAGCCGGCAGGAGGATGAGTTAAAGTTGTCGCAGTTGCAAAAAGACCGCCGTTGCTTCCACTGATGTTGCTGTTGTTGCCACCGATCAGCCGCGATTATCGGCGGTGGTTGTTGCGGCTGGTTTGACTGCACCCACGCTGTGAACTGGACTGGGACTGGGACTGGGACTGGGGCTGGGATTTCGACTGCGACTGGTACTGAGACTGAATGAGCTATGACGACGCCTCCGCCACGTGCGGCATTTACGTTTGATGCGTACAGATAGGCAGATGAAGAGTAAAGGACAAAGAGATGGAGTTAAACTACACTCGGAATCAGTTGCTTGCAGCAGGCAGCAGGCAGCAGGCAGTAGAAACAGCAGGTTGTCGCCCATCTGCCAGCCACGCCCACATAATTATCGCTATCGATGCAAGTTGCACGCGTTCAACGCGTCGCTTACCAACTTCAACTTGCACCAAGCTGCCATTTGGTGGCCATTTAAAAGTTGCCATCATAGCGGGTAACAAGGCAAAACAGGAGGAAATCCGTTGCGTTGTTTTATGACTCCGTTGTGCCGCGTACATAGCTCGTTTTGCAGCTGTGGCATTTTGCATGCCACAAAATGCCGCTGGCTAACCAACACAACCAAACGTTGACTATCAATAACATCGATGATGCTTCACTTCAAACACTTTAACCTGTACTAGTGATTATTCTTGTTGCTTCACTACGCTACACTTGCTCCACTTACTCCATTTGCTGCAGTTGCTACAACTTCTGCTGCTGTTTTATTTAATAGAACATGTTAGCTGCTGCCTGTCTAATTGGATTATCTGTGTACATGCGCCTGCACTTCGCTTCCCCCCGTCACCTTTAACTCTCACACTCCATCATCTTTCTTAAATGGAATTGTTATGTTCTCTTTACTTACACGAATTCAATTCAATTATGCATATTGTAAAATTTGTTTGGCTTACGAGTGCAACAAATTGTTGCATTACTTCTTCTTAGTTTTCTGTGTGTTAGGTTAATCCCTTAAACTTACAGCATTGACCTGATAAAGTTTATGGCTCAATGCCTTCTATATACATAATATATTTTCTTTTAATTAATTTATAAAATTTTACTTTAATTTCCAATTAAATTCAAATTTATTTCATGCTCTTCAAGTAACATCATATAGATATATAATCTGCTTTTAAATTGGGTTAAATCTCTTACAGTTGGCATTAGTTTTTTTTTGCATCAATCGTTTAACATTTTATATAAAAGCGGCGTGACGTCACATGCTGTTAAAGCTTATCGCTCAGTATGCTACGTCTGGTTACAATAAGAGCTTAATTTACTCAAACTTTTAACACTAGCTTAAAGATATATATGCATCTCTTTCATACACACTTGCTTAGCTATGCTCAGCCTGAATAATTTGTGTCAAGTTCTGCAAACAAAAGGAAAACGAAAGGTAAGTTTACTTTTTAGGGCTTTAACTAAAGGTATAATATTTAAGCTGTTTGCTTTGTGCACATAATTTAATATGCAAGACTTAATTAAAGGTCATTCACTTTATAACTTAATTAAAGATTTACTTAGAGCTGCTGCGCAGTTTCCGCTTTGGTTTAAATTATTTGATTGCTTTGCGTTTGAGAGATTTTATCGCCTTGCTGTCTTTCATTTGGCTTTGGTTTTCTTTTTTGCTCTCAATGATTATCGATGTCTCTCCCTTTATACAGCTTAAATTCTAAATCAATTGAACTGTAGGGGTAGCCCCTATCGCTGGCGCCCTTTTGCCGCCACTTTGCATTCTCGATTGGGCGGTTGGCCTATTGACATTTTCCCATTGCGATTTGTTTTCAACTCACTTGACAGGTAATGGCAAATCCGCGCTCTCTTGCCAGACAATGGCGTATTGTCCTGCTTTGCTCCTCCTACTGTCAAGCGGCAAGTGGCAAGCGGCGAACGGCAACCCATTCCCATTCCCATTCCCAATCCTCTTGTCTTTGCCTGCCAGCAGTTGGCTCTGTTCATTGTCACCATGCGGCGGCCGTGACAAATTGCTTTAACATTGATTTAAAGACAAAAACGCGACGACGAGAGGGCCAACATTTCACACAACTGCCATGAAACGTCACTCAGACGACGCCCTAATCCCAATCCCAATCTCAATCCCTGAGCTACTACTTCTACTCCAACCAATCTCTGTAAAACGCCCCCCACCGCGTAGCCATTCAATCGATTTGCTTCAATGAGGAGTACGACCTTGTAGCCGGCGACT
Source organism: Zygothrica quintamaculata (assembly GCA_037044455.1). NCBI lineage: Eukaryota > Metazoa > Arthropoda > Insecta > Diptera > Drosophilidae > Zygothrica > Zygothrica quintamaculata. The sequence continues at coordinate 2,492 of JBAMBS010001509.1, forward strand.
GAATAAATTGAATGCGTTTTCAATTTTTAATAAAGAAAAACATACAAAAAAAAAACAAAAACAACAATACGCATGTATGGGTGTGACAGACTATGAGATACCCTTTAACTAACTATAACTCTTACTATATAAATCTCTTGCCAGTTCAGAAACTTTAAAGTGAAGTATTAAGTCTGATACCCTTTCTTTTTAATTGCTGTCTGTAAAGGGTATCGAAATGAACATTAAAACCAAAAGCCGAGCAAATGCAAAAGCATCGAATTACGAATTTTTAACCGCACGGCGATGATGGTAGGCAACAACAACAACAGCAACAACAACAACAACAGCAACAACAACAACAACAGCAACAAAAACATAATCAAAAACCAGCAACAACAACGTTGACGGCGACGGTAACGGCGACTCGACGACGCTGCCCATTATACTTGATTTATGTGTATCCTGCTGCTCCTGCTGCTGGTCTATCCGTTTGCACTTTCCGTCTCTTTCTCACACTGTTGTATATGCTGTTACCTCGTTGGGCTTTGGCATAAACAATTACAGGCTGCCAGGCAGCTGCGGCTTTTTTCGCATGTCCTGCCAAAGTCAATGTTGGTCCTGCTGATGCTGCTGCTGCTTCTCCCCTTCCTCCTCTCTTCCCTTCTCTTCTTCAACCGCAACTCACTTTTTCTCCATCTCTCTCTCAATTTCATTTACTCTATATCCCTCTGTGTTCTCACTCTATTGAGCTTTTTGACTGGCTTTTGCATTTTAAAAGCAATTAGCAGCGCATTTTTTGGCTACGTTGTTTTTGCTTTTCTTTCTTCTTTTTTCTTCATTTTCCGCTGGCGATTTTCAATAATAAAAGAAAGCAAAAGTTGTTGTTTTTTTTTTATTTCTGTTCTTGTTGTTGCTGCTGTCCGTTTCGGCCTGTTTGCCTGTGCGTACGTATGTGTGTCTGTGTGTGTGTGTGTTTTAGTAAAAATAAAAAATGTGCTGCCAAAGCTAACAACAAAATGGCGCGGTCACGTGACGAACAATGTTACCCATTCCCTACAAACCTTTATACCCCTACGCTTTACCCCCTCCAATCATCACTCTTTCTACTCCTTTATTCTGTATTATTTGTACTGTTTGTTGATTCGCTTGACGTTGCACATCAAATAATATAGAAAAAACAACAAAACAACAATAACAATAAAAAGTAAATAGGAAAGGGAAAAAGAAAAGGAAAAGGAAAGAAAAGCCTCATCATTCCATTGTGTGGTACATTGGTTGCATCTCGTTTATTATAAGTTTTATGCACTGAACAAAAAACTTATTTAAATAGAGATACATAAAAGAGGAAGAGAACAAAGAGTAACTGACTTTTATGTGTTATATAGATGAACTGGTGCGTTATTTACATGTCAATGAATTTGCTTTTTATGTTTAGTTTTGCAGATTCCTTTGTCTCTCTGTTAAGTAACAGCAATTCAATTACACCAAAAGATTTTCTGTTGCGTGCATGTCAAAAGCTGTCAGCTACAGCATTGTTAGTTTTGTTAATTATCGATAGATAAGTTTTGTCTCTTTTTTTGCTATCAAAGAGAACATGTTATAATCTGGTTATTTTTTTTTCCATTTGTAATTCATTTAAATTTCTCTCAATTTCTCATTTCACTTCATTGCAGTTGTTTTTATTTTTATATTTTTTTGACGAAACAACTTTCTGTTGTTTTATATACAAAAAAACAGGTGGCTTGGCGCCTTTCCTTTTACCATTACCATTACCGTAACTATTACTATTACTTTTACCATTAGTAAATATACACCCACACACACACACACACTCGCTGGCACACATCTAACACATCCTTCATGCTGTGCAAAGTAGCGTCAATCAAATGATTGATCACTTCAATGCACACAAATAGCCGCAACTGGGCTGCCCTGGGCAACCAGCAAACAGCAGCCAGGGGCTCTTAGGCTGGGGGGGAAGATTGGGCAGTCATCAGATTTTAATCTACCACAGGCACATTAATATAATAAAAACAAAAACCAGAAAGCAGCTAAGAAGAAGAAGATGAATACCAGGCAATGATACATAAAATAGAGAAAGAGAGTGAGAGAGATAGAGATGGAGATGGAGATGGAGATGGAGAGGGAGGAAAATCAGTCAATTAGTAGTCATTTTGATATGGCCACAGAAATGGGTCGACACAGAGCTCGACTTCAATTGGGTTGAGGGGAAGCAGTATGAGGGGCAGGAGTGGAAACTGTCTGATAAGACAAGCAACTGGCAACAAAATTTATGCCTACAAATACTTTTAGATAATAAATTATGGGAGAGAACCTACTGACTATGACTTCGACTTGGACTTGAACATGGACTTGGGATTGAAATTGGACTTGTGGCTTGTGGTTGATGAGGCAGAGGGAAAAGAGCAAGTGAATTTTTGGACTGCCGCTGGTTTTAACCATCCATCAATCAACTAGCAACTATCAATTGAGGGAATGTAAATAGTTTTCTCGTACTCTCTTTAGAGAGAATTGTGTGAGGGGCGCATCAATTATGCGCCTGTCTTAATATTTATGAAAATTGATTTCGTTGAGTCTTCAGAAAACAAAGAAAAATAAAAATAAAAATAAAGTAGCAAAGCCTGAAATGTCAATGTCAATTAGAGACAGTTACGGATTGTATTTAATATTTGATAGAAATTGAAATTTGGGTTGATGGATTAAGTGCCAGCAGAAATTGTATAAACATTGCAGCATATTACAGTAAAATCCTTCCTATAAAGAGAGAGTAAGAAAAACAAAAACAGTACTAACCGTAGAATCCTCAGTAATTATAAACTAATGCCGGATAAGTCTTATTTGTCGTATGACATATAGGTTCAAAGGTGTGAACACAGCTGGTCGGAAGCCACAAAGGGCAGCTGTAAACATTTTGCCAGTTGAAATCTCTTTAATTGATTTTTAAGCGCTCTATTATAATATATGAAGTTGGTCTTGGTCCTAAGTTCAGTTCAATCTCCCCTCATTATGTGCACAAAGGAAAAGGTGTCGACTGACAATCAAAAATGACAATGGGTATGGGAATAGGATTTGGATTTAGATTTGGATTGGAAATGGGAATGAGATTGTTATTGGTATTGCAACTGTTCAACTGAAAATTGAATTCAAACAAGCCGAACAATTGACATAGATTTTTAATCTTGGACTTTTGTGCTGGAACGCGTTGTTGAAAGGTGCAAAAATCCTGGGCACAATAGAAATGGTGGCACCAACAGTAGGGGTAGTAGAGGAAAGAAAGAAAGGTAGGTTATAGTTGAAGAAAATTCAATCAATGCGACAGCTTAGAAATGCGTTTGTCATAATTTCAACGAATGATTGCAAAAATATTTCCCATTTCTCAATTTTATGGTGCAAGATGTATCCTACTTGCCGCTGTGCGGCAACTACGAATTTATCCTGGAAATGAAATGAAATGAATTTTTGAGATGCGATTTACTGTGGCATTGCATTCAACCAATAGCTAAGGGCGTGAGTAACAGAGAAAACAAATATCAAACAGAGAAATGTTCATAAAAAGAAAATCAGACAGAGAAAGTAAAACAGACAAAGATAGGGAAAGAGAGAGCGGGAGAGAGAAAGTCACAGAGAGAGAGTGTGATGGAAGTCATGGGGTTAAGACCATGTTGATGGTAGTTCAACTCCATGTTGGCCAGTGCTATTGACATACATTTGATGTGTTGAGCACAGTCTGCATTGTTTGGCAAGGAAGTGGGCAGGACGGACATACTCATCGAAGTCTTATAAAGCGTCTGGAGTAGTCGCTGTGTATGACAGACAGACACATCCCAAATACATTTAAGGGGATTATTTTCGAGTACCTATTAGAAGCAATGATAGATTTGGCTCATTTTTATGATATCATTTAACAGTTTATATATGGAATATATACAGACAGGACATAGACATAAGATAAACAATAAGTGAGAAGTAGCAATAGATTCTAAAGTATTAGTTCATTTTAAAAAGTGCTTAGTAAAGATTTTTGGTAAAACTTTTAAGTACAGCTGCGTATGACAGTTGCTTTTTATATTAAAACTGTTTTCGCTAGGATAACGGGAACAGGCCAGGACTAGTTGAATTTAGCTCATTTACACTCATTGTCAGCGCTCACTGTAACCAGATACGTGACATGACAGCGCTGTGAAAATTCTTATAGATCATTGATTCTAGATAATAAAACTATCAGGAGGGACGTTGCAGCACATCGTACTACACCGCAGCAGCACCACAAAGAAAAAATAAATAAAAATGAAGCAGTAGCAGATGAAGGGAAAACACTGGAAGAAAGCGTATAAAAAACAATAAAAACTCAATAAAAGCAAACGCTTATAGCTTTTAAACGCTCTAAGGACGTTGAGGATGACGAGGACAACGACGACACGCCGACAAAGTGCTGAAAGGCCCAGAGCCAAGACGAAAAGCAGGACCAATACCAGTAACAGGACCAGGACTAGGACTACGACTAGAACCAGGACGAACCTAGACGACGTAGCTGGCAAAATGACAATAGATTTGATTTTTTAAGGCAGGAAGCAAAATGGGATTGGATAGAGGAGTGGGATTGGGTTTGGGTTTGGGCTTGGGTTTGGGTTTGGCATTGGGATTGGTATTGGCAAGCAGGCAAACAGCCAGGCAAAGGCCAAGACACAAAAGCAAACAATAAAAAATAAGTAAAAGAAAAGAATATAACAAATATAAAAGAAAAAAAAAAGGAAAAGAAAAGAAAAGAACAGAAAAAAAGATGAAGAAGAAAAATCAAGAAGCAGCCTGGCAGCAAATAGTTGAACACACACAAAAAAGGAAAGGACCAGCCAGGGAAATGGAGGGGTAGAAGAGAGAGAGAAGAAAAAAACGAGGCTGAGCGGGGCGGGGCAGTCACAATAAGCGCACATTTAAAAGTGTCAAATATCCTTTTTATGCGCTTTGGCCCCCGACCAACAAACACTTTATTTTTTGTCACGAAGCTGAGCAGAAAATTGTAAAGAAATGTTAATGCGATTTGATTTAAAGAATGAAAAGGCAAAAGCAGAAGCAACAAACAGAGCAGTGGCAATAGCAACAGCAACAGCAACAACAATAAGTGAGAAAGGGAGAGTCATGCAATGGCAATGAAAGAGGGCTAAGATCCCCGGGGCAATTGTACTACTACAACAACGACCCAGAGCATACATTTCCATATTTAAAGGTTATAACCCAGCTGCTGTCGCTGCCAGTTTCTTTATGACTTCATCTCCTGTGGCAGAAGGTAGTTGGAGAAGTCGAAGCGGTCGGAGCGGTGGTAGCAGGTACCTCATATTCTGTCCCGAGTCCGAGTTAAGTTCTGCCTTGTTGCCAACAACAAACAATTAAGCGTTAATATTGCAGAGTTTGTTAGTGTACCCGGCGGGTGAGGGTGTGGGAAAGATGCTGTATATTATGGGACCATTGTCCACTTGCTGTGACATTAATTTAATCCTTGAATGCATCTTTGACAGGCTTCTCAGTTACGAAGAAACAACTCAACTCAATTCAACTCGCTTTGCTCACCATTCATTCAGCTTCTTGTTAAGCCTGAAATACCCGTTGTGGTCCCATACCCAGTTTTCAGTTCTCAGATCTCAGATCCCTAGTTCCCATACCCATTTCCCATTCTGACTGTTATCCCTACCTCCCTCCATCTCATGGCAGAGTTTGTTTTGTGGCTGGTGCCGGCGTGTGGCATTGTCAAAGGAATTAGTTTTGTGTTTTTGATTTGCACAAGGAGCACCACAGATGACTTCATACAAAGTCTAGCCCCAACAGCAGTCTGTTGATTGCTTAAATAAATATGAGTCCAGTTTGAGTCGAGTTCGAGGCGTGCAACAGACAATGCCTTTGAGTCTTAACATTATTTTACATTTCCTCAAAATGCTTCTGTTTAGTGAAATAAATAGATGAAGGAATGAAGGGAATTGTTGTACTATGTTGGGACATTCCTGTATAAAGTAATTTGAGTTTTTGTCCCTGACAGTTTTCTGGGCACTTTATTAAAACCATTCTGGGCCGGAGCATTGTAATGATTGTCACTGGCGACACGCTATGTTGCGCCTAGTGTTATCCAGAACTAAGCTCCATGCCTGCCCAGAACATTTGTCATTCCAAATAAAGCCAGAAATTTCATATATTTAAAGCCAGGGCATTATTTCGGGTTTGTTTTTTTATTAAATAAACTGACTTGTATTTAACTGTTAAAGGAGTACTCTTCTATGGCAATAAATAGAGGCAGTAAATACAATCCGAAGTTTATTTTCCTAGGACTGCCCATTGATAGCCTCATGCTGTTATTGGTTAACAGCGCGTTAACAGTGCGCCTGTAAAGAAACTTAACATAGTTATTGTATAATAAAAATTGATTATTATTTATATTTATTATCTCTTTTTCTTATATCTTTTCGGTTACTTTCAAAGATATATAGATATATTTATTTATTATATATTATATTAGCTGTCAAGCAGCTCAACACCTTCTATAATAAGTGTAGCAGTTGGAAGTCTTGTGTCTAACTGGCTGTGGAACCGGTTTGATTGATCATCTGTCAGATTTTCATAGCAACAATCACATTTCAATTGCACTCTAATGAATTGCAGCAGATTCCAAGTGTTCACTTGTTGACTCTGTCCCGGCTGTACGCTCGCTATGCAAAAAGACATTGGAGCAGGAATGCGGGGGGGACTGGAAGTGGGATTGGTGGGTAGTAAGGCAGTAATAATGGAGGTGGACAGCGGCAGACAGAGTTATTAATTAATTAACGAACGCTCAAATTAATTGCAGTCATTTGTTGCACAGTCAGCTGCTGCTTGGTTTGCTCTGTTACTGTCCCAACCTAGCGTAGCGTAGCCCAGCCCAACCGAGGCAAGCCTAGAGTTGGCCTGGTTTGGCCTGGTCAATCGATCATTACAAACCACTTTGGTGGATTGTTGTTGGACTGGACTGTTGGCCTGGCCAAGTAGTTGTTGGCGTTGAAGTGGCACTTAACAACGGCTGTGCGGCTCCTCTGTTGTGGCATTGTCAATGGACTCACTCCTCCACTTTGAGGGTGTGATTGTACACAAAGTGCGATATGGGTCAGCGTATACTAAACACAGTTTCCAACAACATACAACACCCCTACCTTACACTCCCAACCCCTTACACCATATAACCCCATAACAACGACGCACAATGAAAACTTAATTAAGTTGTCAGTTCTCGGTGTTGGTGATGGTCCAATCTAATGCTCCTTTTTGGTTTGGTTTGGACTTGAGCTTGGGGGAATGAGGCAGAAGGAGCATCCTCATAAAATGCTCATTACCGCGCCGAAACCAAAGCAAATCAAATGGCAAATGGCAGAGCTCAAGGTCCTTTTTCTCTCTGTTAGTTGCGTTGTCACCCTTTCGTCCTTGCTACAGACAATAAAAAACAGTTACCAAGCCAAAGGCGACAGACGTTTCCTACTGTTTGTTCTGTTCTCCTCTCTGTCTTTGCTTGCTGGTTTGCTACTTCCTTTCCCTGTTACCCATTACCCATTACCCATTACACGTTACCCGTTACCCGTTACCCTCTACCCACTACCCGTTTTGTTGTTTGTATTGTTGCTTGTGTTGCCTACTAATTTGAATATAAACAAGTTCTGCTTTTGATTTTCAAAATGAAAATGTTGCGTATGTCCTTCACTGGATAATTTATGCATATGAACTTTACGACAAACCCTTTCTAATACAAACACAACCCTCAGTCCTACTATATCTGCTTCTGTGCCATGTCAGGCGCCGTTGCTTTAACCATTGCCGCTAATGCAAATTTATTTAGATATCGTGACTCTTTCTCCACTCTCTCTCCCTGTTTCCCTGTCTCTCTATCTCACTTTGTGTGTTTTCTTTCCTGGCGTTAGGCGTTAACTGACATTTGTCGCTTTTATTCATTGCGGGAAATGGGAGTTGGCTCTGTGTTCTGTGCCTATAATATATTTGCAACAGAAAATGGATTTATTTAATGCCTGATCTGGCACACATATGACTCAATTTTAATAGAACACGAAAATCTTTTCTAACATGGCTTTGATATATATTTCAAACTACTTTTAGTTAACCTTATAGAGAATTTGAGGAAAAAGTTATTATTATTTCCTATTCGTTTAGAAGTAGGGTCTCTTTGCAAACAAGTGTCGGTAGTGAAAAATTTTTAAAAATTTTTTTTTTTTTTTCTGAAAACAAAGTATATTTTTATATTTGTAAATATTTTTCTCACAAATCGTATTTATAAATTTATATCTATTTAAAAATAGAAATTTTTACAAACCAATCATTATGATTATTAAAGCTGCAGCTTTAGAGTTTTATCTCACGATTTTGTGCTGCGAGTTTTTATATCTCAGTGAAATGGATTTAATATATTTGAAGAATTCATCGGATCTACCCTCAGCACTGCTAATTGGTGTCTCTATAGTTATACTGAATCATTGGCGTGTGTTGTATGTTCCACAACGTTTTCAGACAGTTTGGTTGGCGCCTATCAAGCTGATAATATTTTATCTGGCTAGCCAAATTTTGTTGATTCCAGTTTGGGACTTTTTTTGGGAGTTGTTGGGTGAACAGCGGGTATTGATTATTGAATTTGAAAGAATAATAAATTCTTTAATTATTAATTAAAATATTTCCACAGGGCTATACAGAAGATAATTATTACTATGCAATCAAATTATTAGTTGCAACAATTTGCTCATATTATGGTGTGCAAAAGTATATGCTCCCGTTCACCCCATTCAATCCCATCAACAATACTGAAGTTTCAACACCAAGAGAAAATGCATCCAAATTGGATCTACAAAAATTACTGAAAATGGTTGATATAAATGAACGAAAGAAGCGACAGCGCCATCGCTATCCCGTTGTTCAGCATCGCCTTTATAAATTTCCATGTAACTCGAAGGTGTCATATGATGATCTTAATGCTGAATGATTAGTAGTTGGAGGTGATCCATACCCACTCTAATCAGTTGTATAAAAAGGAGGGGAACTTAAAATTGTAGTAACTTTTATTTGAAACGGGCCATTTAAATAGACAATGTTATATCGTTATTTTGTTCATAATATAAATTTTGTTTAAAAGTTAAAAGAAATAATTCTGTATTTTCTTTTTTTTGTTTTGTGTAAAACCTTTTACCTAAATTTTCTTGTAAAATGCGCAAAATGTAAGAAAATTTCGCGGAAAAACATTTGCAAGGTAAAATCAGTTACCTAATAAACTCAAGTTTTCTTTTTCGCTCCTAATAAGTACTTACTGCAGCAGTTTCTAAGGCAAATAACCCTTCGTAGAGAGTTGGTTTTTTTTTTTTTTGGTTCAAATTATTGGAGCATTAAAATTGAAATGATTATTGTGTGTTTTGGCCAGGGCAAAAAGTTGTAGAGTGTAACAGCAAAAAAGGAAAGCAAAAGAAGTGAGAAAAGGCAAGTGAAAGTACTGCACAGAAAGTGTAGAAAAAATTACCCATTTGAGAATCTAGTGGGTGGTTGTTGGTTGATTGTTGGGTAGAAAGGAAACAACCTTCACACCTCCATTGATAGAGAAATAAAAACAGACACAGAGGCAGAGAGAGAGACTGAGACAGAGACAAAGACAAAGACAGAGAACGAAGAGATGTGTAGTAGGAAAACGTGTTAGGAGGGGTTGTGGGTGTAATACCGCCTCATCCATTTGTGGGCTGCTGCCGTATTCGTGGTGCGAATATAAAGTAAATAAAAATAAAAACATGAAAAGCAAATTCGCATTTGCAAATAAATCAGAGGGAAATCAGCTGCTGACAAGGGAAGTATTTATGGTGCAATTGTGCGGGGGTTACGAGTGGACGCCGTTGCTGTCGTTGCCGCAGGCGACTGCTGTCTCCGGGGGTTGAGTTACCATACATTTTCCCTTTCTCGTTTTTCTCCCTGACACATTCCCTTCCTTGGCTTCCTTGGCTCTTTGTCACTGTGTTTGAACAGCATTCAAAAGCATAGAACAAATTCGTAAAAATTAAGAAACAAATCGAAAATCAAGCGGCATACAGAAACAGCGTTTACAAAGAACGCAAATCGTAAGAAAATTCTATAAACTTGTTTGTCCAGCAGCCCCCTGCCCCATTTCCTCTTCCCTTTGCCCTATTATCCAAGGATCCTTTGGTGGGTGTAAGTTGGTAGCATGGTGGTGGTAACATTGCCTGACTGCTTTTTGTATGCATTTTTATGGCACATTTTGAAATAAATTTGCCAAGAGATTAATTCGGATCGTTTGGCAGCGTGTAAATAAAATTTTCATGAACTTCTTTTTTTCGTTGGGTGATTTTTTTTCCATTTTTTTTTTTCCCTTACGTTTTTCGTTTTTCTTTTTCCTTTCGTATTTGTATTTGTAGTTCATTTCGAGGCTTTGTGTAGCTTGGGTTACGCTAGATTTGGCAATGTGTTAAATGTTCTTGAAATTTCAGTTGCCTCATTTTTGGCTATGCCAAGAAGTATGAAGTGGCCACGCTGCTCGCCCACTTGAGTGGCATTAAGCAGCTGCCAAGTTGGTTAATTAAGATGTCAAGGTTGTTATTCTTTCGCCTGACATCTAGGGGGCAGTCTTAAACCATGATATTACTCTATGCTCTATGCATTATTTATGATGCCTAGAAAAAAACAATTTCTAAATTGCCTCAGTGCACTTTTGATATATATATATATAAGAATATTTGAAGAGAAGGTTGTCAAAATTGCTTAACAGTTGCCTGTTAATTCTTAACAGAGCAGCGCTGTTGTTTAACAGAGCAGCGGCTGCAGGCAGCCAACCAACTCCAATTGGCTAACTAAAATGAAATAGCAGCTGATTAACATAAACTGTTAATTGAAATTTGCATAACAGAGTGTTTTTATTTGCTTGATGTTGAATCAATAATAGATGCAAAAGTCTTTGTAAAAAGTTTTCAGTGAAATGTTTAAATAATTCAGAATATTTTTAGCTCAAAACACAAAAAGAAAATTATAATTCTGATAAGTTTTTGAAGCTTTTCCGTATGGCTCATTAGGCATGTTTATAGAATTTCGTATGGAAATGTAAAGTAATATTTGTATACCATATTATAATATGTACTTAATCCATACTATATACAGTTCATTATCTTTTAATGTGACTACGTTTTGCCTATATATAAAACTCAATACGATATTCACACAAAAATAATGCGTCAAAATTATAAATTCAACATTTGCCAAATCAATGAAAATTAATTTCATAAGCAATAACACAGAGCGCAGAGTAAAGCAAACAAAACAGTATACAAACTGAGGGGGTGGAATGGGGAAATGTTATTGAATGAGTGAATTGGTAGATCTGGACTGAAATGAAATTACATTTTCATTATTTTTGGCTGTATATACATGGGGAAAAGGGGGGAGATGGCTTTCAATGCAGATAAAATGAGCTTTTCGTGTGGAATTTCAAATGAGAAACAATTATAAATTCACATCCATTTATGTGCTTGTTGTGCTGTTATGTTGTTGTTGCTGCCAATTCTTTATTTTCTGCTCATTTTCGTATTGCATGAAAATCAAATGATATACTCACTCACACCACACACACACACTTATCAAAACAGTCAGCAATAGTAGTAGCAGCAGCAAGTATGTGAATAAAAAACTTTGCCAATGCCAATGAAATTTCATGCAAATCAAATGAGTTTTAAATTTTTGAATGTGCAAACCAACAAAACTATGCAAAACAGGCAAACAAATGCACTGACCAACAAACAACAGTACTAACAACAACCAAACAGTCACAGCAACAGCGACAACAACTGCAATACTCGCGACAGATAGCCAGACAAATAAACGGACATATTTACAACTGCATTTGGTCAACGGAAAGGGTACTAAAGGAACAGCAGCAGCAGCAACAACAGCATTAGCATCAGCATCAGCAACGGAGGACCAAATGAAACAGAGCTGTAATACTCTTATGGTAGAGTGAAATGTGCTGTAAATGATTATAAAGTTTGTTTAAGTATAATTAAACAAGTTTATATAATAGTTATAAATTTAAACAGTTTACTTCAAAATTTCTCAAAGGCTACTGCGTTTATTAGCGCTGTTAAGTCTTCGTTTAGTTCTGTTAACTTTGCGTCTATCGCCTACCGCCATATCTATCAATAGCCTATCGATTAGCGGTAAATTAAAGGCAAGTAAAGAGAAAAACTATTTTAATTATAAGTAGAATTTGTTAGAGTATTAAGTATGCGTTCTGTTAGTGCAAAATAGTTTCTACTTATTTTGTGGTTTTGTTACACTTCGCGCATAATTATTTTTGCATATTTTAACAGAGCGGCCGTCGACTACCATTGGTTGGTGGTTGGTCTGCAGGGGGCGGCAAAGGAAGTTGGAAATTGGGATGTGTCCGAGCAAATTACGAGCTGAGAATGATAAAAATTAAGTTTGAATTATGGCAATAAACATAGAAACAAAGGAAGAAAGAAAGAAAACAGAAACAACAACAAAAAAGGAAGATGCGTTGTCTGGCGCCACTGTCTGGCACACTCTCAATGTTGCAGCAATTTGTTTTGATAGTAATTTATGTCAATTTGCAGCCCAGTGGGTGGTGGTAAATGTAGTTGCTTACAGCAGCAGCTAACTAAGCATATTGATGCTCTTCAATTAAGCAATTGAAGGCATTGCATAATATGCATAAAGCAATTCTACAACAAGTTGTGTGGTCTCTGCCACAATTGCAAATTATATTGAAATTAAAACTGTCTAGCATAATTATATTTAAGATATATAACAATTAGATATGAATTTTTATAAGTTCATAGTTCTACATAAATTAATAAAATTTATTTTCAAGGCTTCTCTTCAATATTTATCAACTCCTTTCAACTGCACTTAAATGCTTCTGTTTACTTAGCAGAGGGCAAAAACTGTGCAACTAGTTTGAAATTGAGTTGAAGATATCAGCCACAGGCCGAAGTATAAAAAGTTATATAGACAGACGGACTTATTGAAACTAAAGTTTAAGTTCAAACACACACATGTACACAAAAAACATGCACGCACACACACACATATATATACTTAATGCACTTCCGTTATGGTAGAAGCATTTTCAGTTCAGAAATCTGCATAAAACAAATGCAAATGCAGTAAACTAAAATAAGAACGAGAAGAAGATTTAAAACAAAAAAGAATATAAAAAAAAAAATATTACATTTTCAGCCTTCAATTTTGTATTTATGTAACGTTATTGAACTCACCGAGATTTATGAGTATCTACTCAATTTCTATGGGTGAAGCCATTGGCTGCAACCAAATGGAAATTTATGTGTATATAAGCCACAATGGGAAACTAAAAGTAGTAACATTGGGAGGCAGCAGTAGCACGAGAAGGAACAGCAGTAGCAGCAGGTTTTCCATGCTCATCCTCCTTTAGAGCTCTGTCAGGCATTCTGTTGGCTGTGCAACACGTTCGATTTACAGCCACTTTCACCGCATAAAAAGTCGTAAAGTTTATGCCGTGAAATGTAAAAATTTATAAACCGCAAAAATATATACACACATATAAATAAATGCAGTGTCGAGCAGGTGTCAGCCAGGTGTGTGGCAGGCACGCGTTTTCATTCCCAATTTCTGCTTCCCTTTGCATTTCTCTGCAGCTTCCTGGTAGTAGCTCCTAGTTCTCATCTACCATCTTTGTTGTTCCATTTGAATTCACATTTGCATTTCTTTTACGGTGCTCTGACGCCATGTTGTTGCCTTTACAAAATGGCGTTTGCGGCGCGCCAGCAAAATGGCGGAGGCGTCAACGGAAGTTACTTCTTGCAACACCACCAAATAAATTGCAAGTTATTTGAGCAAAAGTTGCAGCTGCAGTTGCTACTGCCGCTACTGCTGCTGCAGAGCTCAGAAGCGGAGCTCATGTACCTGAGACCGCAGTGAAGACGTTCTCGTCGTCAGTTGTGCTACGTGTACTGCATTTTGACACACAGACACACTCATCCACAACCTCTCTCTTTCTTTTACACACATGTTTATAAACTCCTATACACACATACATATATAGACACATCCTGTAGCTTGTCCTAAAGTCCTGTGGCGTAGCAGTGCTAAATTTATGGCAACATTTATGTGTCGTGTCGCGTGCGCGGTAAATACCGGAAATGCCGGAAAGAAGTGCATAATAAATGACGTTATTAACCCACATGCACACAACTGCATACACACATACACACACACATACCTACATATACTCCAATCTATGGTATAGACTGTTTCATTGCGACAGCTATTAGGTATTCAACTGTCCAACTACAGTCAAAATACTCTAGCAGACTTTTCCCATAAAAGTTGAGCAATGCTGCAGAACAATATATCGATAAAATTCTATATATATATTGAAGTTACTTCATGCTACCATTGCATGCAACAAATTGATACAGAGTGTATTGTTTGGCTAGTATATTATCGATGTTTATTGGTTTCTGTTGGCTGTTGAGTTCACTTTGTTATCGATACACATATCGATATGTGATATAACACATTAAATGGGTAATTACCTTTTTGCAGTTTATTAAATGTATTAAAATACCGCAAAACAAAAGTTTTCTATATACTCTATGGGCTTCGATAAATATCGATTAAAACTATTTTAATAATTATCAAAATTTAAAACACCAACACTTAATTTCAGGTTACTATTTTAATTAATAAATTAAAACTTATACAGCTGCTTACGTAAAACATTTTTGGTCATAATAGTTTACTTATCGATATATATCGATATATATATTTTAGCTCTTTTCTTGCTAAAGTTTACTTTGTTCAAACAGCAGTTGTTATTACGCTCTAAAATTTTTATATATATTATTAATTTTGTTTATGACGCCCCAAAGGCTGATTTAACTTGGCTGCTTGGTTGGCTCTAAGGATCTGAGGAGCCTCTGTGGGGCCTGAACTACATCAAATTCAAAATTAAATGAAATAAAATCAGCTTTAGCTAACGCCACTTGTTGGCCACTTGAGTTCAGTTTTGCTTCCTCTTTGGCTTGTACTCTGTGTGTTGCCACAGTTTGAAGTCGCCTGCAGCGCGGCAGCTTTAATTAAATTTTTCCTACTTCCGTTTTGTGCGTGCCTAGCCTGAACGTCTCTATATATATATGTATATATATATATATCCTTTACACTCTGTATGTATGTGTGTGTGAGTGTGCTTGTGTGTATGTAGAGCTGGCGCCTTTCACTTTTCATTATGGTGTTGCCTCTTTTGGGTGTTTTACTTACAAATTTTCTCAAGTGGCGCATAATGAGCGCCACGCGGCGTATGATTAATATTTTGTCGTCTTTAATTTCCCTGCGCTGCATTATGATGATGATTACACGTTACAGATTACATATTACAACATTATATTATATGGCATACTATGGCATGGCTGGCATTGGGGCAAAACGCTTTAAAATGCAAATCACGTAACAGTCAGCACAATGCTGCTGAAGCACATATGCTGCTGCGGCTCCTCCGTAATAACATTGTCCTACCGCTTACCACTGTTGCCCCTTGCCTCCTGCCCCTTGACTCCTGCCCCTGCCTCGTATTACATGTCCTTGTCGCCGGCGGAACAGCCATCGGTCTTATTTACTTTTGACCGAAAATTTGAGCGCAGCTGCCAAATACATTTCAATATTTACGTTATAACAGCAAGTCTACTACCAACTACCACACACCCCTCGGCAGCCCTCACATCTATAGCCTACAATACGTCGATATCCATCTGTGTATCCCCTCCGCTTGTCCCTCCATGCGTCCTACCTTTTGTCTGTCTGCGTGTAAAATGTGCAAATTACCTAAAAGAACCGCAGACGAACACAACGAGACCACAAAACAAATTTAAATAGACATATTTTTTCGCCCCCTGCTTCCTTCTATCCTATTCCTGCTATATCTACCATACCGCTACCCCACTTTCCTCTCAACCATACCAACCAATTTTTGCTCGCCTTTTTATGGTTTTTTGTTTTATTTTTTAGTTGTTGTTTCTTTTTTAACCCGCGGTTGAAGCCCTACCAAAATTTACCATTTTCTAACGTAAACTGTTGGCCGCTGCTGCTGCTGCTGTTGCAAATTGATGCGAGTTTTTACAGGGTTTTGTAAACGTATTTTATTTGTATTTTTAGCGCTAAAACAAATTGAGGCTCTCTACATGCTGGTGGTTGTCCCTATAAATGGCTCTGCCCTATATAAAGTACTGCAATCATGGGGTATATTAGTTATATAAACTCAAATAGAAACTTGTTCTTATGTTTTAAGAATGTTAACATAAGTTTAACATTAACAGTTTTTGCTGCACTGTAAATTAGCGATGTTAATTTGATTCCTAACTGTTTCAGTTTGTTCTTGCAGCAGCTGCCAAGTTGATAAACTCTTTTCTTTCCATTGTTTATATAACTATGTAGAAGAATATATCCCTATATATATATATATATATATATATATATATATATCTGTGTTTATACGATTTATAGAATTGTATTGAAGTAGATTTTATTGCTTCTATTACTGAAGCAGAAAAAAACACGAAAAAAATACAAACAAGCTGACATAAAACACAAGGACAATTCTGTTGGCATCTTCCTTTTTGCCCACTTGTTTGTAGTTATTGTTTGGTTATTTAAGAGCAATTCAGCCATGTTTAGATATTGATAACAACCATCTATACGGACACACAGACACGCACACATACAGACAGTGAAGACAGTTTGGACGGACAGCGATTCAAACGAGGATAACAATTTCAGTTGATGCAATTTTTATTGCCCTTTTTTTTTTCATAACGTTAACTATCTCTGACACAACTACAACAACAAGTGAAAGAACATCTACAACTACAACTAGAAGTACATCTCATGTATATATATGTATATATATATATATATATATATATGAATATGTATATTGCTTTGTTTTGATTTGATTTTTAGTAGTATTTTCTTTACGTTTTTTTTTTTGGTCAGTTTTTGTCTAAGCCAGGGGAAATTGTTTTTAGTATTAAATAAAATAAACGTTGACGTATAAATTGTGTAAGTGTTCAGCCAACAATAAAAACGGATGAGGGAACATAAAATGAAATAAAATATAAAAAAAAATAATAAAATAAAACTGCAAACATAAAGCAGAAAACAAAAATAACACTCCAATTTGGCAAATGTGTGGCAAAAATAATTGCATGAATGCCCACAGCTTGGAAAATGCTTCAACTTTTCAAGTTGCATAAATTGTGGCAGCTACAAAATTAGCCACTAGAATCAAAAACAATTTATATATACATATATACTATATAGATACGTATGAAATATGAAGTGATAAACTTTACTATGTAGTCTACTAAAATGTACATAAAAATGCATTGCTGTTAATGCACTGTTAACTCACTGTTAAACTGTTAACAGTGCCATGCATTGAGTATAAGTCAGCTTATGTAACAAACTTTGTATATTTACAATATTTTCCATATTTTGTGCAATTTGCAGTCCCCTCTCCTACCCAACTCCTCTTTTGCTACCCCTCCAACACTATTGGGTTGGACCTACCCCAAGCACTTAGCTTTAATGGTACATTGAAACTTTTGCTTTCCATTAGATGAAAAATAAAACAAAACATTCTCAACGCTCTGTACAGGCACTTAGCCACATCCTCTATCCAATTTTTATATTCGCAGTTCGCTCTTTGACCAGTCCAAATGAAAATTTACATAAATTCAAATATATATTTATCACATACATACATATATATATATATGTATGTATGTATGTATATAATAAAAGTATAGCACATTATATATATATACATTGTAGAACTCTGTGACACTTTTGCCGCAGACTTTGCACCGTGGCAAAGGTACACAAAATGTGCAACAACAGGCAAGACTTAAGATCAAAACTTAATGTTGCTTGTATTAAAATATAATTCATATTTTAATATGTTCTATCAACTGATATTAAGCATAAGTTAATAACTTCTTAAGGCTCAAGAATTGCCCACTGTGCAGTGTAGTCAAATTTGTTTCTAGGCTTGCAATTTGGTGTGACTGAAGAAGAGGGTGTGTGGTGGGGAAGAGAGGGGGGGCTAGCGTAAAAGGGGAAGTATGCTGCTGTCGTTCATCATAAATTCATGCACTCTCTGCAGCCTGCAGTGACCAAAATTACAATTATGACAACCGCAAAAAGGTTTTTCTGGTGCACCAACAAAAAGGCAAAAGTGCTGCGAGCTGCTGTGAGAGATGCTGTGAGAGAATCTGTTGGAATTGCAACCGGATGGCTCTGAGGTGGAACGGACGTCGTTCATAAAATGTTTAACACGATTAAACGTGCTGCAGTGCATCCAACATAGAAGCAAGTAGGCAGCCAAAAGAGAAGCGTACTAAAAGAGAGAGAGAGAGAGAGAGAGAGAGACACAACTAGAGACAGAAACAGAGAATGCAAGTGGAATTGAGAAAGATGTGAAAAATGTTAAATATTTAACAACTTGATGAACTTGCCAACACACAAACTAAAGAAGAAAGATGCCAAGATAGACACCAAGAGACACCATCAAGTCGAACCATGGCGGGAGCAGTCAACCAAGCGTGGCTCAGTCGAATTCCCAGCGAATTCCAGCCAAAGTCAGTCGCTTGTGAATTCTGGCAAATTGTCAGAAATGTTTGATATTGAGTTACATCTGACACCTCCCCCCCCAACCCCATTTGTATACTCATCCTTTGACTTATTCGCAAATCAGTCAGTCAGCTGGCCAAAAGCCCACACGCCCACCGCCCACTGCATTAGAACATGACATAATTGCAGACTGAACAAAAAGAACGATGTTGATAGAGGAACAGCAGTAGAAGAAGCAATTGGAACCAGTTCCATCAATATCGATAGCGACAATTAACCATGGCTAACTCAGCTCAGCCGCTGAGTTGCCTTTTACCCTGGCCCAGACCCAGACCCCACTTCCACTCTTTGCTCTTATAACTGTCAGCCGCTGTCGATGGTAATTCGAAACGTGTAACCGCAAAATCCAATTCCCAGACAGAATTTTTTCTTTCCTTTTTCGTTTCTTTTACATTTTTTTCCCCCTCTTTTTTTATCAGTTACCTTCTCTATTGCATGTTCTTCGTTCGCTCGTCACTCGTCACTGGATCCCAGTCATGTGTATGTTGTTCTCGGTGGGCGTGGCAAGTGCCCAGTTAACTCAATGAAGTGGGCTGTACGTAGTTGAGTTGTTTTCCACACTTCATTGCTTATTGTAGGAGTATTTACAAGTAAATTTAGACAATCAATTAATCGACTTTCCCTTACTCCCCTACTGTCCCCTAGTTGAGACAGGAATTACATTTGTGTATACGAGACAGATGATGAGGAGAGCTTTTAGCTTAACTGAAGTGTCCAACATGATTTATGGCATTGAATTACATTCGCACAATTTTAAGCTCTCCCTCCTCCCACACCAAAACTCTCTCTCTCTCTCTCTCTCTCTCAGCCCTCATCAAGTTCTACCTTAATATCCTTGAAATTCTTACTCTGCAGCCCTACAAATGCAACAACGAAACAAGTTTTGTTGCGTTAATCCAACTGAAACTGTAGCTTCGATGTTTATATTTACACCACAGCCAAATCCACAACCAAATCCAAATACAATATACGAAATGAGATTATAGTTGTTAGTTTATAAGTGAACTTAACTATATCCTGAGCACATGTAAAGCTTCTACTGTGATTGTTTTGGCTATTCAAATAGAATAATATTTAGTATTCACTTGGGATTTAAGTTGAAACTAATATAATATAATATAGAGCAGTGCAGCTTGTATGTTCCTTCTGTGTTTATATCAGAGTTTTAGATAATCTGATTTACAGACAATATATAAATGATATAGAATATAATAATATATATAGAGATTCATTAAGTTGCAGGTCAGAAATGATACACAAAAGTTAGAAAATATATTATGTAAATCATATATATATTACATATCATTTAGTTATCTCTATATTTGATTGCTTGCTTTATGCTAACAGCGCGCAGTTTAGTTAACAGTCGCTTAACAGTTCATGTTAACAGCTTAATTACTTTGGCGAGTGGTCTGTTAACTGAGGTGTTAGATTGAACACCAATTTGTAGGAACCATTAAAAAAACACTGTAGGTTTTTTCTGCTTGAATTGTTAGTCGTCAGGCATCATTAGCCAGCGGGTATACACACACCTACAACACACACACACATACACACAAAAACCCACCCACACCGTGAGTGAATTTTAGTGCTTTCTGACGCGTTTCATTTGAGTATCATTGGAGTATTCAGATCGTATCCACTAATAAATTAAATGCAACATTTATTACTTCATCTGTGGAAGAGCCAATGCAGCAGCACCAACAAAAAGCAACAAACAGCAGCAACAATAACTGAAACAACAATAACAAAAGCCAAATTGCACCTGTCTTGCCACGAGGAAGTAAAAAATGTGCTTGAATTTTATGTTGTTTGGCCATGCAACTGGTGGCTGCATGCGGTATCTGCCTCCTGGTGGCAACTGCCTCCTGCATCCTGCTGTCGCTGCTGCTGCTGCTGCTGCTGCTGTTGGTGCTGGTGCTGATGCTCATGCTGGTGCTGTACTGCCTCTAGCCACCTATCTTCCTGGCAGCTCGCATACTCGCTACGGGTAACGTGGGTAACGGGCAACTAGCAACTGGCACCTGGTGGCAACTTGGGGCGCATTCACCATAAAAGTTCACAACGTTAAATTGCACAGCGTCAGCGGTTTCAACCTCGCAGTCTCTGCCACTGCTGCTGCTGCTGTTAACTTTGCAGTCAGCGTCAACGTTTCGTGTTGCTATTGAAACCACAGAAGCCATTTTGCATTTTGTAGCACATTTTATGGGATCCCATTGTATGGCCATTGCCAAAGCTATTGTTGCTCTTACCTCATTGTTGTTGTTACCTCTACTTATACTTGTTGTTATAGTTGCTGCTACTATTGTTGTTATTGTTGTTGTTGCTGTTGTTGTTGCTGTTGCTCTTGCTGTTAGTTCTTGTTGTACTCAGTACCCATAAAATGACTAAAATGACTATTCAACTCGTCTGCCTGCCGAGGAATGCAACTATAAGGAGTGAAAATCTACTATGCATTTTGCCATTTGCCAGAGGGCAGACATGAAAAGTCCTATAAGAATCCTTTTTTTTTTGGATATATAATAGCTGAATATACTTTATTTATATATATATTTATTATATATAACTCCACTCAGTATAAGATATATATAAGATGTATCTCAAAACTTCTCTTCAGCAACTTAAAATGAACTAAACTTGAGCCAAAATAATAAAAATTCCATTATCCCATTTCTCCTTATATATATAGAGATCTAATTGAAGACTTTTCCAATACTTAGCTATAGCATACAGGGTATTTTTCAGTCGATATATTTGACAGTTTTGTATTTTATTTGCTGTTCAGTTGCTGGCAACATTTGTTGTTTTATTGCTGGTGTTGCCGAGGCATATTTACCTTTTAGACCGTCATGGGTATGGGCACACTTTTTTTATCACACACACACATATGCACATACGTATACATAGCAGTACACAAAAAGTTTTTGCAGTGCACAAATTTGCAGGGGACCAAAAATTGCGAAAAACTTTGCACAATTCACTTAACTTTTCGGGCAACCGCCAACACCGCAAGTTGTACGCAGCGTGAAAAAGCAGTAGAAGGTAAAGGAGAAATATAAGTTGGTAGAGGTATATATAAAGTACAGGACTAAACATTTATTGTGCATTCAGTATGGAAGCATAGATAGCAGACACCATGCCCAAAGCCAGCCACACAACCATCTTTAACACTAACAATAGATCATTTCAACGTCGCGTTGGGCCACAAAATATGCACAAAGTTCAACGAAAAACTTTGAAATGAGCCAATGTTAAATGTATTTTCAGCTTGAGTACATTCACATACACATACGTAGATATATATAGTTATATATATGAACTTAATAGTTGCATATAGTTAGAGTTAACTATATTTCAATTAAATCATTTGTCAATAAACATTAACCCATTAATGTGGTTGATTCTTTTACTTGAAAAACCTGCGTGGAGAATCACTTTGAGTCTTTTGCTTTGCCTCCAAGCGGAAGCGCTTGCACTCTAGAATTGTGACAAATCATACGCTTCATTTGGCTAATGGCTTAAATCTACCAATTCTACATTAAATTTCCACTCTTCCCACCCCCCGTTGCAGTTATTTTCCGCTTCCCGCTGTGGGCAATTAAACATTTTGACAGCGTCGTCGCTTTTTTTCTTCTTCTGCTAGAAAACATCATTAGAGACAAACGGAAAAAATAAAAGAAAAACACAACAAAAAATATAAATATATTCTGGCAGTTGAAATATTATTAATGTTCCATATATATTATCCGAATTCCCCTCGTTCCCTACCATCCTGCATCATCCCTCGCTGCGCATTATTTCAATTAAACTCATCAGTGACGGCGGCCTCCGCTGCAATTAACCAAACGGCGGCGTCTCTGCACTTGACTTCAACTTGAACTGGAATAGTGCAATGATTGGGCACAGAGAGGGACAGGGGGTAGACTCTCCCTGGTTTTGTTTTCCCTGCATGGTGGAGGCGTAGACCCCCGACATAAACCATAAATATGATGTGTGGTTGTTATGCAGGCGGCACTCGACTAAGTGCAAGACTTTCCCTCTCTCCCCAACTTCTGTTCAGTTATCAGTGAATAGTTAAAAATATATATATGTCACTCTGGGGGTTCTTTTAGAGGGGTCTTCAGCTTTCCCTTCAAGACAATAAAAACACTCAGCAGACAATTTACGATAGCCAAAAGTTCAATTCAAATGACAGTTATGGCTAAGATGGGGTTTACTCATTGCATCCGAGAGCTTAGGCATAGCTTCTATAAGAAGTATGGAATATGCATGGCATATGCAGCTTTTGGTCGGTATATTCCTTGGTATAACGGAAAGTGTTTGGAATGCTGAGCCGGAACTGAAAGGATCCGCCGCAAAAGATTAGCAGTAAAATATTTCACATTCCGCAAAACTCCAAAATGACAGAGATAAAACGAAAAATGCATAAAGCGACTTTAAAAATTCAATGCTAAAGTGAATGCACGCTAAGGTGAACAATATACAAATGTGTTAATTGTTACTGGTTGCTGTCGCTGTTAGCGTGTCCCTACTGTATGTGTCCTATGGCTAGTTGGCAACAATGCCAGCGACAATACAGTCAACAATTACGAATATGAATTTTTGAAAGCGACATCAGCCAACGGGCTGTACCTCACTCTCCTTGTTTGTGCCACACGTTGCACTGTTGCACTGTGAGAAAGCCCTTTGGCTGTCTCCATGGACATTTGGCCAGTCGACTCCGGTTGCTCCAGGACAGCTGTTATGTTGACAGTAAGAGAGAAAAGAAAAGAGAGAGTGTGTGTGTTTGTGTAAGAGAGATAGAGAGACAGAGAGAGAGTATGGTTAAGTGTGACGCTGGTCAGCTAGAGCACAGCTGATGTCATCGTTACAATGTTGAGGAGTTGGGAAAACGCCGGCGTCGGTGCTGCTGGCACTGCGACTTCCGTTTCCGTGCAGTTTCCGCATTTTTTCCGGACAGCAGCTGCGTTGACTTTGAAGTGCCACAAAAGCTTGCTCCATGGTGCAACAATAACAGCCCATAAACCCAATACCCAACTCTGACATCAACTCATTCTCAACTGGACACTGACACTGACTTTGACTCCGACTCCGACTCCGACACCGATTCTTTTTTCGGATTTGTATACCAACTCCAACTCGCCTCATAGCCAATGTCAATTGACTGAAATTTACACAAAAATTCTGCAAATGCTACACTCGCCACTTGCCACTTGCCACTTACCGCCTGCTGTCTGCTGTTGACTATGGAAATCCTTAACCCATTTTGCCATTTAGCTTTGCGCGTGCAGTCCTAAAATTTATGGCAAATTTCTGGGTTTCTGGGTGTCATAGCCCACATCCACATCTATACACACACACACACACTCACTAATATTCACATACACATCCACATTCAAATGCTCGATATGCTGCACAGCCGCATAATATGTGGCACATGCCATGCCCGCAGGAGGTGGGCACATGGCACAGTGGATACTGTAGAGTGGAATGTTTGTTGCCGGTATACGGAAGCGCGGGAAGGTCGTTCAACTTGTTTACTTCCGGTTTTGTGCCGCCATTTTGTAGCTGACGCAAGTTTAAACAATAAATTTTATAATTAAATTGGCGCGAAATAAAAACAATGCAAAAATGCCAAAGTGGGCGTAACCAGGAGAAAGAGCACACAAAGAGACCAGAGACAGGACACTGCAAAGCCGAAAGTTAATTGAAACGTTGTGTAAATAAATATTTAATCTTTATTATGCAATAAATTTAAATACATTTATTGCCTCAACCGACCAAACACATGCGACTCTGTTGCATGCCTCATTTTTATTTATATACAATATTAATATACATACATATATATGTGTTGTATGTATGTATTTACATTAAATAATTAATAATTACATCAACTTTTATGTAATTGCTTATTATGGCCAGCTTTGTGTGCCATTAATTACAATTCGTATAAATTTTCGCATCCTGCGGGAAATAAGCGAAAATGCAAAAATGCTACAAAAAGTACTGCGAAAAATTTGACAAGAAAATAAATGTTAATTAAACTCTTAACAATTATATAGAATAGTTTCTCTTTTATCTGTTATTAACACATATTTCTCATTGCAATTTGGCAAACGCTTCGCCTGTTAACATAGGCTTAACAGCGTGAGTGTTTGACTGGTGGAGCCGAACTGTTAGGCTTAACAGCGCTGATCCAATGCTGCTGCTCTAGCATCGTTTTACAGTATATACCGCTTATATGCAAAACCCATTATACAGAAAAATATATGCATATATTCGATATTTCCTTTTAAGCAATCATTTAAATGATTATTATAAACTAAACCACAGGCTTAGAAGTTTACTTAAATTTATATTTTATGCTGTTCGCCAGCTATAAATAAAAACAAGTAAGAAGTCTGTAGTCGAGTATACCCGACTACGAGAGCTCCTTTGCCTACATATACAGCCGTACACACACATACTCATACATACACACAGTTCTGCACGTACTTAGCCATTGCGCGCACCTTTTAGCCCCCCACGCTCTATAGCGCGGTACTTAATGTTGTATAACGTCCGTGTTTATTGTTCAATCTTAACGAAATTCAGAACTTAGATTAGAAATGGTCTAATTAATATGAGTGCTGAAAAGAAATTTGATCGGTTGAAAATTGTGTCTTATAATTGATTTTTTCGAATTGCGTGGGTCAGGGGAGAAAATTCAAAATTCAAAAACAAATTCTTACAACCTACGAACCTAACGAATCTAAATTGCAAGGTTGGTTGCTCTAGCTCTTATAGTCTCATACAGACGGACAGGGCTAGATCAACTCGTCTTGTCGTCCTGATTCAGAATATATATACTTTATGGGGTCTCCGATGATTATTTCTATGTGTTACATACTTTTCGATTTTAGACATTTCCAATAGCTTCGCTTGGCTTCTTTTTTAAAAAAAAGGCAAAGGTGCTAAACGAACGGAATATAAAATACAAAATACTAAAAATTTTAATATTGCTATCCTACAGTTTATAATTGGTTTAAAACTGATTAAATTTATATGAACCGATTCCAAATTTATTTTATTATGTATTTTTTTATTTGTTTATATTTTCTTATAAGCAATTTTTTGCATTTATGTGTCTAAATTTAGTTCTAAATGGTTTTATGATGTTTAAAAATAACGTAATTTTGCATTTAAGCAATATTTGCATATAAGCAGTGCGTTTTATAACCGATTATACTATATATATCATATCAATGTTAGGTTAACAGCTAAGCTTGAAGCTTATGTTATGTCAATCTGCGGCTTGTTAAAGTAATTTTCTTTTACTTTTCTTTGTGAGTATCAAATGTTTTTTTTTTAGCATTTTTAATTTCAATTTGTACGTAGAAATTTTAATAAGAATAATAATAATAAGCTTACGATCAGTAGTTACCTTTGATAGTCAATCTTGTGTCAACTTAACGCTTTGTAAGAGGCACAACACATGATTGTAGGATTACATGGAATGTGTATGCAGTTGCTGAAATTGTATGCAGTTGCCTTTGAGTTGCGAGCAAGTGGCGCCACTTGAGCTTCGATGTGTTTAATATGCAACAAGACGTCTGCAGGCGGCGACTCAGACGCGACTTGAAGACTTGCGAGTCGACTCGAGTCGAAAGTGCTGCCATGTCAATGGCTGCGAGTTGTTTGCTGTCAGACATCGTTGCAGAGTCGCTGCCGCTGGTGCTGCCTTTGAGTTAAGTGTCGGAAGGTTGGTGTCAAAGCGCGTCCAACTTCTCTTGTAAATTCTCTTTTCTCTTTTTCATTTTCCACTTTTCCGCTTTTCCACCCATTAATGCAATTCGGTTGATGCAAAAATGGGTTGTCACTTGCAACACAAAAAAGAAAAACGAAAAAAAAAAAACCTATCAGGCAGTCAACCAGCCTGTGAGTGTATGAATATGTGTGTAAGCCCTGTGAGAGGCAAAAGTAGAAGAAGTAGAGAAGGCAGTGAAGCATAATCCTTTGATGGCAATACTTCTAGTACAGCTACTGCTACTGCTGGTACTGGTGCTAGTGCTGTTAATGTTGCTGCTGGTATTGCTGTGTTGCTGCTGGTATTGCCAGCCGACAGACACTTGACATAATTCCAAAGTGTTTGCTAGCTTAATGCGTTATGTTAATTAGTTTGTAGTTTGCAGGCGTCGCTCACAAGTGCCATACTCAAACACCAAAAACCCCGTTAATGGGTCAATAGCTTTTGATAACCGATGAAAGCGTCGACTGCCAAGAGTCCTTTGCATAATTCATGGCACTCCAATGAGCAAAACAAAGCCAACCAACAGAGTCACATACAGCGACAGATCCACAGCCAGTGCCAGATCCATAGCCAGAAATTTCCAAAAAAAAAACAAAAACAAAAAAAACAAGAAAACAAAACTTTTTCTGTTGCTGCTGAAAGCCACAATCCTTCGTCCCCTCAAAAGTCATTTCAGTGGAAATTTGATTTCACGCGAGGCAACAGTCAATAGCAGTTGGCAATAACAATGAAAATGGCTGCACAGCAGCAGAGGCCTCAGAGTAGACAGCAGCAATGTAGATTCAGATTCAGGTGGTGCAGCCAGTAGACAGTCAGCCAGCCAGTCAGCCAGCCAGGAGGCACATAAAAACGTATTAAGCATATTATCGGGCACGGGTTCGAGCACAGGCACAGGCACAGGCACAGGCAGAGGCATAGCAGACGCCAACCAGACGTCAACTACCAGGACAACAACAACGGTAAACTGAAGGAGACGTTAGAGTAGAGGCGATGAACAGAATCTGTTTTGGCTTTTGACATAACCAAAAACGAAGGCAATAACCAGATGAGAAGCAGCAAGCAGCACCAGCAGCAACAGCAGTAGCAGTAGCAGCAGGCAGCAACACCAGCAACAGCGCATCCTTTCGTAATGAAACTTCAGATTTTTGCCTTTGTTTTGTTTTCTATGTTGCGTGTGTGTGTTAGTGTGTGTGTGTGTGTGTGTGTGTGTGTGTGTGTGTGTGTGTGTGTATTTGTGTTATGGAAATGAGGCAGTCACAAGGACTAGACTAGATCCAAGCCAGAACCGAAACCAGACCAGTGAAACAATATTGTCAACAGCAGCAACTACAATAGCCAATGCGGCTGGGGTTAGTCGAAAGTTGAGATTGAAAGGCAACAGTGCGTATGAGTGTTATCATCAGCGTTGATTTGGGTTTGCTTTAGGTTTTGGTTTCATTTGTCGTTTAATTGCTAATTCAATTGTTATTTAAAGCTAACATATTAAAGTTCAGATATGATCTGATTCAATGTCTTAAGTCCTTGGAACATTATCCTTTTATGCTTAATACTAATTTAGCTGCAAAACCACACACACACACACTCACACACAGATACACACACAATTATTAAGATACCGCAAAGTGGAATAACATAAATTTAATTGGTTTGCCGCACCCAAATCGATGGTTGCCACTGCCAGCGGCAGTCTATATCCTATATGCTATATACTGTATACTTTATGCTGTATCCTGTATACTGTCAATGACTGTGTCATTGGCATATAATATAAATTGCACAAATCGACACAGGACAACAGCCAAACATGTGGCCAGCCTGTGAGAGGTGCGAAACAAATCCCAGAGTAAACCTAATTAGCGACAGATTAAATCGGATTAATTTTCATTTAACGCATGAATCAAAAACAGCCTGACATCACCCACAGCAGCAGCCACTCCCATTCAGCCAGAGGAAAGGGGCACCACCCAAAAGCTACCGGCAATATACCCACCACCCACTGGCTGCTTTCTTTTTTGTTCATTTTCCTTCTTTTTTGTGTTATTTTTTTATTTTTTTGCTTTGTTTTCCCATTTTCAACGCTCCTTTTGTGAGGCTATGGAAGGCCAGTGGGTCCCTTTTTCAAGTGGTGACAGTCGAGTGTAGCTTTAAACACACATAAACGAAAACACACAGATACGCACACACGCACATACACATTGAAATACATGAAATATACATGGGAAAATTGAATAAACTGCCACGAAAATGAAATTGGGTCCTTCGAACGGTGTTAACAATTTGATTTATGCGCATTTGAAGCAATTTGTTGAGTAAATAACAAAAGGAAAATCGAAATTTAATTAATTTTCTACCAATTTTTCACATCTTTCATACTTTCTACTATCTACATCACACTCGTCCTCTCTCTCTCTCTCTCGTTCATTTTGTGGCTAGCCAATTAGTTGGAAAGAAAAAGCGAAAAAAAATTGCTGCGATTTTGTACATTTAAGTAAAAGGCATTGCCTTGCTTCTAGTACTTCCACTCCTAACTTGCTCTTCAGCTATCCACTATCAGGTGATCGTATTGGCCAAACTAATTGCCAACAGAGTGTCAACAGCTGTGGGAGTATGGTCAAAGTCCTTGAGTCCTTCAGAAGCAACAAAGCACAGAGTATATGAATCTGCTTTGTTCGGAAAGCAGCAAAAGGAAGGCAGCCTAATTGCAAGCGTTTATGATTAAGTTAAATAACAATTAGATGCAGTTGCTACAGCACGACACACACACACACACACGAACACACACAGTGTATACAATATATATAGTAAAACAATTCTAATTGGATTATGTCGCTGAAATGCTGCTTGCCCCATAAACAACAGACAATCTCTAGCCATTGGACACCTTCTCTTCTTTTTCGATGTAAGAGCAATTTCTACTCAAGCCATGGATATATCCTTTTGAGATGGCTTCTTTCTATATATAATTCTTTTATTTTTACTATTCCATTATCCTTACAACTGCCTAGGAGCACTCTACCGCATTCACTTTCCTCTGCTACCTTATTTATCGAGCTCAATGCTAATCCTTTTGTACTGGGCTGATAGTAAGTAAGGATGTATACATATGCAACTACTCGGAAAATGCATATGCAAATCCTGTTTTGGTGGAGTCAATGCCTCTGGCTGTTATCCTGTTGTTGGGTGGCTGCTGCAGCGGCGGCGGGTAGATGTGTTTATCCAGGTTCAGCAGCTTCAATTTGCCACAAAAACACATTGGCAACATTTTAATGAATGTTGCATCAGGTTCAGCCCCTAAAGACAAACAATGAAATGGCCTACACACGACCACACACACACACACACACACACACACATAGGCATATGTATATGTGAAGAAAGAAAATAAGTGAAACAGAATGAAGATTTCTTTCCGAAATGTGGAACTGCAGAACTGGCAAAACGCTCGGCAAACATTGGTCCAAGGATAAAAGTAAGTAAAAAAGGATGTGGAAAGGCGTCCTTCTGTCTGTCGTCGGCCAGTGTGTTTGTGTTCGTGTGTGTGTGTGTGTGTGTATGTGCAATTTGTGCAAATGTTGTGGCAGGCTGGTAACTGGTAACTGGTAACTAGGCAGCCAAAGTGAAGCGGCAACTCCAGCAACTGGGAGCATGGAGTAATGCCTGGCGGGGATCATGGAAAGCACCTCCGTTATTTGAGCATCCTGCAGCATGTGGCATAGGCATTTTTGCATGCACCACATGGCTGCATTTTTTGGGGTTTACCATGGCAGTTGAAAACTTTCTCCCTCGCTCCCTCACCTCACCATTCGTATCTCTATTTCTGTCTCTGTTTCCATCATTGTCTCTGTCTCTGTCACTGACTTGGAGTCAGAGTTTGAGTTTGAGTCTGAGTCAACGGCATGATAAACGTGCTGCCAATAAATTACACTGCGTCAAGGCGAAACCAGGAGCTGCTCCTGCTGCTCTGTCTGCTGCCGGTTGGATCGGGTAGACGTTGCACATTTTTGCTGCTGTTCCATTTAAAATTTACTACAATTTTCTTTGGGTTTCACGTGCGCGCCGCTCATACGGTAAACAATTTGAATGCTTTTGCAGGCAGGACACGTAACAGCAGTCAGAAGGGGGAAGGCAACAGTAGCAACGAGGATTCACCAGGATGCACTCTATCCAGTACTAGTACCACCTTTCTCTCCCTTGCTCTCTCACTCGCTCTCTGTTGCTAACTATCTCACACTGTGTGCAGCAACAGGACAAATGCAGCATAAAAAGTTTTTACCCCTTCATTGTTGCAACGCCACTGCATACTTGCTTTATACCTCTGCACCCACCTCCCTCCCCTATGCGATAGGCAAATGCAAACACAATGAGCAGAGCGAAGGCGATCCCAAAATAGAAGAAGAAACCGAAAAAAAAACAACGTTGCCTGTTTTGTGGCCTCTCCAGAATTGAGCCAAGCACGCAACGCATTGTGTAATATGCTCTGCGATTTATGCTGCCACTCGTAGCAGCATGGGAGCATTGGAGTGGCAGTTGAAGGTGCAACTGCAGTTGCAAACGTGGGTGCTCCAAAAGATGAGCGGCAGCAGCACGTGAAGGCATGACATCTGCATGTAACTGGCATATTGAACAGGACGAACGAGTGAACATAAATTGAAATGTGCTTCAACAATACCAAAAGTAAAAAAAACACAAAACAAAATATATATTTATATATATTTGTTAAGATATCATTTGATATAAGTAAAGATAAACTTAATTTTCCAACGTAAACATATAAGTTGTTATTTCAAGTTGCGGTTAGCTTGAAATTTGCACTTTAAGTCGCCTTAACAGAAGCTTAACAGTTGCCTCTGTTATTAACATTTCCCTGCGCTGTTAAGCAGTTGAAGAGCTGCTTTACACAGTAACAGTGCTTTTATTTAACAGCTGTTAAACAACTGCTGCAGTTATCATATAAAATGTATGAAAAGCAGTTTGTTATGTGCTTCAGTTAAGTGTTATCAAATTGCGAATTGAATTGTTTTGACCGCATATAAAGTAAGTACTTTATATACATTTAGTTGTACTGCTTGCTTCAGTGTCTCCTTCCCCTTCTACCTCACCTTGTCCGTGTGTTCTTTGTATGTTGTTCTGCTACAGTTTTTATGACTTAATATAATTTTTATGTGCGGCCATTTTGAAGAGTCAACGGCGCCACGTTGTTACTCACACTCCAACACGGATACGGACACTGACACCAACACCAACACCAACACCAACACCAGAGCCTGCCTTATCCTGCGGCGAAAAGAGCAAAAAACATTTGGCCAAAATTCGGTACGCCTCTCACCTGTTTATGGGCGTACATAAAACGGTTTTATGTGGCAATCGTCCTGCCAGTGTTGCCCCCGCCTGCTGCAAACTTGAAAGCCAACTTTAATGCTAATCGTCATCAACAGACTCGTAAAGGAATATACATATATATATGTATATATAAGCAGTGAATGTTTTGCAAGTTTTTATCTGGAGATGCCCATGATTAGCTCTACTTCAAAAAGAGAGAAGTACAGAGAGAGAGGGAGAGGGCATGCTTAGGGTCGGTCGTTTTAATAAAATCAAATTGGTTGTAAGCGATTTTTGATAATGTTTTGCGGATGAGTTGTACATAAAATATGTTGAATGGCAAACGATAAGCTTGAATGGATTGCAGCTGGAAGCTACTTAAGTTGCTTTGCTCTATAAGGATTAGATACACTAACATTAGGGATAAATATTTTCAATGGATAAACCATTTCCTCCCCCCCCCCCTCCCCCCTCTGCATCCATTTAACATTATTCGCTCTAATTGGACATAAATCAAATTTTGAAATATTGAATATTTTGTGGCAATTAACAGAAAATATTTTAATCTATATTTACACTAAAATTATATACATATATATATATATATATATATATGTATTTGATATTTAGATATGTTCAAATCATATAATATTATATTTAGTTACTTTCTGCCCCCTGCTGTTCCTTCAGTTTGCAAACAAAGCTTGTCCAAACGAGTCTGATGAGAATTCCATAATTAAGCACATTAACATCAATGTACAAAACATCTAGCCCCAGGTTGTATATATATATATATATATATGTGTGTGTGTGTGTGTGTGTGTGTGTATAGTGAATACAATATCTGATAAATCTATGCATGTTCATTACTGTTGAATGCATTGTTACTGCAGTTAATGCATTGCAATTGGATAAGAAGTAGGTGGCAGCAGGCGATTGCTGCTGGTGGCAGCTGCAATGTGGCATGTGGCATGTCCCAACCAAAACATAAACGTGCCTTGTATAATACAACAGCTTTAGTTGTTCATTAATTGTGCACTAAACTATAGACATTTTGTTATGACAACAACAACAACAACTACAACGAGGAGTGAGATGAAGGAGCAGGAGAGTAGTTGAGTGTGGTCATTGGCTGATTGCGTATACTTAATCTGATTTAATGGATCAGCAGACTTATGTTTACTCAATGTTAAATCTATACTAATATATATATATATATATATATATAACATAAACATAAATTAATAGAGTTTAACTTTCTCTAAGGGTCTCTGCTTTTGGTTAGTTATCGAAAGACAAACACAAAGCCAATTCATAAAACTGACAACAGTTAAATGTTATGCATATTTATGTGTACTGTATGTGCGTGTGTGTGTGTGTGTTAACTGTAATTTATGAGCTGTTTGATATTAAGCCCAGAGTTTTAGCATTTGGTTAAAACAAAAACCAGTCGAAAAGCTCCGAAGAGATGAATGCATTTTCTCAGCAACAGTAACAACAATTCGTTCCCTTATGAATGATGTGAATAATTCATTTGAATGCCTTATGACTGTATTAACATACACAAAAAGGTACAGTTCTAATGTTACATTATTGTTATTTCAATGAATATACTTTTAATGTGTTTTGTTAACAAGTCCAAAAGGGAAACTTCAGCCCAATCAGTTCTAATAAATCATTTAAAGGTTTTATATAATAATTATGGTAAATTCAATTACTGCTGATTCATTTGTGAAATTATACCTTAAATACATTGTGATGTGAATAAGACGCATAAAAGGATGTTGCCAGGATGTCAGCTTCAGTTACAGCTACCCTAAAGGAGCAGCACCTCCTGATGCTGCTGCTGCTGCTGCTGCTGCTGCTTACAGCAGTTGTAAGACATTTACATTTTACATACTTAATTGTTTTACACATTACACAGTAACCTGTCGACAGTTAATACCCAAAATGTATTCCTGCTGGAGCCTACCTCTAGGGAGTCCCCCTCCCATACCCTCTTTCAGCCTTTACTTTCGTTTAACTGTCAAGAAGTCAAGACGATTAATGTCAAGCAAGGTTAATAGCATTTCAGTTTCCGTTCTCAAAGTGTCTTTGCCAAAAACTTAAAGCGCACTCAACACCAAACCAGCCGCAGTAATTTCCTGTTTTCATATCAAACCCATCCCCCCAACCCTCTACATTGGGTTGGGCTACTCAAATGCAGGCTCAACATGTCATGTCATTGCTAGGAGAATGTCAGAGTGAGTGCGAAAGAGAGAGAGAGAGTATGTGAGGGGTAAGAGGCTGCGGTTGTTCGCGTGATGAATTACACACTCGCCGAAGGACACAATGATGAAGTGCCTGTCATTCGAAAGCCAAAAGAATGTCCATCTATCCCCCCCCCACTCACCTCTCTTCCTCCCTGTGCATATCTACAGCATCATACAGCATCCCAAGTTGTCAGCTCCCAGCTGTATGTTGTATGTTGTAAGTTGTAAGCCATTTGCATAGCAGTTTCCTTCCTTCGTTTACCGTCTACTGTCTAGCATTGAAGGTTCTATATCTTTCGCATAATTTATCGACACTTGTGCAAAACTTTAATTACTCGACAAGAGTCGAAGGGTTTTTCCATCTAGTTGTATGTAATGCGCCTGGAGCCTGAAGCCTGATGCCTGATGCCTGGAACAGGGCACACTTCAAGGATAAACAAAGATGAGGGGCAACAGAGGGGAATCCGATGTGAATTCTTGCATATGGAAATTTTGAATGCCTTCGCCTTTTGTCTGCGTAATTCAATGCGTGTATATCCTTTGGCCATATACATACAAAACACACACAGACACACAGAGGAAGAGAGAGAGAGAGAGAGTATGTGGGTGAAAGTGGGCGGAATTGGACGTGGCACGAAAGCATTTTTCGATAATGGCCTTTAATTGAGCTCTGGGAACATTTTCAAGTGTTTGCGGCTGTTGTTTGGCCAAAAATTGTTGGGAAATTTGATATCGAAAATGAAGTGGCTTCCAATGCTCTATCTATGTGTTAGTGTGTGTGTGTGTGTGTGTGTGTGTGTGTGTGTGTGCTTGTATTTGTGTTTGTATTTTTAAGTGTTGTTTGCTGAGTGCCATAATGCGGCATAAGATGGTTAACAGCAGAGCAGCCATTTGGCTCGTTGTAGCAATCGATTTGGATTACAACTAAAAAATATGAAAAAAATGCCACAAAAATAATCCCAAAGAATTTCCAACAATAGCAAAGTTAAAGCTTAAGATTATTTTCAACAAATTTTACTTTAATATATATGTCTGAAACCCCTCTCCTTCCCCTCTCTTCGCTCTGACATATACCCCAGTAAACCACATAATTTCCTGCCAATTGCCATATAAATTTACACACAGAATGACAGAAAGAGAAGCTGCTGCGTTGCTATTTATGGAGCAGTTCCTGTTTCCAATCAGCAAAAACAAAAAATTATGAAAGAAAAACGAAACTCAGCTACTTTCATTATAGATCCTTTCGTTCTAGTAGCAACTGGCAAAAAGGAAACAGTAGCAAAAAAAAAAAAGAAACATACACATAAATCCAAAATTGTCGTTTGTCGCATAAATATTTTAGCCCAGAGAGTCGAGCGACTGAAAAGCCGAAGGCCGAAACAACGTTCAACTGTCGCCTCTCCTTGAAACACACACACACACACATATACACATAGACAATGGGCAAAAGATATATATATATATATGTATATGTATATATATGACATTATTTCTTATTATTAGAAGACAGCGCAAATAAATGAGAGGCAGCAACTTCACTCACAACTCACTCTTCAAATACTCATCCTTCCTTTATATAACAATGCGTCGAGAACAGACAGACAGGGGAATAGTCCATGTTTTAGGTACCGCCCGGCCAGACACACACACACATGCAAGCAGCCCCTGTGTGTCTGTCTCCATAAATGCTTTATCTGTGGCCAAACACACGCCGAATGCCCACAGTTTGTTGGCATTTCTAATTATGTGCATATAATAAAGTTGACCTATATAAAAAGGACAACAGAAGCACTTCTTAAATACTCATACTATTTGCTCAATTCTTACTTTATTTATACTACTACTATACGAATACTATATACCATATATTCTCTCTATATATATAAAGAGACAGAAAGAGAAAAAGAAAAGAACTTTAGTTCATTAAATGATAAGTCATCAGCATTGCCTGACAATTGCGTAAATACTTCTAACATATGAATTGCAACTGGTAGCTTAATAGAGTGATGAAAAAGTGGTGTAGAGGGGGGAGGGGGGTGGGGTTTGTTTGCCTGCTTGCCTGTTGCCCAAAAGGATATGTAGAAAATTTCTTGACAAAATGTTGAAAACTGTTAAAGGCAACTTGCCAGAGACATAAAAAACATAAGAAGAAAAGCAAAACGAAAATGCAAACGAAAAGGAAATGGCTCAAGCTTAAACTGACTCATATTTTATATGTGCTCAATCCAGAATATTCATAAATTCGCATTTCAAATACCCTAAATAGTTTTTCTGCAAACCAAATGGGGTATATTAGTTGCCTGTTAAGTCTATCAATCAAGTCTATTCTTAGTGTATAAAAAAGTTTCTCCTTGAGTAGTAAAGAGGAGCAGCAGAGGAGCTGCATAAAAAGGATACTCTAAGAGGACACGTCATGCTTGGGTAATGCTTTTGCAACTAGCCAAACCAAGCCAGGCTTGGATTTGAGGGTATTTTAAAGAAATTAGCAGTTGGAACCCCTATATATCTCTCATAAAATCTATCAGTTGTTCTATAACTCTGCTATAGGTTTGCTTAGTATGAGGATACGTAAGCTACTTCAAAATGTAATTTGTTAGGTAATCTTTCAGTCGCGTTGATCCTTTTTTTATGGAAAGTCGTGTGAAGCATTGCAAAGTTGTTGCTCATATGCTGCTTAGGATGAATGCTTATGGTATTCCACTCCTTTTGGTCCTTTCTCTTTTGACGTATCTGTTCCGTTTTGTGCTGAGCTTGCGGAGGAGCATTATCCATTAAATGCGATGAATCAACTGTTGGCCACCATAAACAATCTTCGGCTCAGTCGCACGCTCATAAAACGCTTCTCTCCACATCCTTTCCCCTCCTTCCATCCCCCCTCCTCACGGCATACCCTTGTTTCTACTCGGATGGCAAACCGGAAATTTATGCGCGCCACTTTGCTAGCGTTGCCATGTTGCTATTTGTATATATATGTGTGTGTGTGTGTGTGTGTGTCTTTGCATACGCAAGTCATATGACTTCCTGTTGACATAGTTAAGTATATATATATATATATATGTGTGTGTGTGAAGCAGGAAGTAGAGGAAAAATTGTGGAATGCAATTTGATATAAAACGCAAAGTGAATGCGATTAAAATTATTAAAGATGAAAATTGAAAAATGAGAAATTAAGAAATGAGAATTAAGTTAAAGGAAGAATAAAAAGCAGAAGGAAAAATGATGTAACAATTGAATGAATGCTTTTAGCTCTTTGACTCTTTTATTTTTTTCTTTTTTGTTTTATTGATACTTCTTCTCTTCAGTTTGTAAAAAGGAGAAAGAAAAGAAACTTTATATACAAATTTTATTACTCATCAGAAAAGGAAATTCTTTGAATTGTTACGAATATTTCAATTGTTTTTATTCCTCTCGTCTGCTTTTCCGTTCTTTTGTTATTTTCATTTTGCATTCATTACACCTTTTGGTGCTTCGTTCAGTTTGCTATTTTGTCAGCTTTTGGCAGTTTGATGTTGCGTTTGTCATTTTGTCACTTTGACAAAAATGTGGCCAATAAAAATTGCAACTGAATGGCAAACTGGGAAAATGTCAGATTGACTAACTGGCAAACAACAAAGTAAAAGAATGACAAAAGACAAGATAATTGATTGTTTGATTCAATCG
Organism: Zygothrica quintamaculata; assembly: GCA_037044455.1. Lineage (NCBI taxonomy): Eukaryota > Metazoa > Arthropoda > Insecta > Diptera > Drosophilidae > Zygothrica > Zygothrica quintamaculata. Next base: position 40,259 of record JBAMBS010001509.1, read on the forward strand.
AAAAATCAAATGCTGTTGCTGTTGCTACTGTTGCTCTTAGGCTAAGGCGGTGAGGCTCAATACAGGATTTGAATGAATGTCCTTACTGCCTGGTTGCCTCAACGAACAACTGATTGCAAACGCAAAAGGCAAAAGGCAAAGGAAATGCCAACAAATGCACGCAGCAACACAAAAATTGGTTACAAATTCTGATTAGAAGCGCCAACAGCAAACAGCCAGAAGTAAAAAAAAAAAAAAAAATATTCAATTGAAAGGATGAGTAGAAAGAGACAGAGAGAGAGAGAGAGAGAGGGGAAAAGAGATATAGGAGATTCAATTCGTTTCAGTAGGTGTGGCAACAGCACAAATTGAATTGTATTCGACATTTGCTACAAGGGGGCAGAGCCACATGATAAGACAAAGCAATCAGTCAGTCAACCAACTAATGGCAGCTGGCAAACTGGCAAACTGGCAAACTGGCAAACAGACGAATGTTTTCCAGGAATTACAGGCTCTTATAATTGCCAAAATGGAACTTGTAACAAGAATCAAAATGAACGATTTGGATTCATTTTCATGCAACACAAATTGATAAAAGTCAAATATCAACTTTATGCTCTTAATTAAATGCGAAAAGCTTAAGATTAATTGCAATCAAATTTGCTTTGCAGCGAAATGTTAAAGTGTTCAGTTCTGTTCTGGGTTTTCCTCTGCTGCTGTTACTTAACAGCTCTGCTTAATTTCAGTTTTACTGTATAATTTAATTATTAATTTAATGTATAAATTATATACATGATTTAAATAGATTTACATAAATTATTAATTGAATTTCGTTTTATTTATATTTTTATTTTTTTGATTTAAAATTATTTCCGATAAAAATGAAAATCAAACAAAATGTTTTAAAGTTAAGCTCTTTGTTTCTGTTATTAACTTTTTTGTGTATTATTTTTATTGAATTTTTCACACGATTTGTTGTTAAGTTTAATATTACTTAATGGTTATTACCAATGCTGTGAGGCTAAATCACAGTTATATTTATACTCTATTCATTACAGATTTTTTTTTTTCTCCCCATTTTTGCAATTTCCGTTTTCAATCAATTGCCGCAAGAGAAAAAAATATATATATATTCGTACATACGATTATTCATTCATTCATTGATTCATTCTTACGCCATTTTTGCATATTGGCAATTACAACAAAAATATTACTGATTGGATTGTTGCAGCATTTTGTTGCAAGTGTGAGTATAACTCATATTCTCATCAGTTACACGCTGCACGTTGCACAATGCATGCAACAACATTCCATGGAAAACTCAATTAAATTGAACTGCAATCAAAATTCTCCTGTTTTCCAATCTTTTGCCCGCTATTTTCAGCTCTTTTTATTTTTTTTTAGTATACCTGGAAATACCAGATACAAATATTTGTATCTTTAAAGATTCGTATTCGAAATCGAATTCATGTAACAGATTACAAATTCGCAGCATGTTTGTCATTCCATATTTCGGTCTCTGTTTACATTTCCCTATACCCTATACGCTAATGCTTTATATTGGGGTATATTAGACATGGAAAGAGTACTTGAATCTATGGGAAGAGTATCTACAAGCTGCAAACTAAAATCTCTCAAGTTCTTCATGCTTAAAGAAATCAGCTGCCAAAAGAGCTCAGAGATCTTTACTCCGAAGCAAGCAGTTGCATGAGCTGGATTACAGTTACCATATGAAGGACGGAGCTGACCTTTAATACTCCGCCCTGACCAGTTAAACGAGGCTTTGCTAGCAGTAGAGACCCGTTAGAGTGTTGGCAATAGTATACAATATAAGCTTTATATTAGACTTCTAAGTATGGTAGATTATGTTGCATTGCATGTATCTAGTTGAAGGATATCATAGCTTATATCCTTGTAGGGTATCAATTAGTTAGTGCAAGGCACATGTTAAGTAGTATTTCTACTTATTTCTTCTTCTACATTCTCGAGTGTTCGTCCTTACACAACCATTTTTAATTGCAATGCATTGTTGCTGCTTTTGTTGCCTTAATTTATATATATATATATATATTATATACTCTATCAGTGTGTGTGTGTTGTGTGTATCCTTTATTTGATTTCATTTTCATTTCATTTCGAAAATTTGTAATGCGCCACATGTAGCACGAGAGGTCCATGGATGCCACTTCCTTGTGCTGTCTACTCGTGCCAACCGAAGGATAATGAAACTATGCGCTCTTATTTTGTTTGCTTTACACGCCCACCGCAGCAGCTCATACTGCTACATCTCCGCCTGCCACAGCCCCCACCCCCCCTTCCCCCCGCAAAGCGTATAGATTGTTGCGGTGACGTATGAGCGATTTCATGTGCCACAGCAGAGCAGTAGAATGTGAAATGTATAGTAAATTATAGCAATTGGTACATCTATATAGAGTATTCACTGTACATGTGCTTTTCGGCAACGACACTGACGACGACAACTGTCATCATCATCAGCAGCAGCAACAGCAACAGCAACAGAGACATCAGACAGCTGTCCGTCCCGCTGGTCCCAACATCTACTCTGTCTGTTACACTGTCTGTCTGTCTGCCTGTCTGTCCGTCCGTCGGTCCCTTTGTCTATCCGTCTATTTTGTTGGATTGTCTCTCTGTCTGTTTTGAGTGTCACTTTTGTCCATGCGGTCTGCGGCATTTCAATTTCAATTTAATGCAAACGGCAAATAAACAAATAAAACGCATGAACGCGCCATGCAATATGAATATGAGTATAAAATCATCAAGACAATATACAAACCTATGTATATATAATATAATATATATACATATCTATTCTATCTGATGATAATGTTCAATCAGTTAAACCTAACGAGCAGCTATACAGCTCTCCAGGTGATTTTCAGCTGCTTCTTCAAACTCATTTGCATAAAAAAGGTATTTTCATTAAGCCCAAAGCTACGCCGACCTCTTCCTTTTTACCTTCTACCTCACTGCCACACCGCCACACAAATATGTCACAACAACAAGCAGGGGGACACAACGTTGCAACAATATCCACAGGGGGCGGAATAAAATAAAGAAAAACGATCGTAACCAAATATGAAATGTATCTAGTTGGGAATGAAAAAGGGAACACACAGAGACCGTGAGGAAGAGAGGGGCAGCACAAATGAAGCATACAGATGCTGCTGGCAGGGGTTCCCCCACCCCTACCCTTCTTTATACTCACTCCAATCTGTGGCGACAACAATAGAAACTATCTATAGATATCGCATAATCTATCGTTGACAGCGAATTTATGTTCTTTTATAAACTGATAATCGAACCACACTCGAGGTCTGTAATCCAATCCAGTCATTCAAATGTGGCCACTTACTGAATTGAAATGCAGTTGAAGCAAAGGACTGTAAGGATGAGTTTGGTATAGGATTACATTATGATCATTGTAGTCATCGTCATCGTCATCGTCATCGTCGTGTGTTCAATTGCTTGTCAATTTATGCGATTGTCAAATGTGTCCGTTTAGTGTTATAATATTGCGCATACGCCGCGTTTAACAGTTGAGTGGCTCTTGCATAATACATTATGCATATTATGCAGTAGACAAAAGGATAAAGGATATATAGGCAGCAGGCAGCAGGCAGAAGGCAGCAGTATAACAGGCTATACGCTGTCGCGTTGACAATTCGATTAAGTTGCATAATTGTTGTGACAATTATCAGAATATTAAATCTGTTTTTATCGTTCGCCAACTATCAGCACTTAAAATGTCAATTATATTACAAACAAACATATACATATTTATATATATATATATATATATATATATAGCATAAAAAACCTTTCAGATTTTAACAAAATTATCTCTCCTGCTGAATCTATTTAGCCACGCCTCAACGCCCTACTTGACACGCTTTAAATAAAACAGATGCAAATACAGAAAATTTTATGTATTTTATTTAATATAAATTTGCATTTGCTTTGATTCATTGAGTAAACGGTACATATATAGATATATATAGATATATATATATATATATATATATATATATATATTTGTATATGTAGTGTCCGTTTATATATATTTATCAACATTTATCAGATATTTGTTGTTGCAATTTAAAACTGATTCAGTTTGTTTTGAATAATGCCTGCGATACGGCTATCAAATGTCGAAAAAACCCAATGCAATCTGTGATTATATCAGAGTAGAAAATATTTGCAAAAATCAACATAGACCAGAGCAGAGCATGTGGTTAGAGAAGCAGCAGCAGCAGCAGCATGAGTTGGAACAAACCAGGAGTAGGAGCTAGTAGCTACAGGAACCGCAAAATCAATTTCAATTGTCAACACAAAGTTACAAACAGGGAGGCAAAATATAAAAAAAGGACATAATAAAAAACAGCAGCAGCAGAAAATCATAATAAAACTTTTAGCAGCAGCATTCCAAGGACTACGACAAACAAAAACAACAACAAGAGCAAAAGTTTTTCTACTTTTTCTGACTTAGAGCACTGTACAGTGTACATAGTACTGGGACTGAGACAGTCAGGACTCTACTAGGTTCAGGATTCGTTAAGATTCGTTGTATTTCATTCTTTTTTTTGGGTATGGGCAGTGCGTGCCTTAAAGTTTTGTGGTTTCCCTCATGACCTCGCAGACTGCGTGCTGTGCAACTAATGAAGCTGTTTCATTGCAAAACTTAGCTCCAGACGCGACTAGCTTTAGTTTTACTAATCCTAGCTAGGGGTCCTTCAAGTCCTTAACATATTTTTTTACCTCCATCTCGCTGTTTCCCACTTTAGCTTCAGTAAATATTTACCGGTATATAAACGTTTGCAGTAGTGTTAATTCAATTTGATTCGTGCGCATTAATTAAAAATTAAATTAATATAAATAAAAATGTAAATATTTGTATATAAACGGTTCACTAATTTCAAGGATATATACGTGACATACATTGTACACACTCTTTACATTTTTTTTACCTCATTTTTATAGCGTATTTTTCCCGTGCAAATAATCAACTTTTAGCTGCAATATTTATGCTAGAGATGCGAGTATGTTGGCATCAAGTTGCACCATTACGATATATCAATTATAATTAATTGTGTTTAAAAATATTATAAATTCCATTTGATACTTATTCTGGAATCTCATTTTATCATTTCAGATGAAATAAAGCATTATCGGGCTTTAATGTCGAATCTAACGAGAACACAGACGGATTGCGTTTAAACTACACTGAAAATAATCGAATTTTTTATTTATATATTTGTGTTCAATTGTTATCTTGTAACTTTATTATATAACCATTAAAAATGTACCTGAAATAATAATAAAACCTTAATATAATTAAAACTGCACAAAAAAACTTGTTTTTTATATTTTCTTGTTCAATCAAGTAGAAAGAGCTGCCAATTTTAGCCAATTGTTAGTGTTACCTCTTTGCAAAAAAAATAAGCTTTTCTTTCTTGTTGCTAGTACTGATCCTTACGAGTCCTGCGAGGAATACTAAGTTATAATTGGACAGAGTTAGAGCTAATTTAAGCCAAAAAACAGTCGTTTTTACTAATAAAGTTCATCTATCTCCTGTATATCCTTGCATATCCTTGCGAATCCAAATTCAAAATAAGGACCTTATTATAAGCTTTCGATTGATACCAAGCACCTTCCGCTACATCGCTTAGTTTACGACGATGTATAGGTATAACAGGACTTTAGTGGAAAAAATTACTATTCTTTAACTTAAAAAAGCTCTAATTATAGCAATTTGGAGCCGATTTTAAAAGAATATACTTTTTTGGAGTCCTGGGGCTTAATTCTGTCTAATGCAATCGGGTTTTTTCAAATCTGAGTCATTGACCAGATAATTTTTGAAATGGCAAAATGTATCAAAATTTAAAAAAAATATTTTTGTTGTTTTTTTGATACCAATAGTTAGTACTGATCCTTAGGAGTCCTGCAAGGTATAAAAAGTTAAAATTGGACAAAAATTGACAGAGTTAGAGCTAATTGAAGCAAGAAAACTAGTAGTTTTTACTAATAAAGTCCTTTTATATCCTGTGTATCCTTGCATATCCTTGCGAGTCCTAGTTTAAAAGAAGGTGCTCATTATAAGCTTTCGATTGACACCAAGCACACCTCGATACGTCCACTACTTTACGAGCTATTAACAAAAATTCCCTGTGTGTGTGGGTGTGAGTTGAATTAAATTGAAGTTGAATTTTTGACAAAATTTCAACAGGTTCTAAAAATTTTGAAGTAACAGGCGAACAGAATGCAGCAGTAGGTGGAATTTATGGAAAAATGCGAATATCTCGTAAACTAAGGGACGTAGCGCAGTGTGCTTGGTGTCAATCGAAAGCTTATAAAAAGCTCCTTTATTTGAACTTAGACTCGCAAGGATATGCAAGGATATACAGGAGATATAAGGACTTGAGTGGTGAAAATGACTATTTTTATGCTTAAATGAGCGCTATCTGCGTCCGTTTCGGTCCAATGAGCTTAAATCTTTGCCCACGCATAATTATTAAACCATTCTTTATATACTTTGTGAATTTGCAATGAAATTTGTTGCTAAAACCAACACGTACATAGCCACTCCTATTCGTAGACAGGCTTAGCATACTTTTGGGCACCCAATATTACTTTAAGCTAAAACTGAAAATCAGTCAAATTCAACTCAGCTGCTTTTAGACTCAAAGCATAAAGTTGAATAAAAATTTAAAGCAGCCACTTTCTGCTCATTACTGTTCGCCTGGTGTTTGAAAGTTGATAAAGCTTGGATTTTTAATAAAAGCGAAGCTTAACGAGAGCAGTTCGACAAGTTTCTAAATAAAAAGTCATTCGACGGGTGTATAAAAAGTTTTTATTATTATATAAAATGTTCTTTTTTTGTATTTATTTAATAAAATGTTTATTTTTAAGGTTATTTACATACTTTTTTTCTCATTATTGGCATAATAATAATAATGTTTTAAATTAAATTAATTAATTAAATTAATAACTAGCATATATTTCTTTACAATATCGTTAATTATTGTAAAAATATTATTTAAATAATAGAATTGCACAATTTTAGTGTTTTATAATAAATATATCTTAACAATCTCTGTAATTATTATACATTATTTATATTATTCGTGCATATCTTATTTCAGTGAACGTAGGAGTCTTCTTGCTTTAAGACCCTTATGGCTACAAAATATTCTAGAGCAGATTATGTCCTCATAAAAGTCTATGTACTCCAGCCAACACGTTCCATTTAGTGGGTAGAACAGCGGAGTTTATTTATTGTATGTATGTACTTTTTGTTGGTGCTGATTCAAGTGAGGCTGCTCCTCTCCAGATTTATTTACAACAAACCTGAATAGAAATAGAATAAAAATCATAATACATTAGTTAGTTGCATATGAAATTTCTCTGTAAAATGATTTTAACGAACAAATTGTTATATGTATGGCCAGCAATTTTATTCAACACCAGTTGAAGTCCTTTTGCAAATATAATCAGGATTTTATTTATAAAAAAAATAGTTTTTAAAAGGAAGAAAAGAAAGATAAATTCAATCTGTCTGAAAAATTGATAAAATTTGTTAAAATTGTTGAAATTGTTGCATTTGCTGATACATAAAAAAAAAAAAAAATAGAAAAAAGAAATCCAAATTGAATTTGTATTCCCATAAGTGCAAATTGTTGTACATGTTTAGGTGACTGAAGGAAGAACTTTAAATTTGAGATCTTTGGAGCTGAGGAATGAAAGCACATCTGTTTTGGCTGGGAAACGCGATTGTGACCCAAACATCCGGTGCAAAATATTTATTTGTGCAACAGGAAGAAACTTGAGCCCAAGGAAGAGTACAGAACTGGTTCTATATATAACGGAAATTGATTTCGTTTTGTGGGTGGCAGTGCTGAAGAGCTGAAGGTACTGGCAGGCACCTAGAAAGGACTTTCACATCCTTACCATTCTACTTTTCTAACAGCAATATACGCACACACACACACACACACACACATTTTCTGCGACAAATTTGCCAATCGTCGGAGTACGGGTACAACAGACAAGTGGACAACAACTGAAGCTGTTCCGTTCTGTACTGTTTGGGGAAAATGCTCTATCGCAGGCTGTTCCACTAGTTCTGGCACTAGTGCTGGCTGTGGCTCTTAAGCGAACTTTGACTTCATGTTTGCCACTCAATTTATGGGTCTATGAGTTTGTTAACTAAAAGTGCACATAAACAAGACTTTTTGCGTCAATTTTAATGGCAAACAATAAATTTGTAGTGCCTGCCGGTTTCCGGATACTACTCACCCACTTGTCCGTCCGTTCATCCGGTTGTCCTTCCGCTCGTCGTTCGTTGGTACGTTCATTTGTTCATTCAATCGATCGATCGATGGGCATCTTTAATACTTGGTTATGTCATGAATATTCTGAAAATGAAAATGAACATGACAAATAGATAGAAATTCGGAGGAAACACACAACATTTTAAAATGGTAGACAACCTTTCATTTATATTGAAATTTATGCGCAGGTCAAGTCCATACACACACACAACTACACACATATGTGTATGTGTATATTCCATGTTGGGTTGCATATCTGCTGGTCGTGTCCTGCTGCCAGGACACGCTTCTGTTACTCCTCCCCTCTCTTTGTCCTCCTGCTGCTGCTGCTGCTGTTGCTGTTGCTGTTTTTGCTGTCTAAATATTTATATTCATTGTGTCAGAGTGTTAAAGCGATAAAATGCAGTGTAAATACAAACCAGCTCCAACAAAATACTCCCATCGCCTGCCGCCTGCTGCCTTTTTATCCTCACTCTTTGACCCTTTCCTCGTGATTAGCTGGCCCTGCCCCAGAGTTAGTCTGGCATTTCAGGAGCAGACCACAGCAACCATTCGAATTATTCATGCATTTAATTTTCGTGTAATTTCTAGCACAAATTTTCATGTACCAAAAAGACTCAAAGCCAACCGAGCAACAAACCAAATGTTCGACGTTCCTTCAGAATCATTTGCTTTGCTCGTTATTCAAGTCTAAATGATGATGATGTTGTTGTTAGTGTTGCCGCTGTTGGTATTGTTGTTGTTGTTATTGCATCTTTTTTGGTGGCAAGTGTTTGTAGAATCTGTGTCGTGGTTTTTGTGGGTTAGTGAAAGTGCTGCACGCTATGTTGTGGTCTTACATTGACCAGAGGGAAGAGACCATCAAAAATAAAGGTCCAATGTTGACAGAGATTTTGGTAACCAAACCAGCAGCTGTTTTGCCTTCAAAATTTAAGCGAACTGAAAAGATATACAAGATAAATCAATAATGTTATCTAATCTTCAAGAATATGTAGGGATTAGGTTAAACAAACTTATGTGAATTTGGGATACAAACGTGGAATCTATAAGTGTTGGAGATTGGAAGTAGTTGGCCTGAATCCTTCTGGAGTTTGTTTTAATGCTATTCTCTTTTATGTTCTTTTAGCTGCAGCTCCCACCTGGTGGCTGGCAATTGCTGTTATCTAGCTATGCTAATCAGTGTAGCAACTATGGCAAATAGCTTAATTTGTAAGCCTTGTTCATGTTGGCTCACAGGGTAACCGTGTACGTGCAGTCAACTAATTAGGTTAGCCACGTTAAGACGACGGTTACATGGCTAACTCGTGCGAGCAGAAGAGCTTGGTACGAAGCTTAAGAGCAAAATCAAACCCAAGACAAAGTCGTTGTTGGGATGTGAACGCACAGTTAACTCTCGAAAGCAGTGCCAAAGCTTCTCACATTAATTATTTTTGCATCTAAAATATTGAGTACGGAGTACGCCAGGGCCGCAGTTATGATAATTTTCCATGTTCCGATCCCATGCACCCGTCTCCACACTCCTTGGGTCCCCAGTGTATGCTTTTGAAAAGGGGATCAGTGAGCTGTTTGATGGTCACTAGTTGCTTTTCATATGTCCATATGTATGTGTTGGGTGCAAGAGTAAGTGTGAGTGGAGCTGGTTAAAGTATCTGATGTACTAGCTGGTGTATTACAAGTAATTTCCTTAATGATGTTGCGCCGCTGTGGCATTATCTTGTTTGCTATACCGCACTCCTCCGTGGCCAGGTATCTGATGATAATTTATGCAAAATATATATACCATATATATATGTATATGGCTAACTACTCCCCGGAATAGTTGTAAGAGCGAGTGTGTCTGTCTTTATGTCTCTCATGCAACTTAAATGCATGCAGAACTTTCCAAGTGTTCACAGTTTTGGAGGTGGTGCTCTGCCCGGTTGTGGTGCTTGTGCCTGGTTGGCTGCTTGGTTGGTTCGCTTGTTGGCTCGTTGGTTTGTTGGCTTGTTTTGGTGTATGTGTGTGGTCCAATTTACACGATTTCACTTTGGCATCAACATCGCTTGTAGCTGCTGGTAACTTGTAGCTGATACTACTGCTACTACTGCCACTGTTGCTTCTAATACATATAACCAAAGCTCTTCTCCTCTCCTCCCACAATCCAACTCAATGCTCCACCAACCTGTTCGCAATCCATGCAAACTGCTCGCATTTATGGTTAGTTGGTTAGTTAGTTGTCTGTGCAGTGAATTAACTAATGACCAACTACATATAAACACACTTTACACATAACAGCAGAAACAGAGCTGGAGATGAAGACTGGAGAACGGAGAACGGCGAAGAAACAACGGGCAGTGGAAGCTATCTGTCCTGATAGGGTAATCACTCGAGCGTTTTGCAACATGGCCTTATATGTAATTAATTTACCTAATTTCTATATGGACAATAAACACACTTAAAAATTATTTTAGACAAGAACTAAAATTAGTAATTACTTGCAGTCAGTTTAGTTCAGTCACTATAACCAAAATTGGATTTAGTAACTTCCAGTTGTAATTGTAGTCGTCCTCATACTATCCATATTCATGATATTCCATGTCATTCCACTCAATTCAATTGCATTCACATTACCCCTACCGCTATAGAGAGTTGGATTACGATTGAAAGTATGCTTCTTCAGCTCACCCGCATCCACTATCCATTATCCTTGAGCATTTTACAAGTGTTTAACGTCTAATTAAGTGCCTGCCGTAGAAGTATCTACAAGTTTGTTTTCCCACCACTTTCCAAGTGCGCAAAAGTAGTCGTAGTCGTAGTCGAAGTTGAAGTAAAAGCTAAAGCAGTACCAACACCAGCTCTAGCAAAGGCAGCAGCTCACCCAACGCGTTTTTAATTAAGTTTTTGACACTTGCAAGCAGCCTTGATAGCGATAATGATAAATTCTAAGAACTGCCTTGAGCCAAGCAATATAGTGTAGAGTAATTGTATATTTACTTTGCTTTCAGTTTAATAACGCACTATTAGTAATTACTTTAGCGTTATGAAAATTTTATTTAACGAAAAACGTTTTTCACTAATAAGAAATCACGCGATGCGTTCTTCTATAGATCTCGTGATCAATAAATTTTTACGAACTATCGCAAATATATCGATATGAAATATTACATTCTTATAGCATTGCAATTTGCATGTTTTGTTAATTATCAATGTTAGATCACTTATGGATTATTGTTTATGGGAAATATGGTCACACCATTACGTAAAATGGCAAACTTTTTGTTTAATTTAAACTGAATTTGTGTTAAGAGCAGAAAACTTTTCTCTTTTTATAGCTGGACATAATTTTGCATTAGGTAAGGACTTTATTATTGTTTTTCTATGGAAATTGTAGTCCACTCGATACACCCCAACAAAAAAGAACCATGAAATTCTATTTTGTTTGATTATTTCCTCCTGTAATTATCGCTGCTTTGAAACCACTTATTGTTTTTTGTATTTTCGCTTTTGCTTAAAAGTAAAGTGTATAAACAGCAGAATAAGTAGAAGAAGAACATGTCAAGTCCCACTCCAAATTTCAGAAGCCTTTTTGTAATTTCTATCTGAAAATTGTAGTCGGTAAAAAAACACTTTGTGTGCTTTGTGCCGTGTACTGTGTGCATGGAGTTGATGCCTTTGACATTTTCGCAAGTTGCATAAAATAAATTAAAAACTGCTTTATGTAAAACACTGGAAAACACTTTGCTTGCATTTGCATTTTGCCTTTGTCGTGTCATTTTTTGGGAGGCTAGGCTAAGGGTAAATAAGTGGGCGTGTCAACAAAAAGCAGCTTCTATCTGTTCATCTTCTCATACTTTTGCCTACAATCATTTTAGATCCATCGAAGTGGTTTACCCACCTTTGTCGCCAGCGACTTCACCTGGGAATTGCCTTTGATGTGCGGCCTTTTCGGCATTTGGAGTAAACGGCAAAGGGTAGTCCAGAGGTTTTGTGGGTTTCGCCTTATTCATAAACATAATATACTCTACTATATTATATATGTATATACGTATCGTTAAAAAGACAGGTGACAGTTGAAGGAACTTGTGGCAGGTACTGACATGTGAGGCGTTTTAGCCAAAGTCAACAAAGGGTTAAAATGCTCACACGGGAGGCGGCTTACACATCCTTCCTTTTTCTGACACACACACCACGTGGTCTGCCTGTCATTGGGTTTAATTTCCGCTGCTGCTGCTGGTAATGGCAACAAGGCAACTGAGACATGCAGATATCCCGTCGGGGCGAAATTGAAATTCCAACGCTTCTCTCCAACCTCTATATCTATCGCCATATCATCTGCCTGTCTTCTCCCATCCACTAAAAGTGGGTCACATTCAATATCCAAAAACTACGCGCCCTAGGCGAGAGAGTTCGTCTTGGTATTTGGGTATTTATTGTGACATTTTTATAGCAAGCAGCATTGCGCGCACTCTGACATGGAGCCTACCATATATAGCTAGTTGTATAACCTATACCCGCTGTCCCCCGTCCCCCGTCCCCGCTGTTTAACCGTACACCCATCCCTCATCACCTACCTCTCGCCCGCATTAAACGCACTACGATGTCAGAGCAAAGTTTCGGGCTGCATTTGGTGATTTCCTGTCCCGGGCGCTTGTCAGACAATTTTATGTTTTATTGTTTGAATTGTGTCCCTTGTATTTTCTTTTTTTCTGTTGTTCTTTTTATTTGTGTTGTTGTTTTTGTTTTTGCTGTTGTTCTCGTTTTATTTCGTTGTATTTCGTCTGTTCGACTGCTGAAATTTTTGAATATTAAAGTGATTTAGTGTTTGCCGTGCGCCAAGTTGAAAAATTGTGAAAAATCTTTCTCTCTAGGTGGAAAAGTTATCACGCTGTGCTGCTCTATACACATACACACACACACACACACACACACATACGCACGCACGTCTGGTCATGTAATCCATAAAACGTTTTAATTAATGACAACAATATGCGGCATTGTTTAAAGAAGAAGAAGCAACATAAACGATTCCGGTCTGAAAATGTTGGTGTAGAACTTGACATTTGTCGGAGATTTGTGTGCAAATGGCTTAGGTGCTGGTGCTCCCTGTCAACGCTTATAACATGAATGAGTTAGGAGTTTGTTATGCTTCTGTGTGGGTTGTGTTTGGTTGAGTGTTGAAATCAAAAACCGAAAACACGAGCAGAAAATATCTCATATCCAAGAGAAGTTAAGTCAATTAAGTTGAACAAAAAGAAGAAGGAAAGTGTTCAATACAACAGTGTTGCCAAGTTAATTCAGTTGAGTTTAGTTCTTTTCAGTATAACCACTCTTCGTGGATTCCATGCTATCTGACATAGTTGCTAATAGCGTGACAAATTGACGTATCGATTTGCATGTTTCGGATAGTCGGCCAAAAGAGAAAAAAGTAGATGGAAGTATTCGTAGCATTAAATGGAGCTAAGCAACCCCCGGAACAAACGTATTCTAGCCAGAGAACTTGCTGTCAGCTATCAAGACAGCTAAGCAATTGCCAAAAAGGGTTTTGGCCACACCCCAGCTTCACATCCTTTGGCCAACTCTAGATGATCAATTTCAATCAATCAACTACTGGATGACTGCTTGGCTGGCCCCATATCAAAGTCACGCCCAATTCAGGACAGACCAAGAAGTGTGGACGTTGGCATGGAGCTAGAGCACTTAGGCACTACTAAAAACCTTTATTCATCTGCCTTGAAGCAAGAACAGCAGAAGCAGCAGCAGCAGCAACGGAAGTAGAGTGGAGGTAGATGGGGAAGGGGAAGGGGAAAATTTTGTGCAAAGTTTACACAAATAATTTGTGTTTATTTTAACAGCTACTGCGACGCTTAATGTCCCAAGGCACTGACAGCTGCGCCATTTCCCAGACGCCACTTAATGGCCTTCAGTTGAAAGACTATGGTGAAACACTGAAGCTTGCACTGGCATTGGCAAAGGCTCTCATCGAGTGGACCTCCACTGATTATGCAAAGAAACGTCCTGGGTATCAACTGAGCTGGCGCGTGTATCAACAGCACCAGTTCGTTCGTGTAACGTTGCACGCTGCGTATGCGAGTTGTCCAGCTTAAAGCCCCTTAAATGCCTGCCAATTAGGAGCAGTATGGACACTACGCTCAGTGTATATACGAGCATCACGAGCAGCTCACATAATTTTGTGTTTAACCGCAGGCGTATGCCGCCCAAGCAACGCTCAACTTTACTCCCACCCTGTCCACTTGTGGCCTGTGGTTGACTGCGAACTGACCCCAACGTGCCATTACATTAGCCCCTCGGCATGGCCCATCGTGCTTCATCGATATCAAGTTATTAATGGCTAATGAAGAGATTGGGCCAAAAAACAAAAAAAAAAGTTATCAGCAGCTCAAGTGGCAAGCTAATATGGTAAACAATTTTCCGTTTACATAACCAAACAAGGTCAATGGAATAACTATAACAAGCAACACGACATTAAAATACCCTGACGTATTTCTCCTTGTTTCCTAGAAGAAAACTAATGCTTAGACCATGGAAGCTAAATGTGAAGGAGACGAAACAATTCTCATAATACCAAACAGTTTCTACGGAATAGATTCAACCTGCATATATCCCATTTGAGTGTCCTATTATAACCATCATTCACCACAGTTGATATCACGTTACACACATCATTTTTTTATTCAAGTACCATCCAATTGCTAATATATTAGCTCTGGAATGATGCTCCAAAGTAGTTTCAATTTATAGACATGCCAGAGTGAAAGTTTTTTTGTATGTTCATTAATGAAATCAGATTAATATTAATACTCTCTCTGTTGGTAGGGTATCATCAGTTAAGTTAAAGTTGCTAAGCAGCATTCAGTTCATTATACTCCAATGTTTATCCACATTTCAAACCCCAACCCCACACCACCCCATCCTATCAATGTAGCAACCAAAGTGGAAAAACACCAGGGCAATCATCCATAGAGAAGCATAATCCAAAGTAAAGCAAACCAACCAGCAGCCAGCCAGCGTTTTCCTTGTTTTTTCTGCTCATTTTGCTACGGGATTTAAATGCAAATTTCTGTCGACATCGACGCACTAAATGCGACTTGCAAATTAATGAAATGAACCTTTAACTTGAGTTTAACTTGGCGCCTTTTTGTGTCAGAGATAAGGCGCCACCAGCAGCAACAACGATAACAATAACAACAACACCAACAACAACAAGAACAACAAAAAAGTACACCAACAACTATTTACAATGAAGCAACCGGCAATTGGAGCATAAACAGCAGCAAGAACAACAAAAGATACACTGAAAAAAACTCAACAGAAAACTTATACACTTCAGCATAAGATGGATATGAAATAAAAATGTATTTCGATTACAAAATTTAAATTATTTCTTTTGAATTACAATAAGAGATTCTTTAAGAAAGAGAAGAAAAGAGAGAGCAGCAATTAAATCTTAAAGCAAGTTGAAACGCGAAATTATTTAATTAACAATTCAATTGATTGTAATAATAACTATTTATAAATGATGCTTTACAGTCATTGCTATAAACTGTAGATCCAATAATCTACAAACATTGTATTAAATATATTTTTTTTTCAGTGTAACAAAATGGCGCTGAAGTTTAAACAAAGTTGATTATGCATGCATTTGGTTTCAACAGCACAAAATTTTTGGCAACGCTCATTTTATAGCCACGCCTTACACCATGCCCTACTACAACACCCTCCCCCAAACGTTAACGCCCTACGACGAGGGACTTCCTTCAGAGGCACCGCAGAATTTTGACTTTTGCATTTTGTTGCGCAATTTCGAGGCGAAAGTTCAAGTTGGTTTCCGCATTTGGCTCTGTTCTGGGGCTTTGTTTGGCTTGTAGTTGTTGGTCTGATGGGTTTGGTCTAATTTGTTAGCCTGGCATAAAGCAAATGCTTTATGGTCATGAAGTGCGAAAGTGGAAAATATGAAACTGTTGTTGTTTTTTTTTCTATCTATCTCTCACTCTCCTTCTCTCAACTTTTTTTTTTATCTCTTACAAAAACATCAGCTAGAAATTTGTGAACGACTTAGATGAAATTTCCTACAAAATATATATATAAGTTAAGCTGCAGACAGAGATTGGAGCTTTGGAGTTGGGGATTTAAAACTTATGCGACAAATTTCAAACAAAGAAAGTGATTAATTGGAAAAGATTGAAAATAAAGAGAGAAATAAAATGTAAATTATATAATATAATCTAAAAACGATTTAACGCAAAACATGACAGAAACAAGGGTCAACTTTTATTGAGATTATGTTTGCTGAACAGTTAAAAGGACAATTCTTTATATACATATCATAGCTTTAACTTATAATAATAAACAATATCAGTCTTCATCTCACTTGAAATCGATCTTCTTAAGCTATTCTGATATGGAAGTTGCATAGTTCAAAATGAATTGATTCTTTTGCCCAACAACGGAGGGAGCAATCGCCTTCGTCTTTATAAATCCTAAAGATTAACAGCTTTTGGCCCTCCCGCAACAAATTATATGCTGTAAATTTCCTCCATTCATCAATTGGCAGCTTAACGCATCTAAAAAAACCCAATTCAAAAAGCTGCCAGCTAAAATAATTGCTTTGGCACACACAACCGCAGCTCCCTCCCTCTCTCTGTCAGCCATACCATGCTTCTTCCATAGGTTGGCACTCCTAGTTTGGAAGCGAGGTTGACCCAAAAGTTGGACGTTGCCAAATGTGTACGAGTATAAATGCCAAAGCATTTAAATTTGTTCAACTTTTGCGCTCCGATGCTTTAACTTTTGACACCTACGAGTCTTCTCTGGTAAATACAACGAGTAACAGAACCCCGAGGTGTATGTACGATGGCGTAGGGTAAAGAGGGGTATATGGGTTATGGTGTATCCTCGGCCGCAGCAGGAAGCAATGAATTCATTCATTTGTTTACTCGCTCAAGTGGCAACTTCATTTTGTAAACACTTTCGTTTACATGCAACTTTTTTGGAACCCAAAAAAACAGCAACCAACTGTACGAATATAAAGAGTGTTAGGGGAAGGAAAATGGGAGAAAAGGAGTAGATGCTGTTGTTGGAGGGGAATGTCGTAGCTTGGTTGTGTAAGGGAACCCACAAGTTACATATCCTTTAACACACAGACGACCGCTGAAGGACCAGAACGCGACGCGCCCTCTGTGGTTCTCCCTCTGATTTCTTCCTCTCACTCTCTTTCTTTATTTATATATATATATATATATATTCAACTTTCCACGTTGGTCTTTGAGTTGTAAAAGTAGTAGTAGTTCTAGTTGTTGTTGTTGGAGTTGTTCATGTTATGCGTGTTGCTGTTGTTGTTGGTGTTGTTTCACAGCTTCGCTCGGGAGGTTTTGGCAAAGTTTTGTGTTTTACTTTTAGTTTGTGGCTTTCCTGGTTTTATCTTCAACTTAATAAAATGCCGTCAACAGTTTTAAATGCAAATTTTCAGCTGCTGCTGCCACTGATGCTGCAGCTGCGTGTGGTTGCAAATCCTGTTACACTCATACCCCTGCATTTGTCTTGAATCCTTCAGGTTCCTTCATTTCCTCTACTTAGCACAAATGAGACTTGCAAATGATTATGCGCTTTGCTTGCGTAAATCCTTAAGACCACTATGAGAAGAGCTCTTCCCGAGTCCCCTGAACCTCTCGGTATTTGGTCAGGATAACTTAAAGATATTTTATCAATTTCTGTACAACTTTGTGCTGCTTTCGTAAAAGTTCGTAAAGTGTCATTCCCCGCCCATGTTATGTAGCAGGCCAAACCTCTTGAGGTCTACTTTGAAGCGAGTTAGCATCCCTCCTATAACATCCTATAATATATGTGTTTAGTTTCCACAGTTGGAAGTTGTTTCTAGAAGGTCAAGTATGTGCGGTTAGAGAACATTTAAGCTTAGAACACTCCCTGTACGGAATGTTTGCAGCTTGTGTGCCTTAGTTAATGAGCTGGAAATGCAAAGTTTTTCAATGATTCAACTGTTGCTTCTTGTCCTTTTAACTGACTGAGTAGCTGCCAGAGCAGTAAGATATTTGTTTTCAAATCTCTTCAGAAGACTATATATATATATATATAATTAAGATTTAGGGGAAAATATTTCCATTACGGACAAACAAAACACAACTTTCAACAAAAAACTGACTGACTTAATTTACGAGTATCTCATTTCCATTTGTAAAAACTTTTTTATTCTTTCTTTCTCTATCTGACGGGCGCAGAGCTCCCTCGACAGATTTCTTTGGTATCCAACAGAACAATGCCAGGCAATCATATCCATGTTTCATTTATTATAAACAATTCAATTGAATTCTAAAAAAAAAAAGTAACAATAAAAACAATATACAAAGCAAAATATCTCCAAAGTGTCAAAGCAATCAACAGCGAAATCCAGGATAAAAAAAAACTTTTTGAAAAACTTTTTGACACGTACGGACGCAGGGGTTGGCCAGGCGGCGGTATAGTATTACGCCCACACACACAAGCAGTGAAAAACACTTCTAATTAGTAGGAATAACAACAACAAAAATAACAAGGAATAGGGCAAAAACTCGAACAAAACAAATTTATGATAATAATTCAACAAAGAAATATAACAACAGACACAAAAAAAAAAAAAAAAAACAAAGAAAAAATGGAAACAACAACAACAAAAATCTAAATGAAAATTTATTCAAATCAGAGTCAGAGTAAACAACAAAAAGAGAAAAATAAATAATAATAATAATAATAAACAAACAAAAAAATATTATGTATAAAGTAATTAAAAAGTTTACCACGCATTTATGGCTATTGTTTTACGCGCAAGCCAAAAAGCAGCTACAAAAGGCGAGAGTTGAAATTCAATTAGAAAGGCAAATGTTTTTAAGGATTAAGCAATCAACTGAGTTTTTTTTTTTGGTTTTTTTTCTTTTTCTTATGGACCAGCATGTATTGTCCCTTCGCATTTATGTGGTAGATAATAAGGTTGAGCTATGTTTATTAATAAAATTATATTGTATATTTTTGTTTTGTAATTTTGGCTTTTGTGTGTTCTACTTGAAGTTTTCATTTGATTTTAAAATTGTATTTTCAACCTAAACTGCGCATATATACTTGTCTCGCTCACACTTAAGCAAATCAGCTAAATAACATCAAACGTTCTCTTTAAGGCGCTGCCAAGGAATCACGCACGCACGATGTCTAAGCTAACGATCGAAATTCAACACACCAAAAGTACTCAACAGAGTTGAGTCAACACACTATTAGGGGGAATTCAACACAGCCAAAGCCTGACGGCCTCTGTAAGGCGCTGCTAAAGCAACATGCACGCAGGCTGATTAAGCTAACGATCGAAATTCAACACACCAAAAGTACTCAACCCACCATTTGGGCGAATTCAACATAGGCAAAGCCGCAATAGCAGTAGCAAAGGCAAAATAAATACAAAGGAAATGTATACGATCAATGTATGAGTTAATGTTAATGGTTGCAACATTCTACAGACAAAAACAAATAGCTGCATATATGTACATACAAACATGCAAACATACATATATTTAGATATATATAAAGGAGTAAAATGGCAGTAAATGAGAGTAGAGACTTAACTCTTTTGTCGGCAAGTTTAATTAGCTGGCAGATTTGCGGTAAGTGCGGCGTATGTTCAATTTTACTAAAAGCGCGCTTAACATTTTCCACTTGTGCATTAGCTCATTCACATTTGCATTAGCCCCGATGCAGAGCAGCGACGCCCTCACTGTTGGCCACTTTGTTGCCAACTAACGAATCTATAGAAAAGGATGCAAAAAAGGATTCGCTACCATAAATACCAGCTAATTAGCACCAGAGACTTCACTAAACAAATACCCTTAAAGGGAACTCAATAAACTTTCAACCAGTTGCTATAAGACAATATACAAATCAAAACCATATTATAGAAGTATATAAACCAATATATTTCATATATGTTAACCCGATAACAACAGATTGTGACAGCTGCTATCAATTCTCATGAACTAAAGTTAATGTATCAATTGCAATAAATGAAGATAGATGAATATGATTATGGATTATGACAGATTTATAATACCCTATGTTAGGGTATGAAAAAAAAGCAACAATAAATATGGGACATGAGCAGAAACTGTGTTAGTTGTGGAGGAATGTTTTAGGCAAAAACAATACAGCAACTACTCTTAAACAGAGAGTATGAGCTAGAAAGAAAGAGCAAGAGAGAGAGAGAGAGAAAGAAATAGAGCTAAAAACTAGCTAAAAGCAGCATTTCCGCTTCGCTTGACTTGTACGGCGTCCTCCATTACTGGGATGGCTGGCTGCCTGGATGACTGGCTGGCCACGGAGCTCCATTGTGAAGTAAAAAGTGCAATTGCAAGCAACTCAAACAATGAGGTAAAGTAAGAAAACGAGACGCAAAGAGAAGTGGAAATGCGAGTCAAAGCTTTGCTTGTTGCATTAAGAGTTTCCAAATGAGGTTTACTTTATGGATAATAAGTTAATTCGCTTGTAAATAAGTTGGTCAAACAAAGTAAGAATGCAGCAAAAAAAGAGAGAGAGAGAGAGAGAGGAAGAGGGAGAGAGTAAAAGAGGTAGTAGAACTAATTCTTTTTTGTTAACTCTTCTTAAGTTAAGATATTCTGTTAATCTCTTCAACGTTCTTCATAATCAAAACTTAATCATGCAATTTCCATTACGCTTTAAAATTTACTTTTAATATAGCATGCCCCATGCCTCAACCACTGCCACTGCCACTTCTAGTTGCACACCCACTACCACTCAATATTCACTGACAGAAATCTGTTTTGCATCCTAAAAGGATAATTCAAAAATTTAAATTGCAATAACATTAATGCATAGAGCCGAGTGCTTAGTTAAGAGCCAAATGCATTCGCATAATTTGCCACGTTTTATGTTTATTTATGAAAGTGTCGCCCCAAAACTTTGATGGCCTTATATCCCCACAAACTCCCATTATCCTTCTGCCTCTTGCCAGCTTCATTCTGAAATTGGTGGCGCACATTCAAATAGCTTTATCCGTATTAAAACTGAATGCAAATTAACACAAAATGTTTAAATAGCAGATGCTAATTTTTATACGCTTTTTGGTTTTTCAACAATTGAAAATTCGCTAAAATTTTCGAATAAAACTTTTTTGAAACTGATATTAAAAATTTGGTTGAATTTAATAAATATATATAATCGCAGTACTTGTTGATAATTAATTGAATTATTCTTTGGCATTTTTAATAAATGCAAATTTCGCATAAAAATTAAACCAATTTATCTGTAAATTTATATATATATATATATATATTTATTTATAAATATAAATCGAAATTGCAATTAAATGACAGAAACTTTAATTTTAAATTCATAAACATTGTTGCATTAATTATTTAATAAAAACTTGGACAAAAAGTTTTGCGTACATTTAACATGCCACGCCTTAATAAAAGGAAAGGGCTGAACACCCAACAACCAACGGCCCACAACAATTTCTATAGATGCGCATAAATATAATGAAATTAAATTAAATGCATACGTTGCGCATACGCCACGTTAACTGTTGCTCCTTCGTAGCAAATGTGGCAAGCAGAGCGCAGCCATAGGTAGGTTGACTGTTATGTGCAGGCTGCCTGGGACAGGGATGTAGTTTGGTATGATGTGGTGATACGCGAAGGCAAATGGTAAACGTGTTAACGACCTCCAAGGCAAAACTTTTGCCTCCTTTTGGCAGCTTTTGGTTGCGTTGCAATTTCATAAAAATTAAATAGAAGCAACAACAATACGAACAATATATATAAATATATATATAAAGTAAAAAAAAAATTCAGTATGTGTGTGTGTGTGGGCGTGGCATGCTTGCTCAAAAATTATATACTTAATAACAGCTCCAACAACTTTACTTTATGTTATGGCATTTATGAAAATGCAAAACTCTGAGAAGAGCTTCAACCCCTCCTTTTACTGCTGCTGCTGCTAGTGCTACTGCTACTGCTGCTTCATCTTTGTGCAACGGCACTTCAAAAGTGCCAGTTTTCCATGACACTTACGGAACGTTGTGGAGCGTACATTGCAGAGACTACAAAGACCAAAGGAAAGCCAGAACAGTGGAGAAGGTGTAAAGTAATAATAATAACTACAAGTGTTGAATATGATAAGTTAAGCGACTTTCAGTTTAAAGTTTAACTGAGTGCTATAAAACTATACTATGGCTATGTGTCTTGGTGAATTGGCTATAAACTATACAAATCTCATATAAGGAATTGAATAAAGTAGAGCAAGAAATAAAGATATTGAATACAATTCATTTACAATAGCAAGCACACAGACAAAACCTGATTGCTATGTACAATTGCTGTGAAATAAAGACATTCAATTTCCTTAATGATTATAAAGAAACAAGTAAGCAATTGAAACATTTGTTCTCAACAAATCAAGCTGAAACATTTCCACCCTTTAGCTAGAAGAGTGAAAGACATTATACGCAAAGAGCTATTGGCAGGATATTTGCTCCCTTTTCACACAAAGCACCAGCAGAAGCAGCAGCCGGATACACACACAGCTCACGTCCAGGGACTCAATGAGCCGCAAACTCATTGGAAATTATTTGTACGTCAAACGATTAGAGGTCCAACTGTTTGTTCATGTGACTAACTTGTCCATATGTCTGTTTGTCCAATTTGATTGTTTGTCTGTCTATTTGTCTGACTGTACTGACTGTTTTGACTGTTCGACTGAATGCTAATGCTAGCTGATGTTTGCCACATTAACTGAATTGGCCACAATCCAAGCTACAATCTGCAATTGTATTTCTAAGCCATAATTACGAGCATAAACGTGAGGAGTACTCCAAGAGATTCAGCTAAATACCAGATAATTTTTGGTCAGGGCCAAAGGGAAAGTGCAGTCGATTTGTCAGATGTTGGACACCAAACTTCTCTACTTTTGTCGTCTACTGTCTCGTCAATCCTTCTTCCCCTTACTCTCTCGCTCTATCTGTTTTGAGAGAACAGACAAAATCCGGCGATTTCTTGCGGATTTCCGGCAAACAAATTCAGAGTTTGGTTTTTGGGTGTTCTACTCGGGGTTTTCCCGTCTACCATTTATCTACTTCTTTTTACTTATTTCATTTTATTTTGTAAAGTTTTTCGTCTATAAACTCTGAGCAATCTAGTAGAAGCAGGACTTTTTTTTACACAGGACTTCTTTCATCTTTGGAGTGTCTGAGCGCTGAGCGAAATTTCTTGTTTACGAGCAAATAGTTGTTGTTATTTTAAGTTGTTGTTTTGTTGTTCCAAGGACTCGACTGCATCATAAACTTTGCCCAGGCCCCCATAGCCATGGCGGAAATTAAGTTTTCAGGGAGTCAAACCTAGCTCAGCTCTACTTCTTTACCTCCTCCACCCACACCCACACCCACTTCTTGTTGCTGACGATAAGTGTGATTTTTGACGATTTTGTTGCGTTGATGAAGCCCAGAGATAGTAGAGACTACACTTTGGATTCATTTGTGGCATTTATTGTGCGAACTCCTTGAGACTCTATGTCTATGCATGTGTGTGTGTTTGTGTGTAGGCTTTGTAGAGTATTCGTTGAGCAAGTTGAGTTTACTTTCCGGAAGCGTTAAGCTTAACGTTGGACTTTGACTGATGTTTTGTATTTGTTTTCACCGCAACTTCAATGAGTTGAACTTGAAACTTGTAACTTGCAACTTGCAACTTTTTTGAGTGCCTGCAACTTGCTTAAGAAAGTCCTGTCAAGTCCAATTGTAAGTACCTACTACACTTGCCTGCTGCTTTACTGAATGTGCTTAATCAAGAAAAAGCCTTTGACCGCATCAGCCAGC
Organism: Zygothrica quintamaculata; assembly: GCA_037044455.1. Lineage (NCBI taxonomy): Eukaryota > Metazoa > Arthropoda > Insecta > Diptera > Drosophilidae > Zygothrica > Zygothrica quintamaculata. The sequence goes on from JBAMBS010001509.1 coordinate 64,442, forward strand.
ACTTAATTAATCACAGTAAATGTTAAGTAGCACGGTCAGTACTGGCTATAATCAACTCAATGAACAAGTCCACTTTTTACAGTTACAAATAGAAACAACAAAACATGGCAAAAGGATTTTCGGATAAACCATAAGTAGCAGCTGTACAAAAAAGAGTTTGCTTTATAAGTTCTTATCCTTATAGAGCTGGATACAAATCTGCTTTCATTTCAAGCACTTTAAGCTTTTTCCGCTACCTACTTAAAGGCGTCTTTAATCCTCATGCTTACTGCGACTCCTTCCTTAGCTTGCATCAGGCTTTGTTGTCCATAATTTCTGGGCAGCACCAAAAAGTGATTCGGCCATTTCCCTAATGTTAGCGTTAATGTGCCTACCTCAGAAATTGTGGGAGTTGAATTGAACACAGAATGAAACACAGAGAGAGGACGAAGCCATTTCATTGGTAGCCGTCATTAATTACGCAATATTTTGTTACTATTGTTGTTTTTGTTTTTTTTGTGTAATGCCAAAAAAGTATGGCAGCTGGTCCCCAGCTGGGCAGAAGGACATCAGCCGGAAGCGTTACAAATTGGCCGCCCAGCCACTGTTGGACATCAATTGCATTAAATGCGCAAATATTTTCCGTTTTTCAGCTCACGATTTTTATTCAATTTAACAATTTTATTTGATTTCGCAATTCGCTATTCAATTTTTGGTTGTTGTTTTTGTGCACTTTTTTCTCCCTTTTGTTTTAACTTTGTTATATTTTTTTTTCTTCTTTTTTGTCAGCTAAATGCGTCAGCAGTTTGTATGAAACAAATCAGAGAGGTGGATAGAGTGAGGAGTAGCAGAAACGTTTTTGGTTGATATTGCATAACCAGCAGGAATTGAAGGAACCTTAGAACCAGAGAGCTGGAGAACTATATAGCAGGCGGGCAGTCAGCGGATACCATTGTCAACGGCAACACGCGTCAACAAGAATTTGGCAGCTGATTTGTTGATAGATGGAATTTTATCCTATGTCGCTGCATTCCTCACCCACATCACCTCCCATATTATACACAACTCGCCCACCGCGTCCACTGTCAGCGCCATTTATGCGCTTCGATGGCCATGACAAAAAAAAAAAGATGGTAAGGGAATGGAAGGGAGCAATGGGAAAGACTAGGAAAAAAACTTGTGCACAAAGCTGAATTTCTATCTGTCACAAAAAAAAAAAAACGAGCCAGAACTAGGACTACGTACAGCCACAGGACGTGGACACGCATGTGGGCCTATCACAAGGCTCAGGGAAAAGTCGGAAAAAAACAACAAAACACAAAAAAAAAAATGGTCGTGTGGATGGCAGGCAAATCGTCGTTAGGTATTTTATGATATTTCTTCCTTTTGGCAGAAGCGCGAAGCGGCTCACAGAAGCTGCTCTTTTTACCAGTATCTCTTACTCTCTCTCTCTCTCTCTCTCTCTTCCTTGCTCTATCTCTTTTCTCTACTGTGCTTTACTCAAAGCAAAAAGAAATCATTTTATTTTGCTGACTGTCGTTACTGAAATTGCCCATTTCGACTGCCGCAGTTACAGAGTAGCAGTAGCTGTGGTAGCAGTAGGCATTACCAGCAATTGCCCACTAGGAAATTTAGTAAAGGTTGAACGAATAAGGTAAATGAACTAATGGAATAAAATATATCATGTTCTGAACATACACTTAGTATATATATAAATATATGCTTAATGATAAGGTAAAGTGTCTATATCTTACCTCTACTTAATACTTTGGCTTAATCTGAGCAGCGTCGCAGCCCTTAACAGGCACGAAATGAGCGAGGAAAGAGCAGTACCTCCATAGGGATGCTGAAAGAGAAAAGATATATCAGTATAGATATATATAGATTATAAATCTTATGTATAGTAAACTGATAGATAACAGTCTACTCATAAAAAAAGCTTTGTATTAAAGAGAAATTAATAGAAGTTCAGTTCATAATATTATGTTAGTGGTGCCTCATTCACCATTGGGTCTACAGCTCTAAGCAAAATAAGTACTTACAATAGAAACAGAGTCCCTTCCATTCCTACTGCTGTTTCATCAAGTGAAAGGCACAAAACAAAAAAAACAAAATAAAATAAAAAAAAAACAATAAGAAAACACGCCCAACTTTATGTGGTTCATAGGCGTAACTTCTTTTCGTAGTCGTATCTATTGCCGTGTATATACTCTATTTATTCTATCAACATCAGGGAAATAATGATATAAGTGGCGTAAAGCCCCAAAACAAAACAAAGTACTAAAAAAAGAAAGAAATATAGAAGGAAGAGAGAAATGAAATAAATATAAAATTTATTTTGCTTTTCAATTTCTCAGGCAATTTTGCATAAAATTGGCTTTACTTTGGGGCCTAGACGTTGTCCAGACCTGAGAACTAAGGAGAGGAGCAGGAGTTGAAGCAGTAGCCTATGCAGAAGAAGGATTTAGTACAGGTACTGTAGGGTATGGGGGAGGTGGGGTTATGGGTTTGTTTTTAAGAAAGAACTATGACATTTTTTGGTTGTGGCAAATTGAATTTGTATTTTTGGCCATATCAAAATGTTGTCAGTCGTTCGATTGATTCAATTGAATTCAATTTGATTCGACTCGATTCGATTTGAATTTAGTTTTTTTTTCGTTATATTTTTATTTTTTTTTGCATTTTTGCATTTTAAGTCTAAACGAATCAAATCGAATTTATTTGCTGAGAATTTTCAATGTTTTCAATTGCCAGTTGCTGCTGAATATGTGTACAATATGTGCACGATTGACAGGACATCAGGATTGTACTATGTGAAGGATATCAAAATAATTTCATTTCCGTTTATTTGCATTGCTTTGATGGATGTGCAATATGTAATGGAAGAAGCAGAAGAAGTAGAAACTGATGGATTTTAGCTGAATATATAGCGGATAGTCAATCATCATTAAAATAGTTAAATAAAGGACATAAAGGACTTAATGTATTGGCAAATTTGTTTATGAAATGTGATTGGTATCATTGATAGTTTATAGTTGAATATCCTTTCAAAAACCTTCTTTTTATGAGCATTAGATGTCCGGGGTGGAAACATCTGGTAGACTCCATAAAAAGTCAAAATTATTTACGATCGCCTTGGCATAATTTACGAGTGACTTCAACAAACAGGAACAGGAGCACATTTTATGGTCACATTTGTAAAGGACGAAACAAAATATACAACTAATTGAAATATAAATTTTTCGACTGTTTTTTATAGATACTTTCTTTTCTCTTCTCTTTTTTTTTTTTGAGTGTGTGTGTGTCAACATTTACGGCTCAGCTGCACGCGCTCTGTGGCAGCACAAGTTCCAGGAACATAGAGTGGAACGGGTAATAGTGTTACGGTAATGGGTCACCAGAGGGTAGGTAACTGACAACTGAAATGCAAGGATACCATTACCAACGAAAAGGCTTGTTATTTTTTGTTACCTTGGCATATGGTTGTAGATTTTTATGGGTTACTTGGAAGTGGGGGGCAGCTCAAGTTACTGGATCATTAGCCAAAACAGTAGGAAGCCCTTTAGGAGGAGTAACTAGGGAAGCTGCTACCAGCATTTGTCAGTGATACATGTCATGTGATGAGCATACTTTGTGCTATGATTACTTGTTCTTCCGGAACCTTTTTGCTTGTCTTAGCCATTTATTTCGAGAACCTTTTTTCCACTGACACTTTTCACTTTCCATTTTCCACTTTTCACATTTTCAGATATTCACATTTTGCTGTCCGCCGCTCGGTGCCATTAATCAAATCTTCGGCCTCTTTTATGAAATGCATTTTTAATTCAATTTCGCACAAGACACTTGCCTAATGGCCTACCATTGCCTGCCTCTAGGCGTGGCTGCTAATCGAATTTACTTAGTTGAAGGATGGCTAACATAAGAAGGAAAGGCCAACTGTCAAGTGGTAGTCCTACTCCAAATATTACTTACTTTTGTCAATATTTGATTTAGCATTTTGTGTCCACTTTACTGACAGCAATTAAAGTGCGTGGAGCAGAGGGAAAGAAGCTCGTGGATAGGTATGGGGCTGGAGCTGTACCTTGAGGCAGAGTAGGGCATTGCTTGGATTGGTAGTGGTAAGGGTGCGCCTTGGATTTTGACAGCTCCAACTGATGGGTATACAATGGAAGTCCATTGAAAAGGCGGCGCCTCCATTCAGGTAAATTCAATTTTATTTCAATTTCAAAAAACAAATTTTATAAGAAAATTTAATATATAATTTTTGTCACTGGGAGCTGGGAGCTGGGAGCTGCCTGAAATTGTCGACTCTACATATGATGATGCTAAAAGCAAACCCGCACACACCCCACACACTAATACAAACACAATCACAAACTCACACACACACACACACACACACACACTCACACATACAGAGAGCCATAAAATTTTAAGCCAAACTCAATTTATTTTGGTAATAAGACAAAATAATGAGGGTCATTTGGCATAAATGATACAGGCAAACAGAGAGAATGAACAAATGGGCGTAACAGAAGGCATGGTCGAGGGGTAGTGTATATGTGTGTATGTGTGTGTCCTTTAAGTTATTTGTTTGCTCACATTTATGCGCTGCTTTGCCACTCGCCTTGACAAATTTGTCTTTGCCACAAAATTTGCTGCGTTATAAATTGAGAGAGAGATGCGGGCAACGCTTGCAATTGGCCATTGGTAACATTTGGAGTGAGTGTATGCGGCATGTGGGGCACAAGTGTATGGTGGCAGCAAATACGATTTCATTTTGAAGCTTCGTAAGCGTTTTACGAGAACTTCTTTTGGGATTTGCAGTTGGCAACTCAAGTTTCCATTGAAGAAATAGAAAAAGATAAAGTTGAATTCTGGATATCAACAGCATCTTTTGGCATTGGATTTCATCAGCGAATCCTTCATCATACAAGATACAACTATAACATAACATAAGCTCTTCAATCCACCAGTTTAAATATAATCAGCCACTTGAACAGATGCGCATCCAAGCAAATGTTCCACATTCAGTTGCAACTCCCTCTGGAAACGCTTTCTACTCTGTCCCTATGGCCAATGCAATTGAATGCATCCATTTGAGTGGATGCCAGCATCTCTACTTTACTCTCTGGATACACTTCTACTCATACTCTAATGTATTGGTCTGTAAAATATTACGCATACGCTGCCAAGCAGCACGCCCACGATATCACGCCCATACCTCATGTCTATCATACAATTCGCCAATTTTCATTCAAATAAAATCAACGCGCAATGGAAAAATATTTTCCAACGTCAAACGAGCCATTCGAAGGGCTGGCAGAAAAAAAATTGTAAGAAAAAATGAAACAAAACGTAAAGAAAAAAAAACGCGAAAATTTCAACATCAATGGAAATGCGCAATAAAAAGTGTCTATAAAAATCGGCTATACACACACATGCAATCATCTATATATATATAGAGAGAGAGAGAGAGAAAGACAGAGAGAGAGAGAGGTAGGCACGCACGTTATATGCTATATGAAAATGCCCGCATTCATATCCATATTCACATCCATATCCTCATCCAGTTTCCGGCAACTGTTTCAACTCCAGCAATAGCATCAGCTACAGTTTCACCTCCAACCAGCAGCACCATCAATACCATGTGCATGTGTGTGTGTGTGCGTGTGTATGGGTGTGTTAAGTAAATGGCATACTTCGTTTAATTTTTAATTCCGCGCAGCATTATCCCTGATTTATTTTATAGGCGCCTCCATAACAAATTCAACAATTATGACTTTCAATGGCCAGTCAGTCCATGAGCCAGAAGGCTGAAGCACCGCATAGGAGGAGCCGGTGCGCCATAACGAATACTCCAACTGACTGCCAGCTGCGTTTTTGTAGCACAAAAAAGCAAAAAAAAAAAAAAAAGTGCGCAATGCACCCACCTCCTACATGCTATGCGAAGGAGCAGCACGCAACGGGGCGAGCAAGTGTCCACATCGTTAGCCAATTTTTTATATTCTTTGCAGTTTCTCTTCTTTTTTTACTGCCTTTTTGTTTGCTTACAGCGCATTTGTGGCCATGTCTGATTAACTGTAAATTTAATTTCTTTATATATATATATATGTATATTTTTTTTTTGTATATATATATTTATATATTTGAATATAAAAGTCACAGACTGAACGTAGTTTCCTTTAAACAATTTGCCTCATTTGCAGCCTTATTGTAACACGAGTTGGCAGCACTGCCAAAGCAATAAAGCTGTTTAACTTTGCATATATTTTTGTATAAAATCAAATTATAATTAAATATATTTTAAGTAAATAGATTAATATTGAAAATAGTATAGATACATTTATGAAATAATGCAATTATATGCAACAGTCAAAGCGAAACATCTGCGTACCCAGAACCTATAAATTTGAACGGTAGCAGAAATCGATGTATATTACTAGTGTATATATAAGTGCAGGTGGAAAATTTATGATGTTATTGTTTAAATACTAAAAAAAAGGAAGACCGATACGAAACGATTATTCAAGCGATTAAAACTTACGCAGCTTTCTGCCTCTTCTGCTAATATTTGCTGATTACCATAAAATTAATATGAATTGTTGTATATTAAAAACGAGATTTCTACTTGAAGTGCATGTATGTATGTATCTATGTTTATGCATATTTGTATGAGTATATATGTGTGTAGTTTTATGATTTAAATATAAATCCTAGGATGAGTATACAAAACTTATAAAGGCTAATTTTAGAAGGTAGAAGTGTAAATTTATAGCTAAAGTCTTTACTAAATGTTTGTAATATCTAGTTTAAAGCATCTTTGGTAGACAAGCTTTGGAAAACTTTCACCCAACGCCCACAAAATATGGAATTCAATATAAAAAATGATAAAAGTGAAATAAATAACACGGCTTTTAACTTAATGTAAAAGGCTACACAAAATTGTATGGCGAATCGTTACGCATTTTATCGACACGAATGCCTGAAGCAATGCCACGGTAATAACAACAAGGAGAAAAAGTAGCAAAAGAGTAAAGAGAATTGAAGCTTGACAAGGATATGAATAGCCTACGAAATTTCATGGGCAAGATAAGCGAGGAAAATGTGGACAAAAATATGAAAAGCGGAAATCAAAAATTGCACGCGTCGCCGTTGGCGCCTTGAATTACTTGCGAAACGCTGATAAGCAGACAATGAAAATGCGTAAAGTTAAGTGAAGTATGACATTAAAAAAAGTAAGGACGAGGAGGAGTTAAAGGTAAGATAATAGGATAACAGGTGTTGCCAGAAAGTTAACGCCCCATGTAGGTGCTTTTATTCGCTTTTAAGCAAAAACTGTTCAATAATAATTAATGCAAGTTTGCAATTAAATATGTTGCATTCAAATTATGATGATGATAATAATGACCATGATGGATAAAAGGACAGCAGTAAAGCTGGCAGAATATTGTATGCCAAAGGCGTCAGAGTTAAAAGGGGGGCACTTAAAATTATAACAAATTTATTTATGGTTAACTCGTTGAGCTTAAAAGAACTGCAAAGAATAATAATAAGAAAATGATATGAAACCTTTTTGTTAAACGGCGCCACTGTTTTATTTATATATATTATTGGCTAGGCTGAATGTTGTTGCATTTACCCTTTTATTTATATATGTGTATGTGTGTGCAACTGAAAGGCAGTTGCAAGTGTATGAGTCGAAAGCATTTCCTTTTTATGATGGCCGCATTTTAATTGAAACTGTTTTTGCAATTTATGAAGCGCATAACTTTAAATGGCACTAAAGTTAATTTCAATGTGGTTACCGGCAACAGCACTGCGAACAAAGGCCAACTCAATAAAGCCCATTGAGGGCGTACTAAATGGGTGTGGCAATGCGGTTGCCACCCAAACTTATTGTATACCTACTGAACTCTACTGTACTTTACTCGGCTGTCTGTTGCAAGCTCAACCAATATTAACAAAATAATGGCAACTATTGAAGCAACGAATGCGCACGCACAAAAGCTGAGTGCACTGGCAGTATTTAGCATAGCTGCCTGCTATAGTACTACATATAACAATAGTAGAAATTGAAGAACAATTCTGTAACACTTTACGTTTATCGAGTGTTACTCAGTTAAGTAGGATTCATTCAGGGTATCCTTCTTATACTGTGCACAGTTCAATGTCCTGTCAAGCAATTAAACCCGTTAAATAATTGCCACTGAATGTGACTTTAATTGAAAACCAAAAGGATATACCACGAAGAATATACCCTTGATAAAAAAATATAAATATTTGGAGATATATTCTTTCATATTTTTTTGTTTTGGCTTTCAAGTTCTTTCTACCCCATCTTATTAATTAAGGGGTATTTTATGAGCTGAAGCGCAAACTACTATAATAACAATAATAATAATGAACAGTAATGGGACATTTTTATTAACATGATAAAATTGAACGAATTTAAATGCAATTTTTATCGATATTAACTCATAATTATAATACAATTGTCATTAACAACAGCCACAAATATCAGTAAATAATTCATGAAGTGCTTGCCAATACCATCTACAACCTTCCCTCCTCCCTCATCACCCACTCTTTATACACCAAAAGCGATTGCAACTGACATTTGATATACTCTACGTGCACTCAACTGCATAAGTAGTATCCAGTTCATATATTCCCATTTTCCATCTCTCTTTCTCTCTCTCTCTCTCTCTCCGACCATAGTCCATATAATCACAATCAATTGGTCTAAATGATAGTTGGTTCCCATTAGGGGTTAATGTTTTGAACGATTGTTGGCCCAAAAATCAATTCCATTTCAAATATTGGTTATGCTGCATGCTCTCCTACACCACATACAACATAAATAAACTGAAATATTTGTTCTGTTTTACCAATCCCCTCCCCCCCCCTTCCATTCGCTACTCTACTGCCAACTGCATGTAAACTATGGCTAATTACCGTAATGAGTTTTGGGATTTTGTGCGCTCTTTAAACGTAACGCTACTTGCAAATTTTTCGGTTAACTTATGGTTCTCAAACCTTAAATCTGAAATTTATGAGCCAATGCCGCAAAACTTTTTTCTACCAAAAACTTGGCCAATGAGTGGGTGGGGGAAGGAGGGGGATGTTAAGGTAAGGCGGCAGGCCGTAACTTTGCTGGCAAGTAAAGCGAAAGTTTGCCAAGAATTATGCCTGATGTGGCTGTACGGCAATTAGCTGAAAGGTGATTTTAGGCTAAATGAAATTGTTAGTAGCGTAGTCAGCAAAGTTAAGCTTTAATCCTTATAAGCTAAAGTCCTCTTTTAATAGAAAATAAAAATCTTTTGTTAAAGGTTTGCTATGCATTATATACATGTAATTAGTGTAACCAAAAACCGTAGGATCATCTGCCTATGCCAGAACTAATGGGTGAGTGCTAAGCAATAAGCCACTTAACGCAGCAAGTGTAAGCAGGCAACCACTTTGTGTGTGTGTGTGTGGTTGTGTGTGTGTGAGTATGAGTCAGAATTAGGGCAACTATTCGTATTTACCAATTATGCACAGCTTCCACTGCAATGGACACAACTTGGGGGCATTACAGAAGCCGAAGTTCGCCCACTAACGCCCAATGTCCACATCAAAGTCAGGCCGGCAGGTGTGCCAGAGGTTGTGGTAGAGTAAAGTGTCAGCAGGATGTCATCAACAATAGTCTGTGCCACTCGAGAAGTATAGTATAGTATGGGGCATAAATGGTGTAGTCATATTATATTGGAACGCGTGTAATTTTGATTGAGCCTACACAATGGACACGCCCATATGGAACACCCTCTAAGTTATTGGGTTAACCACTAAATAGTCGTGCGACTAATTGCTGCTTAATGGACACCTGCTGTGTAATCGGGGTGTTGATATCTGTCAGGGTTATTAGCACATCTACAAAAAGATAATCAATTGATGTGGGTACAGTGCAGCATGTTCAAAGGATAATTATTTGCAGAAATCTGTAAATTTTAATGAAAATTCAATATTTTTTGTTTGCTACAAAGAATGCTGGGCGTGGACAATATTTGACTTTAATATGTAGTCTTTGACCCAGCCACATATTAAGAATAGGATTAGGGCGTGTTGCATGTCCTTTACTTCATTGTTTTGTGTCTGCCCCTTAGCTGTCTCTCTCTCTCTCTCCAACCCGTCTCTCTCATTCTATGTACAACTCTCTAAATGCGTTTTGTTGTGTTCTTGTGAAAAAGAATGCACAGACACGAAATTAATCTCCTGTGGCTTGGCGGTAGAGACAGACAGCAGGCGAGGTAGGAACATAGTCTCTCTGACCGGATAACACTGCGTATGTGTAATGCGTCTCATGTTGCAAGAGCCACCTATTCATGGGTTTAACAGCGAAAAAAGCAAAAGCTAAATTAAATTTTAACATTGTGAGAACGAGAACAAAAGAGAAAGGGCAGAGACTGGGTAAAGATTAAGGTAGAATGAGTGAATGTGGTTGCAAGGGAGATAGACAGCATACTAGGGCAACAGGGTAGAAAAAGACAGATAGACGTACAGACGGACAGACAGACAGTTAGCCAGGTTGAAAAAGCTGAGCCGCATTAAGCTGATTTGCTTGGTGCTCTGTAAAGTAAGGTAGGTTAAGGTAAGGTTTAGATTGCTGCAGTGCAACTTTTGGTCAGACATTTGCCACATTGCGTATACGAAGCGTATAACGCTTGGAATTATGGTATATATTTAGCATTAGCCGCCGCAGTAGTTAATATTAAAACACAATTTTAATTAAGCGGATAATGTGCATGTGGATGTGGATGCAGAAACAGGAACAAGTGCAGAAGCAGGAGCAGGAGAGAAGCAAAAGCATAAAGAGAAGGTAAACCAAGAGCTATATCTGATTGCTGGACACCTTCAAGCTAAATTGCTTTAGTAAAATGAAGTTTTTTATTAGCCAACGCCATTGAAAGTTTTTAAAATCCATACAGGCAATTGGCCAAGTTATTAAAACTTTTTGGCAATACGTCAATGCATCATTGATAGCTTCCAACAACATGGTTCATTGCCTGAACATCACTAGCACTAGCCCAAAAAGTACAAAAGTCACACAACATTAGCTTGAACTATGACAAACTTTTTGGACTTTGAGTAAGAGAGATGCCAAGGAATCTTTTTGGATGTTGATGACGACGACGACGACGGCGACGACGACGACGCCCAAGGCGAAACGCATCATCAAAAGTGTCCAGAGAATGGAGAGAGTTTTGTGGTTAAAAAGTTTTTCAAAGCTATTTTTGACTGCGGTCAACTGAACATACATAAAATGCTAACAAAAACCACCAAACTACTACACCATTGCCCCACCAAGACGTTGAACTCCTTGCCCCCTTTATAGGAGTTTATATCATTCAACCAAAGTCAAACCCCAAACAAAACTGTCGCAAAAGACGACTAACTTTCAATCCCGATGCGGTCAGATTCAATTAGATGCTACTCCGAGACGGAATTCGAACTTTAAGTCAACAGGAAAAACCCACAAAAAAAAAATGTCAGACATTTGATTAGAAGGCAAGTTGGTTGCAAGTTGTAACCAGCACAACTTACCACTGTCCAAGACAGTTTCAGCCTGTTTAGATCAACGTGCAGTTAGTCAAAATCCAAAATTACATTCACTAAAGGAGGAGTCTTGCCACAGTTGATTTTGCTGTTGTTGCTGTTATTCGTGTTGTTGTTGTTTTTGTTGCTATTCCTGCATTTGCATTTGCGTCCACAAATATCCGCAGGCGTCGCTGTTGTTGCCGTTGCACATTATTAAAGATGCATAGTTTGAAATATTCAATCAACTTTGGTCCCAGGAACTGACTTCAACAAAATTGGCAGCTCCACTGCCTTTGCTACTCCTGTTGCTGTTCCCTTTCTTACAGCTTAGCCCCTGCACCTACTTCTATCCCTACATATTTCCATTGCCAATGCCATTCCTGGTAGTCGTCGTGTTGATTTATGCAACGTTGACGTTGACGCTGTGGCCAAAGTCGCATTGGTCGATGGGTCGATGCTTGATGGACGTTGCAAGTTGCAAGTTGCACGTTACATGTTACACGTTGCACGTTGAATGTTGAACGCTCAACGTTGATCGGGTGTTCGGGTGGTTGAATGGTTCGTGGTCGGCCTGTGGCTGCCTTTTGCCATTTGCCAGTCAGGGACATAAGCAAATATTTTGTGGCTATTGCTGTACGGCTGCTGCTGCTGCTATTGCTGCTATTGCTGCTGTTGCTGCTACTGCTACTGCTTCTCCTGTACTGTATTTGTCGTGTGTGTCCTGCAGGCATTCAATTATGTTGTGCCGTCAAGTCGAAGCACCGACTTTCTGACTAACTGACAGAACGACTGAATGGCTGAATGGCAATTTTGAGGCTCACGCCACAAAGTCTGAGATGTCACAGAGACTGAGAGTGTGTGTGTTTCAATATGTGTGTGTGTTTCTATATTAGTGTATATGTATGTGTGTGTGTGAGGGTTAATTTGTTATTCAAATTTGTGTGTTATATATTGTTATTACCATGAAAATTGTTGTTGCATCAAGGGAGTGCATTGGCCGAGAGGCAATCATTGTTGCTAGAAAACCAAGCGACACATGAAAAGCCGTTTCTTCCTTTTTCCTTAACTTTTATACAAATCTGACATTTTCAAAGAAAATTCTTGCCATTTTAATATACAAATATCTTAGAAATATTTGCATCTTTTTCATCTTAAATAATTATAAATTTTAAATTTGTTTTATTGCAACCAAAAACTGTTTCACTTTAAATTATTGCATGCCTTTATTTCCAAATATTTAAAGGTTAAATTTCATGAATGTTAATGCCTTTATTTCCAAATATTTAAAGGTTAACTTTAATGAATGTTAGTTATATATATATATATACATATATATATATGAACCATTTGTGTCAAAAAATAAAAAGAATTTTAATCCAAGCTTATGACACACAAGTAAATCAATCGAAGCCATTAATTAACTGATTTAGCCTGCTGCTTAGGACATTTGCCTAGTAGAGATCTCAATCAGCTTCACCTTGACACCAAGGTGGGTTACGTTAAGGGAGAAAACAAAAAGAAACCTTAGGAAATTTCTACAGAATACCAACCTGTTCTGCTCCTCAACACCCCTTCTCCGCTCAAGCTAACTATTAAGGATTATAGCTTAACTGTCTGGTTATGCGTCTGGGCTCAGTTTCTGGGTCTGAATCATGCTTTGGGCTGACGACAAGCCAGTCAGCTCGTCAGCTAGTGAGTACCAGTAACAATGGGAGCACCCACTCAATAAGGTAAAAATGCGATGCTAAGCGGATTAATTTGTTGACGTGTTGGTCAATAGAAAATCAAGAGGAGTGTGACAAAAAACAACCACACACATACACACACACACATACAAACCGAAATGAAATGAAAACCAGTAGTGAATACAGAACGGAATCCAATAATAATTATCGAGCAGACCCAATGCCTCATTGAGAAACAGACGGAGAGTGAGAAAGAGAGTAAAGGGAGTAGGGGCATTCAATTCAACGACGGGAAAAATTTACACAACAAAAGCAACCGCGACTTTTCAGCTGTCAGCATTAATTAAAATGTTTTCCTCTATCAAGAAGAACGGCAGAGTTCTAACACCTTCGAAAGACCCAAAACGGGGCGGAAATGTCTTTAGAAATTGGAATCAAAACACGAACAAGAAAACGACATGAAATAAAAATGTCAAAAAAAAAGTCTCCAGCCATGAAAAGAGTTGGAAATTTTTAAATTTATTTTTGGTCTATTGAAATTTTCTCTGGCAGTTTGCAGCGGGCTCTGTTTTGTGTTCAATTTCTGCTCGATTGCTTAGAAATCATCTGAATTATTTAAAATGTTCAAATTTCTCACAAATTAATGGCAATTTCAGATGCATTTTCTGACACCTTTAGCATAGTTTAATTAATTTGTATAAAGAAAACTTGTTAAATGTTTATTTATAATAAATGGGTGCAAATATAAGGATAATATATATATAAAAAAAATACAGAAATATATTGGCAGCACTGTTAATAATTGCCTAGTATGATTGTAGTGTGACCACATCATATTATACAAAAAATACAACATGCAACGCATGCTGACAAGCCTTAAGTCTGTTAAAAGCTGTCTTTATGGCAATTTACAAAATCCGATTCAGTGTGCCCGCATATTTTCTGCACAAAAATGCGAATAAATATTGATCAGTCTTATATGTAAGTGAAAGCGCGCCTTAAGCCTGTCTGTTAATCCGTCAATAAGGATTTTGACTCTCGATAAGTTGACAGTGTCGGTAATGAAAGCCATTTTTTCTGTAGCAATGGCACCCGTAACCAGTCTACTGTAATATACACAATGTACAACAGAAGGGTAAAAAATATATTTTAAAAAAATGTGTCATTATTTTAAATAAAGTGCATTAAACTCTGCATTAAGCCGACGACTTTTGGTAAGAACTTTTCGGCAACGTATTTTTTTCGTATTCCTTTTTTTACGGTAGGAACTATGGGACACAATGTCAACTGGTCGACAGGTTAAATGGCGGAACGAAAGGCCAGTCAATGAATAATTGAAAATTGGCACTGGACACTTTTCTCTTTTCTTTGTTTTTTTTTTTTTTTTTGGGCTGAAGGTAATTAAAAAACTTTTTCAATGAGTGTCAAGTTGTGCGCAATTGACAATACTCTTTCTTTCTTGACTGCCTTCCTTAGCTACTGCCACCAGGCACTTGAGCTAATTGTGACGAAGGTATATAGAAAGAAAAGGCATCGGAGTCTGCAGTAAATTCCTTGACTGACGTAATTAAAAAGCCGTCACGTTGAGTTTTGTGTAGTTTGTAATGCGCAATTGATGCGACAGGCCGTTAACTGCACTCCCGAATAACTTGGGATAGACGACACTTTGTACATTCTGTACGGATGCTGTCCGATTGTCTGTCCGGGGTAAATTCAACCAGCTTCTACAGTTGTCTTCAGTTCTCTAATTAAATGAGCTAACGGCCAATGCAGCGACACATTTGTCTTAAGTGTCCGACAATTTTGTGACTTATGACGACTGCAGATGCAGAGAGTAGAGAGCACGACAAAACTTGGACTCTTAACTCAGAAACTCGGACGACTGCGACTTCAACTCCAATTCCAACACCGACTCCACCCAACCCTATGAAGCGAAAACGGGTCGCATTCATCTAAAGTTGCAGCTGAATAGAATGGAAGAGAAAACACAACGTCCAAGTGAAAGAGGGAAAGATTTATGAGGTAAAAGCAATTAGAAAGTGGCATCAACAAGCGATTGCAGTGGGACCCTATTAATAACGTTTAAATATAACGACAACAGAAGACATTTTGTAATGGAATGAGATTTTTTTTCCTACAAAATAGAACAAAAAATAAAAGTAGATTTTCAGTGGTATAAATCATGTATTAAAATGCAGCATCTCAATGTATAATTATGTTCATAATGATAACCCAATCTATTATTGATTAGACGTCTATAAAATAAGTAGATTGAGTTATCATCATGGGTTTAAGACAATGTATCTTTGTACCTATGTATCGTTGTATTAACTTAATACTTTAAATTTAATTTTTTTGTTAGCAATGAATTTCGTCTGTCCATTTGGTTTTTTTCATATTATCTTCGCTACTCAACTCTTTGAATACTTCTTGCAGAATTTCAAATTCGCTCTTGATAAAATCCAACTGCAATTCTGTGTTTTGAAGAGGCACTTCGGCATTCAGGTCTAATTCAAAATTTTAATTCGCAAATATTTTTTACTGTAACTCGGAAATTCTCAATGATTAACTCACCGCGTCGACGACAAAATAGAAGATATAGAGCATTGACAGCATCTCTATTGCGTTTTTTTTGCAAATGGTTTGAAATTATGACATCCTTGGTGAGGGCAAGTTTCTTTTCCCATTTATTGCATAAGGCGCTGGATTCATTGTAGGACCTTGTTAACCTGGCCAGATCATTCTTTAGTCCCAACACGGTTAGGGCCGCTTCATTGGTAATCTTAACCATGTTGTTCCGCATCTCGATTATTTCTTGTATCTTCTGGTTCTCTAATTTATTGATCTCCGTCTGGGCAAGCACTAGACAAGATTATGATAAATACCATATAACATATAGTTCGTGTTTTATACTGACTCAATGCATCACAACGATCCATGCAATCCTTTGGGGATACAAAGATGTCCGAGATTTTGACTACATCATCGAGCACCTTTTCATAGGACTGTAATTCATCGACAGTGCTTTTAAGTGCTTCCCGAAAAGTGGTCAGTTCACTGATGGATGTCTTGAACTTTTTTATATCCTTGGTAAGTTCTGCATGAAGATCTATTTGATCACTAATGGTTTTCTCGGCAATCCGTCTCTTGTCCGAGCAATCCTTAATGAAATTGTTCACATCAATAAAACGTTGCCTCAGCTGGTCCTGAGTCTTATACATTTGCTTAATTCGATCCTCGTCTATCTGTGATTGGCGCTCCGAATGAGCTAACATCTCCTGCTGCAGTTTAAGCATATCCTCATGTTCCCGAGTATTCTGTATATAAAGCAGCTCAATGGAGTCTCCAGGAGCATCATTATTTGGTGGTTTTCTTTAATTAATCCAATGTCAAATCCAAAATACCAAACACCGACTGCTCAACCCCAAACTTACATAAAGAACTTAGTCTGAGCCTTAGACATGAAATAATCGCCCACTGCCTCCTCGGGCCGTAAGTCCAGATGACCCAATACATCTAATTTCTTCGTAGGTTTAGTTCGTGGCATTGCGAAAATAACGGACAAAAAAATATAAGCAGAACAAATCAACGAAAAAAAATTAACGTGTTAGTGTTTCAAGTTCTTAAATATAATGAATCAATTCAAAAATTTAAACCTATTCAACATTGACAACTAAATTCAAGTAACTATGTTTGCATAAAAATCATCGCAAAACACAATAAACAAAGTTACCTAGGCAACATGAAACTATTGTTTGTTACCTGTTGGCGGTTACTATGTGTGGAATAGTAAGTAACGAACTTTATTATACCCTTTTTATATAGTATTAACATCTATCTTTCAGAACTCTATTCTGTAAGAGAGGGAAAAGCATATAATATGAATCTTCAATATGAATAAAAGGCAACATTTGTTATATAACAAAAGCAAAAATACGGATTTTTCATTAAGAAAAAAACCCCTTTAAAAAAACCCCTTTTTAAAGTCAACAGAAACACACAATACCATTAAAAAGAAGCAGTGCTTCAGCATATTATCCTGCTGTTAAGTAGCTGTTAATGGTGCCATACTAGTTGTTTTACTGTATATGTTTCCTTCGTCAGTAAGTGTAGTTTTAGCGAGTTAAAGCAATCCATTTTTATCAATTTTCTTTGATTGACTTTTATAGAAATATTAGTACTCAGTTCTATCGAGCTCACATTCAGTCAACAATAAGAATAAGTTTAAACGAAGAATTCACATATTGTCATATATTTTTGAAGAAACGGACAAGGAAAATCAACAACAAAAATGCCGCGTACCTCTCCCACATATAAGACCGATGTCATCGGCACCTTGGATCTTAAGCCCGAGGAGTCGGTTGGAGAGTATTTGATATCGCGCCAGCAGGAGCGTTATTTTGTGTAAGTTTACAAGCATGCGATATTTGGTGAATAATCTAATCGATGGCTTAAATTTAGAAAACCACCCAATTGGGACTCGGCGGGTGATTCTGTTGAGATGCTTTACATAGCGAATCAACGCGAACATGACGCTATGACGGTTCTGCAGCGCCAGCTGCTAGAGGATGCACAGCGGGAGGGTGAATTAAATCATCAACGAATAGCACAGATGTACAGAATGCAGGAGCGTTTGCGCAAACGTTTTATTGAGGTGAATGGATTTATAAAGGACTGTGCAGACAAGAAGCGTGCTGCCGAGAAGATAATTAAAGAACAAGAGGCAATGCATGACGATCTAAGGAAGGGTATTGATGAATATAAAATGTCAGTAACCGAACTGATGCGTTTTCGGAAGGATCTCAAATGCACTGTAAGTGAATTTGAGCCGTACGAGCGTGTTTTAGACGATGTTGTAGAGAAATCAGATATTTATGTTTCCCCGAAAGATTGCATGGATCGTTGCGATGCATTAAGTATGGTTTTTAAAGTAATTATTTGTGATACGTATTTATTTATATTTCTATTTAGTGCTGGCTCAGGTTGAGATCAATGAATTGGAGAACACGAAGCTGGCGGAGATCGAAGAGATGCGACTGCGTATGGTAAAGATTACAAGTGAAGCAGCACTCACTGTATTAGGTCTTAAAAATGATTTGGCAAAGCTTGAACGATCCTACAATGCCTCACGTGCCTTGTGTCTTAAATGGGAGAAAACACTTAGCCTTTGTAAGGCAACGATTACTAGCAATGATTTAGACAAGGATCGTGCACTCGATGCTCTTCAAATTGTTTATCGCATGTTATGCAGACGACGTGGTAAGTTCTAGCACCGCAGTTTTATTTTTAAAATTCTTATTTTAAAATTTGTATACTGTTTTTTAAAAGATATGGATACTACAAGCAATCGTCGCGAAGTGGAAAAAGCCGTAGATTTTATCAAACGCGAAGTTGAATTGTTATTGTCAGTTTTACGTGAACTAGAGAGAGAAACAAAGCAAGGCAGCAAGTCCTCTCATCAGGAAGGTGGTATCTGTGGAGTTAGTTACCCCCTACAATAGTTGATTAAATTACAATCATGCGAATATAAATAAAGTTACGTCTTACGTCATCACATTACCCTAAGGAGTACAGTTTTTATTTCAAATTAGACTAACCCTTAACTCCTATTCCCAAAACATATGCTTGCGTCTCATAAATTTTTGTTTGCCTAAAACCCCAGCAAATCGAACAAAATTTGATGAAAATAAAAAAAAAACAAAATAAAAACGGAAAAGGAAATGGCAAAGAAAAAAACACAAAATCAGAGGCAAACCAATGGATTGAGCTTGGAGGTGGAGAAGTTTTCAAGTGCTGGTCGATTGCTGAAAGGGAATAGTGGGAGGAGGCTCTTCAAATAGAGTGATGGGGCAGGCTCGGTAAATAAGTTTTTACGTTCGAAGACAAATCGAATCTCTTACATGTTTCCATTCAATTGCCAATTGGATTGTATGGCCAAAGATAATCTAACTTAAGCACAGATAATTCTTTTATCCGAACATTTTGATTTCGATTTCTGTCCTTGCGTTTACAGGACGCGTTTAAAGGACGGCAGCTCGACAGCTCGTACTGAACTAGCAACTAATTTCATGACGACATTGCCACACCCACTGAGGCTGAGGTTGAGACTGAAAGGAAGTTGGGGGCGTGTCGTTTGTCTTTATTCAATTTACTTTATTTGATTTGCGACTCTCGCCGATATCAGCTTGAAAAATAAGTTCCACAAGGCTGAGGCAGAAGTAGAAGTAAAAGTAGAAGCCCACAGAAGCAGGCGGCAGCAGGGCTAAAAATCGAATCAAATTTGCTTGCAGCAAAATAAAATGCAAAGAAATTTATTTTACTCCAAAAGAAAATCATGTATATATCTAGATATCTATATATTGGTATTTTTGTTAGTACTTACTTGATGTAGATATATACTGAGTAGTTGAGAAAATAAACACGAGTCAAGAATGGGTATGGAGACTGGTGTAGGTTCCAGTTTGTGGTTTATTTTTTTTTCTCGTGTTATATCCCAAAGGAGTGGAGGGACTGCAATTACATTAAGCCAGAAGATAGTTTCACTCTTGTCCTTTATATATATACAGATAAATTTGTCCTGCAGTCTAAGCACTTAAGATTTGTTGGCTGTCATTTAAATAATTGGAAATGTATCAATTGTACGGTATATTGCAAAAGTGCTCTATGACAGCAACTAGCAATTGAATGAAAATCTCAGGTTGCTCTTGGTTAGATATATTTTATTCCTTTATCATATTATAGAACAATCCGTGTGAATTCAACCAACTTGTTTCAAGTTGTTGCTGTGTAAATGACAATAAAGCCTAATTGCATTCTCAGTTAATCCTTTAATTACATTACACTCTCTACTGTCTGCAAATTATATAATAACCTACATTAAATAATAGTTGGTAATGAGTGGAGTGAAATACGCGTGGGGAAATAATTCACGCGGGTTGATTAAATAGTTTAAATATTACTAGCACACAATTTAAAAGCACTTTAAAATAATTAACACAATTCTTATTGCACAAGTCACATTTATCACACAAATAAAACAAAATGTGACCTTACACCGTGTATTAAATTATTCCAAGCTTTTGGTATTTTTGCATGAGGTTGGCAGCACAGAAGCTGTAATAACGATCAGGAAGATTTTAGGTTGCACCAAACTTGTTCAATATAATTTTTTTTTTAAATAAACAGTTTAGTTTTTCTTAAAACACGTTTAATGTTATTATAGAAACTAATTACTCTAATTCTTCTAAAATTTGTGTTTCGATCTTGTTACTTTTATTAAATAACCGCATGCAAAAGTATACTGCACATTAACAGTTTACAAAACGAGTTGTAAATAAAACGGCCTGTAAAAACTTTTCTGGCCACACACGATTCAAGTTTCCTTTTAGTTTTTTGCATGGTAGACAATAATTTACTTAATTTAACTTTACAAGTTCTTAATGTGCCGACCAGACAGAGAATGTCTGAGAAGGTAGTTAGTCCTTGTTCTGGACTAAGAAGGCGTAGCGACAAATGGCAATTAGAGAAACAATTCTATGGCAATGGGAAAGTAGAACAACAACGAGAAGCAGAAGGCAGTCGCAATTAAAGGACACTCAAAGTCGAAGTGGTAGTAGAAGTCGTAAGTTGAAGGCAGTTTAAAGTAAAGACTGAATGGCAGGCAGAATGCTTACTGCAATAAATGTCATGCGATTACCGCAACAACAACAACTATATATACATGTACTACATATATATCTATATATATAACATCAACAAAGGAACAGGAGAGGCACCAAGCAGAAGGCTCCAACTTGATTAATACTATAACACATGATTTATTATGGCTGTCAATCGACAGGCAGTCAGTCAGTCAAGAGGGAGACGGGCAGGAAAAGCACATTATGAAAGCTGACTGAAGCGCTTCACTCAGAGATTGTAATCGGAATCGGAATCGCCTTGCCGTGCGCTGTGGCCTGTGATAAGATGGCAAATCGGCTTAAGACCAGGTTCCTTGCACCCTGTGCTCCCTGTTGTCATCCTAAACAGACAAGAGAACAACAATCGTCATCATCAATTCAGTCAGCGACATTAATATCCTCCAATGGGGCGGGCCAAAGCTGTCGTCTGACATTTGTGACACCTGCATTGATTTGTCTTCCTTCTTATGGGCCAACTGACTGGGTCGCGCCAGCCAGAAATCGTTTCCTTCAAAAACCCACCTGCCAGCTATTGACTGAATGCCTTTCATGTCTTACAAATGCTTTTTTTATGCCCTAATGTCGTTCTGAATGTGGCTGTGGCTTTTCTGGTAGTAACTTTAAGTTAGCCACCGGCAACCAGGACGAGAGGCCCATTAGTCCCAGGTTCTAATGGCCTAGACGACATGGCGCTGCAATTACTAGATCTCCCTTGTTCCCGCTACATTATCCAAACAGAATCAACTACAAAGTACTCATACTACCTACTCTAAGTACCTTCACATAGTTGATAATTTATTCATTTGCAAACGACGGCGTCGACGACATCAACAACAACATTTATGGACCTCAGACCTCAAACCCTAGCTTCCAGCTCATGTTGAAAGTTAACCGCACACTCGCACATGTTTTAGATGTCTACTCAAAGATAGGCATATGCATACAGGGAAAGAAAGGGACGGAGTGAAAGTGTGCCGGTGGTTGGCAGCTACCCTTAATGACTTCATTAGAGGCCCAGTAGCAACCCCTTCGACTCTTCCACATCCAGCACAATGCCAGCAATCAACTTGACTATCTTTTAAGTCCACCGAACCGCCCTGTCTCTATAAGCTTACAAGCTAGTAAAAAAAGGAAAAAAAACTTTTCTTAAATTTTTAATTTGATTGCCAGGCGTCAAAAGCAACAGCTCAGACAATTTAGAAATAGGTATGGGAAGTCTTACGTAACAGCTGTGCCATTAGGTGACTAACTATATCCAAATACCCTATTCTATTTTACCCTATCCTATGTCCCATATCATTCCATCCCACCCCAATTCACCACAACTATGGTACCCTTTCCAAAACAGATTTTTCAATTGAATTGCAGGCCCTTTTGTTGAGCCTCGCTCCGGTATATAGTATGAGCCGGAGTATTTATCGTAGTATTTTGTAAGGCAACGCAATTTTTTCATATCATTGTTAAGTCCTCTTTTTAAATAAAGGATGGGGGCAGTTTAAAGATCCCGCACAACTGTTGTAAAAATTGGAATTGTAAATTTTACACTTATCAAGAGGCATTTGTTGCCTTTTATTGTACCCGAATTGCTGTGGCATATGTGTTGTGTGTTATGTGTGTGTGTGTGTGTGTGTGTGTGTGTGTGTGTGTATGTGTGTGTGCGTATGCGTGTATGTGCCCTTTGGTGTCTTGATTACGATTTGCATAAAATCACCATTGAAGCCTGAAATTATGTTCGGTTTTTACGGCTATTGAACTGGGCTTAAAAAAAGGAAGTGAAATGTTGCCGTTTATGGTTCCTTTTGTAATTCAAAATGGATTCTTTTGGCTGTTTGAAGAGCCATAATGATACCAAAAAGAGTTACAATGGTTTACCCTGCCGGATGACAAGCACAATTTATTATATGTATATGTAACTCATACCTAATCATTTCCAGTCAGGTATGTAAATCCAATTCAAATTCACCAATTTAACCTTTGACTGCCCTCCCAGGAACATAACGAATTCGTTGGCAATCCGATTGTAACATGGACCTGGTGGTCGTCGTTTAGTAACCTACATATAAGAATAATTGCACCTACTTTTCAAGCAAGGACTGAATACCAGAACATGGTTTAAAGAAGATAGTAATGTTATGTATTGAGTATTGCTATGCAGTGAATAAGGTTCACCTAGTCCCAATCTCTTGTCTCTTATCAAGAGCCAAAGGAATCGAGTATGTTGCTACATCTGTTTACATGTTGATTTGATATCATAGCACTTCACTTCATTACATCCATCTATTTCAGACAAGTTCTGTTACTGACTGATATAAACCAGAGGCCTAATATAATGATATGACAAGCCTTCAACCCTCCAGGACTGGCAGTGCCTCTTGGGCGTGTAAACATTTATAAATATTGACAACTTTAAGTGAAGTTTATAAGTGACATGAGGTTGGGCTCTTAGGCCTAGACCCGAAAAAGGAAGCTTTTTGGGCAAGGCAACAAAAACAACAATAGCAACAACAAGAAACAACAGAAACAGCACTTGTGGTCAAAGTTGAAAGCCTGTTTGATGGTTACCTTAAGACTGACAGAGCAACAGACCCTCTCCTAGTTCTGTTCGAGGGTTGGGTAATAAAGTCCGCTACTTGAAACTGTCAGAAGTACGAGTAAGTGCGTGTGGCAGTGCGGCATTGTGGCAGTATAGCAGTGTGGCAGTGGCAGCTTGTCGTCCCCTGTTTTAGTTAGGAGAATGAGAGCTGTACATGAAGAGAACTAGATGACTTGGTGAAAATATTGACAAAGCAATTTGCTTGTCAGACAATTAAGCGCCTAATTGGATGAATGCACGGCCACGTGGTTAAACATAGAGGCAAAGGGAAAGAGGAAACAGGAAAAAGACATGAAAATCCGTAAGTATAGGACCGGAAGTGTTCTGCTTTCAATTTAAGTAACACTTACAAATTTTCATTATAATCCAAATAAGATTTAATTTTCACATTTTCCTCTAGAGCAGCTTAAATTCCACACTCCATTTGAAGTTGTGTTCGCCTTCCAAGGCTTTTAACTAGATTTGTCCACTGGCTTAAAGTAGACAGATTTTTCTCTGAGTGCACTGTAACTCTACCTCACTCCCTGCCAACGCTTGCAAACTGAAAGTGTGAGAGGAGCTAGGATTTATGTGCAGTCAGTCTGCGATATCTGTAGACAAGTGAAGCAATAATCAGAGTACCATAAATTCTAAGTGCTTCACTCTAACCCTAAACAAGAGTTGCCAGTTTTTAATATATATAACTTCAAGGGAGAGCGATGCAAGATACTATGAAGCTGGAGAATATGCAAAAGTGACAGCTGTACTGAACTTCGGTTCCGACACTTTGTCCAGCAATGAAAAACAACAACAATGTTGAGTGGATGCAAAAATATATTTCAAGTACATTATGGCAGGCGAGCTCCAAAAAAGGAGAAAAAAATGTTAAATAAAATAAAAAGGATGTGAATGTGGATGAGGGCTTTATAGCTGGAAGTCTGAGCTCAAAGACTACTCATAAGCAACGGACTGTACAGAGATTTGTATGCAAAAGTAGAGAATTTGTAGCCAAAGATAAGTGAATGTAATTCAAGCTGGCAGTGAAAGTGCCTTGCGGGATAAACACACATATATATATAGAAAACTAGTTGCGATAGAGAGAAGGTGCAATGGAAATACAAGAAGAAGTTAACTGCCACTAAGTGGACTACATCGCTTTGCCAGATAGCTGCATTAAAGGCTATCAAAACGCCATTCAAGTCGCATGCATAGAAATACTGTAATCAAGTCGTCAAAGTGGGTCAGTCAAATAAAGTGGTAAATGTGTGGGTTACAAACAGTGGCTTGAGATTCAACTCTACAGCTTTAGGGGGAGGAAGGGTAAATGAATAGTCTACACATATGTAGGATATAATGTGACATGAACATGAAAGTATTTGCAATACGACGCAGTTTTTTCCATTGAAGTTCTCTCTTTTTTGGTTTTTTCTCTTTGAAATCTTTTCACAAATTGTCACCATTTGCTAAAGCTCGACACTTGCCATCATGCCGGATACAACCTCATAGATAAACATGTGGAGGCGTTGCTTTAAGATGGTTGGAGTTTGCTGGTTGGTTGGAGGACATGCCTCGGTGGGTTGCAAAGTGTTCACAATTTACATAACTCACAGCTAAAGCTTTTGCTTTATGTGATTTATGTACTGCAATTGACATGAAATTTTTCGGTTGTCAAAGTGATGAACTGACAGTTCATCCAAGTGGAATTGCTCTACGGATTATGTATAGGATTAGTATTAACAACAATATGAACTTTAATATTTAAAGGTAATAAAGTAACCGCAAATGTATTTAGCTATATATCTGTATAGTGGTTGGAAAAACTTAATTACACACTGGTTAAACTAAAGAGTAGAGGAATGAAGGTATTTGGGACTGGTCAATAGACACTGGTACATGATTGGCCCCTTCACACCTCATAAAGACCACAATAATAATAAACGCAATTTGGCCAGAAATCCAATTAAATGGCGAAAAACCACAAACAGCCAAAGAAGCTGCTTGTTAAGCGTACCAAATAAAACACTAAACCACAACGACAACTTTCCTCCTACTCTACAAATACAGCAATAACATCATCGATGTCTGCGACGAGGATAATAACTGCGAAATGTGAGCTGGGTGCTTCAAGATTCAAGCTTGAATCTGTAGAAACTAGCCACTGGAAGCAATTTCTTTCTCTATCTATATAAACACTGGCGTACTCCAGATAACTATATTAAGAGTGGTGGGGAATAGTCAGTCCAGCAATCCCTCTTTGGCTACGCCACTGATGCTGCTCCAAGTGTAACTAGTTGCCTGGCATTTATTGTGTTCTTTGATAAAAATTGCAATTATTTAGCCAAAATGTGCGTTTCCCTCTGCTTGTGTCATGGTGGTAGGCGACTTGACCAACCACACCATCATTACTATCATCAGTAACATCATTATGATGTTGACCAAGTGAGTGAGAACAACATGACAAAGTCATCTGTAATTTATTTCCTTGGCCTGTTGGCAGTTGGACTGGTCTCAGTCAGCCTCTTGGCAGTCGGCCGTTGGCTGTTGGCAGTTGTTGACTTAGCCCAAAAGCGGAGACAAAAGGCAAACAGAGAGATGTTGAGGACAACTTGCAATTTTGTCATTGATGATTGTGGTATGGGTGAGTCCTTAGACTGCCCAACGTATCCAGTGCTGAACACTTTAAGTTGATATTCGAATCTTCTTCTTCTTTTAACTTGTGGGCGTTATATGCTGTGGCTAATGAAGTGCATGCAAATCTGCTTTCTCTTTCTCTCTCTCTCTTTAGCTTTTTCTATCTCTTTTGGCTTAGTGTCTTTGGCTAAGAGTCTTCAAAGTTAACTCCGCTTTGATTTTCAGCTGACTTCGCTAGCTTCTAATGAGTTCAAGTTTGTGGCTGAGCTAAAGGTGTGTATTCAAGTGTTGGTTAGAACTTTTGCTGCACAACTTCAACTCCATTATGCTATGCATGCAGTGGAGGATGAGTGGGGGGACGGGGTATAGCAGATTGTCCGAGACTTTGGTGCAACTACACAGGCGTTCAACTGGCATCCACTTGATGTGGCCAATGTGCTGCCACATTCAACATCACAGCTTGCCTCTTGTTGCTTACCTCTGCCTCTTGCTGCTTGCATTTTGCTGTTTGATGTTGATAAATGATGTTGCATTTTCATTTAGAAAATTTGTTACTAAAGAAAAGTCACTGATTGACTAACAGGACGCCATTGAGGCACAACTTGCCGACAGACCAGGAGGTGCAGTTCCACTTACATTTGATGCTGATGCTCGTGCTGGTTGCTGGTTGTATGGACAGATGCAGTGACTGCTTGTCAGCAAAACGTTTAGTGGCAAAACATACAGACACACACACACATATACGACCAGGGGGAGAAGATACTTGAACAACATACACAGACACATAGAGGCAGAGACAGGGCAGTGGCTGGCGAATCAATTATGCCACAGACACCAGTTGCAAGCAGCTCTAAAGGAAGTTTAACTGCAGTCAGTGTAGCAACGAACACACACCGAGAGAGAGGGGAAGAGTAAAGAGGTAAGAAGTAAGAGGTAAGAGTGAATGGCCCAGACACTGCTGACTTGCCCAAGTTGCATGTTAGCAGCTGCTAATGCAAAAAGTTTTTAGCCTTAGCTAAGCGGAATGTTGACGCCTAGTTAAGGATTGCGAGTTGTGGATATAGAATGCAGGAATGGGGCAGGGAGAATTTAAAAGGATTGTGAATTGTGTGAGGCAAGTAAAGATGATGTTGTTCATGTGTCAACTATTAATCAATTGGGGAAAATTGTTTTGTGCAGAAAACGTACGGGAAACAACTTCAGCACAATCTAATGTTATGTTAAATCCTTCAAAAGGATACTTAGAACAATCAAAGATATTACAAATACCAACATTTCTAAGGAAAAACTTTTCTTTGTAAAAAATGCATCCTTTGTGTACTAAATGAAATTGTGTTTATTATTATTAATTCTAGCTAAACTCAGCTAATGCATTAAGGAGTACACTGAAAGAGATTAAGCTATAAATTTCATATATATATAAAGAAAAACTTTATGCATGTGAGTGAACTTGGTTGATCCTTGGAAACATTTCAGTTTTATACTTATCTCACCAAGTAAATCTTCAAAGTGACTGACGTCGGCTTCGCTTGGCTTGTGTCACACCCAGCGTTTCTGCCAGCTGGTTGAGCAAGGACAAGGACACGCATCCTCTAAAAATTTACACTCTGCAATCCAACAGAGCTTGTTACTTAGAAGTGATGGTTATAGGGGCTAAAGAGGGGACACAGGCAGCTCACATTGGTGCCGACAATGCAGCCCCTGCTTGTTTTTCTTCGCACTCAAAACAGAGAAGAAAGAAGAGGAATACCATTGCAATTCCGCTGCCATTCTTTGGCAAATGGTTGAAGGAGCACTTCCACATTCACTACCATGCTGGGAAAGCGACCTTACCCTAACCTAACCAAGGGTTGCACTTGTAACCGTCGCATGCCTGGCCGCCCATTGTCAGTGCAACTTTTGTTGCAAGGCGCAATGCTTTAATCTTAAACATGCCAGCGGAACACTTGAGCATTGTCAAGTGGCTGCCAAGCTGCAGCTGCCAGCTGCCAGATACCAGCTACCAACTACCACCAGGTCGCTAGGAATCTAAGCTCAAGCCCATTCCAGACCATCCTTAGCTGCCAGGGGACAGTTGTTTCGCGCACGCAAAGCAGACAGTTGACAGTAGCGCTGAAGGAATGAGAGCACTCCCTCAGCTCTGGTAAGTGGGTGCAGCCTTGACTTGACTTGGACTTGACGTAGCTAGAGAACCTCGAACATGACCACCTTTGTCTCCGACTTCCGTCTGCCTCTACAATTGCCATTTGCTTTCTTTTCCTTGCATTGAATTGAATGAACTTTCGCTGTGCGTTTTAAAGCTTTACTTAATTTCCATCCTGCCACGCCCTCGAAGCAGCTTAAATACGAAATCCTTTAGTCATTTCAAGTGTTTATCTATATCGTTTACCACAAAACTCTATGTTCGACTACACCAGCTTCACCAAAATTTCTAAAGTCCTCGAATCCTAGCTCCCATTTTCAAGCTTCTGCACTCAATTTGTTGTTGTTTTGGTTTTGGTTTTTCGTCGCTTGTCGGTGGTTTTTCCTTTCCCTCTCGTTCTCTTCTCTTTACTCCTCTGCTCTCTCGACTATTTTTGGGCATGTGCGCATTTAATTGAAATTTCCCCAATACGCCCACACAGCCAACTCACGCTGCCACGCCTACATTTTCACGCACTAAGCGCCACATCTTGGTTGAAAATTTTAATTAAAATTTTCGCAACACTTTGTCGCTTTTTTTCTATGTCTCATTCTCTCTCTCTCTCTCTCTCTCTCTTTCACACACTTTCTCTCTTACTCTCTCTATCTCTGTCTCTTTAAAGCGCGAAGCTCTAAGACAATTTTGCAGCTATATATAAAGATGGGGCTTACTCACTAGTAGCTACTCCCCCATCTAATCCCCCCTCCAACCATCTTTCCTCCTGTCTCATACTTGGCTCCTTTTGTACCGCTTCTCCACTGATGCCGCTGGTGAAATATTTTAACATGCAAATGAGTTTGGCTCTGCATAAAGTTGCGCTTTAAATGTGTTTATTTTAGTTGCCACGCCCATTTGGCAATCTCTCGCCTCTCGTATAGCTCGTTAAAAAGAGTTACAAAGTTAGTGAATATTTTAACACTTCTTCGTTCTGCGTTTAACATTTATTTAACCGGGGCTACTTTAGATATATCCCATCTATTCCCCCTTTATTCCTCCCCTCCCACCCTATATCCACACAACTCTTTACCACCCACCTCGTTCTTATGTTGCCTTTGTCTTCTGCCGTTTGCCATTGCCTTACCGACATTTAACATGTTAATGAGATTTTTCTTTTCTTTCCAATTTGAATGAGTTGGTCTAACTGAGAGCGGGCTTAAATAACAATTGGTTTCTGATTTCAGGGCAGTTTATAAGCACACACACACAAGCGTACACCACACATTCACACACACACACACACAGTTACTTCATTTACGGAGGTTTAAAAACATTTTCGACTGCTAATCAACAACACTTTTAGCTAACACTATTCCATTCAGGGACGTTGTAAGAAGCTTTGATCTCAAATAAAGAGGGGTCTTATTATATGCATTATATAGACATACTATAAAGAGTGTATTGGGAAAAACATTCTGCCCCCTTTAACGTGCACCACTGTCTGCTACATCATCATCATCATCATCAACATCAATGGAGTCGCGATTGCAGTCACATTCGAACAAATCTTTGGCACGTTTCAATTCATTAGCTTCGTGACATTTGTCGTTTGATTTCACTCGGGCAATAACTTAATCCCCCGCCTACATATAACCTCATACCCTGCTCCCTATTCCCTGCTCTGTATTCCCTACAACTACCCCTGCCACTAACCAAACTGACTAACCATTCGATCTGTTGTCCCGTTGTAGCGTCGAACTCATTCATGCATTCATTCACATTCACACGCACGCCCCGACGACCCGGCAACACCGGCAACACCGGCGTACCCCTATTACCCCTTTCATTCAGTTTCTCAATTTCGATGCAATGAAAACGCATTGTGGTCAAAATTGTTCACAAAATGTCAAACGGAAACTCGTTGAAGCACAGTGACTCCAAAATATAAAATAAAAGTTGCAATTGAAAATAGAAAACAATTATATTGAAAATATTAAATTGAAAAATTTATAATCTAAGATAAATATTATATAATAATTGTTAGGTATTTTTTTTTTGTGAAGAGTTTACTTTAATTCTGACCCAATGTACAGATGCAGCAACTGCGGCAGCACTCAATAAAACTTCAATAGCCTCAGCGACCCGATGCACCGCAGTGAGTGATTTTTACGCAGCCGAATTACGTATAGGAAGTGGTAGAAGCAACAGCAACAGCAACAGCAACAGATTTAGTGGACAAAAAGGGGGGAAAAGATGGAGGGAATCGAGTGCCAACTGATTGTGCGGTTGTTGCTACAATTGTTGTCATTGTTGTTGGCAATGATGTTGCTACTATTGATGTTGTTGTTGTCTGTGTTGCCCGCACGTGATAGCTGCAATGGTCGCCAGCAATGAAAGAGCACCAAAAGCAAACTGTGATTTTTGCAAACAAAGTGATTAACGAACCAGTGACTGATGAATGCAACTAAATAATTCTAATAAATGAGAGTGTAAATAGAAAGAGATAGATAGATAGAAAGAAAGCTTTATATTGACAAAAGTTTGGAATATGTTGCAACTTGAAGCTGTCTGAACATATGTTTAACATCACTTGAATGTTTCTGTTAAAAGTGCTGTTAATATAATGAGCGACATGTTAACAACAATGCTTAAAGTTGGTAACGAAACCGTGACATGTTTTTTTTTTTTCTTTTTTTGTTTACTCTTTTTATATTATTATTGTAGGTTTAACATTTTGAGTTCTGTTCAATTTATCAACTCATTATTTGTGTCCATTAAGTGATTAAAATTCTGTGCAACGTTTGTGTCATTTGTATTCAATGATTCAGTGATTTTTTGCCCATATCCAAACCAAAAAGAGCGACACGCGTCTATTCAACTGCAATGCTGAACTGTTACCGTTGCATGCATCACCCCAGGGTGCATTACCTACTCCTATATTCCGGAGTAGCTCATTTTGGACAAAAATAATGCTTGGGTTTTAATATTTTTGTTGCTGTTGTTGTTGTTTGCTTTGTTGTTTGTGTTGTTGTTGTTGTTGTTGGTGTTATTGTCACTGCTATTGCATTGCTCTTAATATCGGGTTTCGGTGGCGGGCACGTATTCAGCTCCAATGTAATTATGGAGCGCACATGTGTTTGCCTGATTAGGCGATAGGTGGGCGTGGCAGCAGTTGCCGCAGTTGCTGCTGCAATTTGTATGCAACTCCACACTAAACAACACCCGTAGCGAGTCTCTGACTGTGCCAGAGCACTTTGGCTTCACTTCTGGTGCTCTGGCTGGGCATAGGTTTATGTTTATGTATGGATATTGGAGTTTGAGTTTGGCTTTGAGTTTGGGACTGGGTCTGGTGTGCGTGACCGGCAGTTGTTGCGATGTTTGACTTACAATTAAAATCAAGTATCGTATATATAAGTATGTATATAGATATATATATATATATATATATATATATATATATACTTATATATATGTATTTGTGTAGTTGTACAACAAACAAGTCATTATCAAATTTGTCGCGAATTTGTATGCCATGTTATTATCGAATGGGTTTGCTATAATGGTAATAGGCGGAAGAAGTGGTGGGAGAAGGCGCAGTGCAGCCAGGTGTGAAGAATGTTGTTCTATTGCCTGTTGTGATGCATTTTGATTAAACCACAGATAGCAAAAGTCAAAACAATTGATTATATTAATTACAAGTGGATATTAATAGCTAAAATATATGTTTAAAGCTCTTATCCGTAATATGCTAATACAATTATCCGTTGGCGTGTAGAGTATTTGTATAGAATTATCCGTCAGCTAACTAAGCCTACGGATAACTCTTAGTCGAGTAAAGGCTTAAGAAGTGGATAAATGATTAGTAAAGTTACAAACCAAAATGTGTGCAAACTGCAAGTGAGGAAATCAAAACAATCTTAGGCCAATATGGAACATATGGAAATGTTATGAAGATTTAAGAGGGGGTACATTAACGAGAGATAAAATTGAGAGAAAACTAATAAGAGGAGTTCATATTTAACTTATTTTCATTGTGTTGGTAACTGAAATAATTGATAATACTATAAACTGATATGGATAGAAGAGTATGCAGTAAAATATGTTAGTTTAATTATGGGTATAGTATGTCTTGTAACGAGTATTACCATAATACCAGCCTGCAACCGAACATGTTGTGTGCTGCTCGTCAACGTAGCTCCAATTACATTTGAATATGCATGCTGTCAGGTTGACAAGGACATGTTGGCCAGGCTTGGATGTCTTGAATGTTGTGTCGCCAGCTTCGTCATCAGCTTCAAATTCATTTTGTAAGATGGAAGCTGCAGCTACCTGCCGCAGTGTTTGCCCTAAGGAGCCCATCGGTTGTCCCTCTACACGTTGGGTCGTCATGTAAACGATGCAACATGCGCAAAATTTGCACATGCAACGCAACTAACGAACTCAACTCCCCTTTGCCACTCCTTTCAACCATATACTATACTTCCTTTCATTCGTTTTGCTCCCCTTGTGATACAGCTGGTTGCCTCGAAGCGATTCGCTGCCAAATGCAAACCAATTTGCGGCAAGTGCCTCGGTTGCCATGACACATGCCACGGCCTCTGTTCTCTATACTCTGCCCCTCTGTATCTGGCATTGCCTTCGCTAGAGCAGAACTGATGCTGGGCCTGCCTCGCGGAATGATGCATTGCTTCCGAATATGATGACGAGGCGTGTTAAATGCTTGCAACAAAAACAAAAAACACAACCAAAAAAAAATCAAAAAAAAAATGGAAAGGAAAATCTGAAATCTACCAGGCAACAAGCAGTAGAAACAGCTTGGCCCCCACTTGCCGGTTTGATGGCAGCTGTATGAGCCGAGAGTTACTTCAGCCGAGAGTTGCTTCATGGGCGATGTCGTGTCAGGGGACACGCTTGAAATTTATTGCCACAGTTGTAAAGTACGAAATGCGTCGTAATTAGTTGCAACTTGAGTTATTTGTGCAACAATGCAGCATGGAAAGCAAACCAATCGCCCATTGAATTGGCCTGGTCCAAGCTCAAGCTGCATAAAGAGACACAGAAAGCTGAAGGAATAAGAAGAAGTACTACTAGAAGTAGTAGAAGCACTAGGCTAAGCAGTTTTGACTCATTAGACTCTTTGCCCCATTCGCACATTAGACACGTACGGCTCGCATTTGGCTTTTAAATATTTCGCTTACATTTTAAAATGCATAAATTTGTGTGCGCCATAAATTTCGACTGGCTATCGTCACTTCGCATGCCAATGAGGAGGAGGCCAGCACCATTGGAATAGCACCATGAACATCATGAGTTTGGACCAGGGGCATAATAAGTGGGCAACCGAGTTGCGAATTGCGAAACAGCCTTTGTCGATTTATCAGGAAATTGTTTATTATATTGTAGAAGAACTTTTTTTTTTTTCATTTTTATGTACGCTCCACTCAACGAGGACATTGCGTCGGGCGTCGTTTGCTTTATGACCATGCGACATAAACCCCAGCCCTCTCTCTCTCTCTCTCTCTCTCACTCAGCCCTAGCACACACAACTTCTCCAATTCCACACATGGGCAATCCGTTTGGGTGGCAAACTTTATGACCGTATGTGCAAAAGCGTGGGAATAGTCGCCACTGTGGCCCATGGTCATGAGCCATTCCAATGGCTTCAGTAGTGAGAATTGGCATATAAGATTTATGCGCAAGATTTCGTTATGACTGTGCCAAACAACGGATAACAAACACAATTTGTGCTCATATGAAATCATCCAACATTCTTATAAAAGAAAAATAAATATTTAAATTATGCATTTTCTGATAAATATATTGCATTTGTTGCTTTGGACTCTGACTTTGGATAAAACATAAATTAAAATGAAATTGTTTCAAATTAAAGCAGAAGGCAAATTTACAATTTGACAAAGAACAGACAGAAGATAAAATAATTAAGTAATAATAAATAATTATAATTATTATTAGTTCGCAAATTTAGTAAAATGTAATATTCAATTTGTTAATTATAGGAGCTGCAACATTACATTTAATTTATTTGACTTTGTGTTAATTGTTGCATGCAATTTCTTCATTTCTATTTCAAGGACACAAGTGAATTGTTTTGTGAATGTATGTGTGTGTGTGTATATTATTAGCCAGAAATTAGTGTACTAATTTTGACTTATTTTGAACACATTTTGTTAAAGTTTAAGTATTACTTTCTTATTGGTATTTTATAGCCCTTTGGCAAAGTTTTAAGTTTAATTTTGTTGCCTTAAATGATGCAAGATGCTTAGCGCTTAATATAATATAATATAAATAGCACACAGCCCTGTGGCACATAAAGTGTGGCAAAACGTTTAATATATATATTTTATAATTTAAGTATAAACACATAAAATGTTCATTCAGGTAACTGCAACTTAAACCACAATGTAAGATAAAATAATAAAAATAGAGTTGCCCCATCCCCTACAGCAATGTGAAGTGGCCCCACGGTGAAAGTCACTCCCACGCCAACCCCTACTATTGGGTGTGTGTGTGTGTGTGTGTGTTGTGTGTGGGCCACCCATGGTAGCCAAAGGCATGTCAGAAGTAATACTCGTCGCCACACGAAACAGTTTTCATGCCATGTTTGGATGTTTTGTTGCTTTCTTTACCCCCTCACAGCCCCCGCACAGTCCATAACATAATATACATATGTTCATATGTTGTTGGGGTCTGTTCCAATTATGCCGTACTCGAATATCAAATTAAGTGCCCGCTGCTATGACAGTTTTAATGTCTTTAGCACCATAAAAACTGTATATCCATAAACGGGGTGCAACACGCCAGAAAATAAAAATAAAAACAAAAGCCAAAACAAAAATTGAAAAACAAAAAGAAATATAAAATGTCGACATATAAACAAACTCCCAAAGACAATTATGGATATCCGAGTCATATTACACCTACAGATAAGTCCCTGCTCCGTTTTTCTTTACCCTGTTCTTTGGCTGCCCCCAAGGGAAAAAACAAAAAGAAGCAGAGCAAAAAAAAATTATAGAAAAATATGACACGGAAATTCCTTTGGTTGCAAGTTAGAAAAATGTTTACCTCAAAACTCTTCTCTGGAAACTGAAATAATATTTCATAAATAGGCAAAATGCGGCGTGGGATTTGCGGTGGATGGAGGCATTTACGCTGAATGAAGGCATTTTAATAGTGGAATGAGATGAAGGAAGGAAAGGGGGAAGGGGATTATTGTACATTCTGCCCCCGCAACAACAGCTGCTGGTAATTAATGGCTGGACGCGTTCAATGCACTGGATAATCACGCGGCTGGGAAACGTTTTGCCGTTCCGTCGGAGGCAACAACTCTTTCAAAATCTCAGCAAATAAATCTTTGCCACTAAATTGTGGATGCTGCACGAAGAGAGATAGACTAACAAAGAGTGTAAGAAAGAGACAAGAAAGTTCTTCTTTATTTCCGTATAAATGATAGCCTTGAGGGTAAACTCTTGAGATTTATATAAGCTATGATTAAGAAGCAACAGCAGAAGCTGCAATAAGGATTTACTTGACTTAACCTAAATGGAATCTAAGAAGAGCTTAAATGTTACACACAATGTTATCAACCAAAGCTCTATATGTTCGTTTAAAATAGATATTATGACAATATCTAGGGTTCAACAGCATTTCATTTCATCCACCTGCAACCTATAACCCCGCCTATTATCAACGGTTATTGCTTTAATCCCTGGTCGTTCAATATAAATCCTCTATATGCCATAAGCTGCAATGCCCAATCAACCTACTCCAGCTAGCCTCCAGTTATGTGTTGTGTGTGCTGGGTAACAACAATGCAACTGCCGCTGCCCACAGATGTGTTGTTCCGGTTTAAGCAAGTTCTTTGTCAATTTTACTGAATGACCAGCCAACCAACCAACCAACCAACCAACCATTCCATAGGCGTTATGTGAGAGGAAACTATTCGCACTAAAGCCACGTTACAATAAATACGCGGAGGAGGCATCCCAAGCGGAAAATAAGTGCGCAGTGTGGGGGACATATTGAGCAATCAATGCCAACTGTGTCCAGGCAAGCAGTGAGGCTGCTGGCGGCATCTCATCCATTGCTCATCCACTCCTCTTACTCCTCGCTGTTAACTCCTTTTGGTCTCCTTCTTCTCTAATTGCATGTTGTGTTGCTCGTTTGTGTTGTCGCTGCGTCTCGCTGCGCTCCATCAGTTGCCACTTGTGTCCACACAGCACCACCTCAACAACCCGCCTTCACAGTTGCCCCAACAACAGGCCAACGATTGCAACATGCTACAAACTGCATGCTGCACGCTGCACGCTGCTCGCTACTCGCGCTTTAGAGTTGTTTTACATTTTTAATTGAATTTTCGCCATAGTTGGCATTCTTTAGAGCTGTTCCCCCTGCTTTTCTACTCCTACTTCTACTCATCTTCAGTCACTCCTCTTTTGCTCTGCTGCTGTTCTGTTGGTCTGCTTGTTTTGTTGCACACAACACACAGCACACTTGTTGTGGCAGTTGGTGTTGTTGCTTTAACGCTTTTTCATTAGAATTTACACTTATTCATTAGTTAGTTGCAACATGCAACAGCTGCAGCAATAATAAAATTTTATTTTATTATGCGGACATACAATTCATTTACCCACAGAGACACACCAGCACCAGCACCAACACCAACACCAACACCAACACTAACACTAGCAACATCATCGAACACCGAATACTAAAACTATCCATGGACACTAGCCCTTCTATAGGGTTATTGAATAGTCTGCATAATGTTACAAAGTTTTGACTTTCCCCCTCCAAGCTGTTGCTGCTGCTGCTGCTCTTCGCTTCCTTAACTACCTTAAGTAATTCTATGGTTTCAGATGTGGTCTCAGTTGTGTCAGTTGTTGTACCCCTACTCCAACCTTATGCTCCGTTGAAACCACTTCCTTAGCCTCTTACTCTTGTTCATAGCACTCATTCGGAGCTCTGGTCTCGAGAGCCTATTCAGGTAATAAGTACCCATGGAGGTATCTCTTCCCATCGTAAAAATGTTCAGCGCTCCCTTGGGGTCAAGGGGTGTACGGGAGGTTTTTTGCGTGGGAGCGCGGAAAACGGAAAAAAATATTCTTTCATTTCAACAACATTTTAACTGCCACTTGAAAAATACTTTTGTATAAGAAAATGTTGCACATAAAAACATAAACAGAATATTACCGAAAATACTACACAAAAAGGAAGAAAGAAAATTTAAAACAGAATAAATAACAACAAATAAAAAATAAAATAAAATGAAACAGGCTGCAAAATGAAATTTGAGTATCGTTTTGGCACATCTGCATATTATTAATGACCGGTAATTACCTAGGCACAGGCAGAGACCCCTACAACTAGGGGAAACTAGGTACATATACTTATGCAGCGGGGGAAGCTGCATGAAAGAAGGTTTTGAAATATGGCGCAAATCAGCAACTAAGAAGAAACAAGAAGAGAGGGTAGAACTTTGAGTTGTAGTTAAGCTAATGGTGCCCAGCACCCTCAATAAATTGAGGTTTGAGCTCATTTCACATAACTTGACTAACTTTATAATAGAATTTATCCCAAAACGAAAATATAATTTAAAATAAACAAATTACCAGAAGAGCGGAATAGAAATGAAAACTACTTTCTTATAGACATGTTGCTGATGGTTTTATGGTACAATTAAAGCGCGTGAAAATGAAAATGTGGAAGTGGAAAACTTGTCGAAGGGGTAGCAAAAGTGTGCATTGTGAATAAAAGAATAAAGGAGAGAGAATTGGATGAGGGGAAGAAAAATAAATAAAATGAAATTAATTTCCGTCTCGTTGTGTGAAATATGCCAGAAGACCCCTACTGGGCTCTCTCTCTCTCTCTCTTTCTCTATCTATCTATGTCTCCCTCAACCCGTCCACAACTCCGACCTCTTGGGAGGAAGTAGCTGGCGCTATACGAGGCATGGGCCACGATTTAAAAATAATATTGATCTTCATTGGAACGAAGTGTTAATAAAATATTTTTCCATTTCCCATTTTATTTATTCTTTTTGTATTTTTTTTCTTCTTTTTTCAATGAAATTGTTGTAATTTGTGCATAAAAAACTGAACAACAACAAAAATAAACCAAATGAAAATGAGTTTTAAATTTAATCATGACGTTTTTATGATGCCCTAATGTTGAAATTATAGCACAAATAAAAACTATATATATATAATCGTAGGGTCTCCAAGCAGGAGGTAGGGGCAACAATCGACTATAAAATTATATATATTATATGCTTAATGCTATAAACACTATATACAGAAACTGAGGACCTGTCTGCAAGTGCTTATGAATCAGCTTATGATATAGAGAACTTGTTGATAAGTGAATGAGGTGCAATCTGTTTATGAGATTTGGAGTAAAATATAACCAAAACTATAAGACTAGAATTGCATAAGGAAACTCTAGAAATATTTAATGAAAACTTACCCATATGCTATACGTTATCAGAGCTGCTGAATGTTATCATTCTATTCATAACGAGAAGTCCTGAAACAATACAATTCCTTATTAGATTCAAAAGTAAAAAGTGCGTAGCGTTGTAAAAAGTTCGTGGCATTGTAAGAAGATCGTAGCCTTGTCGTTTCATTTTCGTTCAAGTGTCCTGTCTCAATAAGCAGCTATGTAAATTATTTAAGATTATATTTATTATGCTTATGGTTCAAGCTGCAGCTATATCTCACATTATAAATTCAGAAAGAAAGAGAGAGAGAGTGAAAAGTTTACCTCTAATATAGCTGCAACAGTTCACCTTTAGCTGTCTCTTATGGTTCATTTTTATATATGACAACGACCCGCAGACCCGTTGGCTAAAGAAGCCATAAAGCAAATGACAAACCATGCCACATAAATTAGGGAACTACCAATAAAGAACATGGCTAACACAACAACAGCAACAAGAGCTTGGCCAGGTGGCAGGGGCCTAACTAAAACTTATCAAAACATTTAGGTAAAATAAACGCGCTGGCAATAAAAAAAAAAATATAAAAAATCGAGAAAAATTTAAAGAAAAGCCAACAATAATCAGCGGCAACAACGGGGCGACAACGGTGATAAAAAATGAATGCGGAACAAGTTTCTTAATGAGCTGCCAAAGGCGGTCAATAGTTCCACCAAATATCTTTAAACTACTCCAGCTCCAAAATAGAGTTTTTCCACTGAAGTTAAAAAAAAAAAAAAAAAAACTAAATCAAATCAAATTTAAATAAGAAATGGTCCCGCTGGTTGTTAAAAAACAGAGCTAATCGAATAGTGACTATAGGATGTCTTTGAATGATGACAACGGCGAAATCGCTGATCTGTTGAACTGTTGATCTGGTGATTATGTTGCCTTTGGCCATGTTACTTCTTGTTGTTGTTATCGTCTAATCTCGGAGAGAGATCTGTAGGCGGCTGCTGTGCGGCCATAAAACGATTACGATTCAACATTCATTTCATTACATTGGACAACGTTCCGACGAGTTCAAACTGGGTCGATTGGATAAAGAAATTGTAATTAATTCAATTTATGCGACATGTTTACAGTTTACAGTATTCTCCTTCTATCTCTCTCTTTTTTATACGCCTGCTTTTCCCCTCTCTCTCTCTCTCACTCTCTCTCTCGCGATCTCTTACAATACAGAAAATTTACATAATTTTTCATGGCATGTCCACAACATATTGAAATGCATTCAGAATTAAAATCTTTATACTAAACATAAAATCAACTTGTTCCCTTACATTCCTATTTTCCCTCCTATACCCACCCCCCGTCTGTCTAACACTCCCTTCCCACAGTGTTGTATTCTTAGCTTTGACAATGCATTTTATGATCAATTCAAGAGTTACAACTATCAGATAATGCCTTGAGCTAGATATATACAATCGATAAGTGATTTATCAATGCTATAAATTGATTCTTAAGAAACTTTAATTATGTCTAATGATAACTATATATTAGATATATAGATCGATAAAAACTTTATGTATGATATATATTTCTGCTTAAAAGTTTAAGCTTTAAGTTTCACGAAAAAACAAGATATGAAATGTCATTTCTTTAACCTGAAATTATAATGAGGATTGAAAATTGAACATTTTCTTGCAATTGCAGCTCATTGAATGAAAACTAAAAAAGTTCTTTAAAGGTAAATTCTGACAGCTTTTAATTATGTTTTTGATATATTGATACCCGGATATATGGCAGCAGCTTTTTACTTATATTTGAAACCATAGAATATGGTTTAAATGGCAAAAAGTGGTAGCAACAAATAAGTTAAGGTTAACACTGACAAGTGTCCAATATTTCATATATGCATATATAAACCTTTGGCTTGGTTAAAGGGCTCCAAGCAACAAAGCAAATGCATCATTCAAAATCAGTTCGACGTATTGAGTTGCAGGTAGTCCATGGACCAGCTCACTTCTGGATAACTAAGTGAAAGGCAGAGAGGAACATGGAGCAATATGAAAGAACAGAGAATCATATACATTATTTAAATCTCCAGTTTGGTCTGCACTGCAGGTGATTTTGCTAAGCAGAAGGCAAAACCCAACAGAGAAAGAAAAAACGGGGTCATTGTCGAGGTGCCCAGCAAAGATGATGCCACAAAAGAGGAGGCAGAGTGCGAGAGCTGGGGAGCAGGAAGGGAAAACAAATATATTTTAAGGTAATAAATTTCAATGCGTACAACTGCATAAGGAAGCATAACTTAGACTTGGATAAAATATGGGTAACTTTGGATATGTAAAAACTAAGCAGATGAAATTTCCCTAAGGTATAGATTGCAACAAGGATATGACAGGATATAATATGCACAGAGAGGGCAGGGTATATACTCTCTATAGATAGTTATAAATATGATTTAACTTGCATTTAATTAACACTAATTAATCTTAATAAGAACGACAAGCATAATTGTTTAAGTTGTAGTCATAAAACGCACAGTAAACCCCAGCTATATGCGTTGTGGTTAAAAAACTAGTCTTAATACCATATCCGGATACAATTAAGATCTCTTTCTGGTTATGTCTTTGGTGTCGACTTGATTTGTGTGGTTGAAGTTTTCAACACATCTGCCTGTATTCACATGTCACATGTGGGTCGCCATATGTAACCATACATGTACCCATAACCATACCCATACACACAGTGATAGTCACAGTCAGTCATGGACATATTCAGACCGCAGTCAAAATCAGGAGATGTGACAAATGAAGTGTCAAAATAATGCAAGTGACGACGCGAATGACGACACATGTGTGTCCTCCATTGCTCCTGTTTGGTGCTGTTGCTGTTGCCGTAGCTGTAGCTGCTTCTGGGTGCGGCCTGGTTTCATTTCATATCTGTGCTATGCCGTGCAACTATCAAGAACTGCTGACAGCAGACTAGATAGACTCAACAGCAACAGCAACAGCAGCAACAGCAGCATTACAAGCAGCAACAATCTGCAACCAAAAGCAATTTGTAGCCTAAACTATGAACTTGACAAAGAAATTTAAGAAAATTTAACTTAATTAGAAACTTCCTGATGCAGTTACAAAGATTGAAGAAATCAATGGAATTGTAGTAACCATTGGTCAAAGGGAGCAATGATTGGTATCGCTCAATCGATAAGTGCAACAGGTAACAGCACAGGTAGAAGCTCGTTAGGCGCAATCGTAACTAAATACAAGAGAACCAAAGCAAAACGGCAGTCAAAACAAGATGCGGAGCAGCAGACGGATAAACTGAAGAAGTACTAAAATGAAGAGAACGAGTAGAAGCAGGGGACAAAAGGCGGAGGAGCAGCACAAGACGTACAAGACTAACGATGGGCACAAGTCTGGGCGATGTTTATCGAGTAACAAAACTGGGCATAGGGGACAGGGCAGAGAGACGTTATAGGGGAAACAGGCAAGATGTTGGCCTAAAGAAAGGGTTCATTATGAACCTTTAAGGCCTAACCTTAAACAGGCAGCGCACGTATTGGACCCAACTCCAGTGCCCTGCTGCGTGTTGTTATTTATTGTATCTGTATATGTCTTGTATTCTACGCGTATGTGTGTGTCCGTGTGTGTGCATCTGCTGTGTTCTCTGAGTGTGTATGTGTGCGTGTGTTTGTATGTTCAAGCTGCGATTGCCTTGTTGTGATAATACGAGACACTGGACAAGAGCAGAGAGCAATCAATTAAAAAAGCAGCAACCAAGCAGCAACCAAGCAGCAAGCAAGCAGCACCACCAGCATCACCAGCAGCAGCAGCAGCCTCTCCAGAGCTCAGCACCTTTTTTTATGGTCTGCGGATAGTTGGTTAAGGTTCAAGGGACCTGGCGAATACTTCATTGGAATCCCTAGTGGAACTGTAATGAAGCAATTTTTACGTGAGATTTCAAGGCAGCGATTATAATTGTCAGCTTGTGTGTGTTTGTATGTGTTTGCTTTCCCTACTACTTCCCTATTGCTTCTTTGCTTCTTTTCTCCCTTTTTCTTTTGTAGTCTTATAAATCGTTTGCTGTTATCGCATCGTGTTAGGCCACATAAGAATACAACACATATTGATAAGAGTCAACACGAACACACACACAAACACGCACTCACACACGCACAAACACACACACACATGCAAACATTTATTGGGTAGACTGTGATTTATGGCAAGTGCAAGTATTGTGTAGGCTATCGATGCGATTATCGATAATATTTACAAGCCCCAAATAATTAAACACGTTTCGTAACTGAAATAAAAGTCAACAAATCTGTAGAAATAATTTCCCCTGTCAACTTGAAAAGAATTTATAACGTGTATTGATTTGATTTAACGGCCTTGCTACTGCTTATCGATAACATTTTCAAAGAGTTTAATGGAATGAAGTATGATGAATATATAAGCTAAATCTTTATCTTACATATTTAACAAGATTTATAACACATTTGCTACAGTAGCCAA
The DNA here is from genome assembly GCA_037044455.1 of Zygothrica quintamaculata. Taxonomy (NCBI): domain Eukaryota; kingdom Metazoa; phylum Arthropoda; class Insecta; order Diptera; family Drosophilidae; genus Zygothrica; species Zygothrica quintamaculata. The sequence goes on from JBAMBS010001509.1 coordinate 107,642, forward strand.
TGCATATCGATATGCATTGTTATCGATAGCTTTCAGCAATTGATTAATTGCCTAGGTTACAAATACAGGCAAGAATATAAGTTGAATTTGTGGAGTACATTAACATTTTACATAATGTTACCCAACATTTAGTACAGTTGTCACACATTTTGTTAGCTGTTTGTGTTATCGATAACTAAGTTTAAAAATGGTGGAAATTATAAGATATTTTATAACGTTTGCGTATTCGTTTATATTATTCTATGCATATTTTGATTAACCCTTTGCCATCAATCAGCAGGTACAGTTGCCTCTGGATATGATGAACGATTGTTTCACGTGTGCAAAGCTGCCAACTTGCGCATTTGTTAAACTGTCAAAAACGAAAAAACAAAAACAAAATGGAAAAAAAGAAGGAAAAATATCGTGGGAAAGGAAATGGAGCTGACAAGGTCGATGGCTATCTGCATATTTACAAATCAGATTTCCTGAAATAAAGCGACGCGAATTATGCAAATTAGCTTGAGGCGTTTATCAGAAACGCGTAGAACTTACATTAATCATTTAATAGATGGTAACAGCAGGCTCATGCATATGTAAGAATACGTTTAAATAAACAAATAACAACACATAAAGAGGAAAACAGAAAAAAAGACAGAGACACAGAGAGAGAGAGCGAAAAAGTACGTAAAATTGCTGCTGAGTTTTTTTTTGTATTTATTTTTATGGTGGTTGTTGGTTTGTTGGCGCCAAGTGACATTTTGTAAGTTGATTTATTATCTTTGGTTTTCTACAAGGAAAATATTATAGAAATGATTTATAATCCTTATCTGTACAGCCTGATCGCATGTGCTCTTGTCAGGAACAGAGCAAGAGCAACAGATACTTTGATAGGGATAAGCTGGGAATGCAGGTAGAGCTGCGAGCTGCCCCTGCTCTTTACCCCTTACATACGGTACTTTACTAAAACGCAAATGCTGGAAAACCTTTTCCAATCCAAGACCACAAACAAATAAAAAAAAAAAAACAAAAATATAAGAGGAAAACTTTCACAGCAACTTGGCCTGAACCGTAACGAAGTGAACCTAGTCGGGCCGACGCCCCAGAGGCGCAAACATAGAGCATATTTTAGTATGGCATGCGATTATCAGCCAAATGGTAAATTAGGGGGAGGGGGGGATGGGAGAGAGAGAGAGAGGGTAACTGTTAGCCCAATGCAAAATGTGTGTCAAAGTTCAAACATTGGCAAACGTGAAAGGAAAATAGGCAAGTTGTGCATATACCCAGGGAAGGTTGGGGGTTGGCACCCACGTTTTGCGCTGTGAGTTATGACCACGGCAAGCAAATAATTGCAAAATTACAATTCAACAGCGCCTCCCTGCATGGCCCCCAGACCCCGCCCCCAGTCGCAACTTTATTCGAACTTGGACACAGGCTTAAAACTGAAACTTTGACTTTGTTCCTCGATTGACGACTAATAACACTAGACAACATAACATAAGTTTTATCTAGAAATAAGATACAAACTTGAACTGCACTTGCTGGTCACCTTTAAGTTTACAGTTACATTAACAGTGCCATAACATGAGCTTTGCTTATACAAAATAAGAAAAAAAACCGCAAAATTTGTTGCTTAGTGTAATTTATAAGGTCGCAGTTTGGGGGCAATTCAACATGAAATGCCTACAAATTGTAGCTGGCTGGTCAACTAGCTGCATGGTGGATACACACGTACGAATCAAGCAGATGGATGAGGGGGAGGAGGAGGATATATTGGAAGTTTTAGTTGATGGCATAAAATGTAGAAAAGGAAGATGAAGATGCAGACGAAGAAGGAGCATGCTTTCAACATAAATTTCCATTAGATTGCGGTGGAGGCAACAACAACAACAACAGCAAGAGAAAACCACAACAAAAGCAAGTTGCATGTGGCTACAAAAGCTGCCTGCCACAGGAAATATCTTTCGGCAGCCGCAAATAATTCTCCACGTTTGCGCTCGCACTTTGACATCTGGCCGGGAGGGCTCTAAGTGAGGCTGGCAGAGTGAGAGAGAGAGAGGGGGCGAGGCATCGAATTCAAGTTGGGATATTATAATATTTGTCTCTTTGTTGACATTAAAACGCAATTTATGCAGCGTCATTATTATCAGCTGAAGCTGAAGTTGAAGTTGCAGTTGAAGGCATTGACATTGGAAGTTGAAGTTGAAGTTGCATTAAGAGTTGCATACAGCCACTGATGTGGCATGCAACGTTGAATGCAACGGTTTTAAGTGCTTGTCAGCTGCAGATTCCATACTCAATATGTCATTGCATGCATCGATCTTCGTTATTGTTTAAGCATTTGACTTTAACGACTTCAGTCAAGCTATTTAACAGTAAGCTATAGCAAGGATATAAGCATAAAGAAAAAAACAAAAACCAAAAAGAAACAACAATAAAAAAAGAGATTTATTTCAATTTATTACAAGTCCAAATGTATAACAGTTGCCATTGCTGTTAACTAACAGCAGCAAAAGCTGCCACTGTTAAACAAATGTTATGCATGAATTGAAACTCATAATACCTAGAACAAAGTCAAATTGTTCCCTCTCGATTTCGATAAAATCTGTCAGAATGATACAAAATATATATTACAAAGCGTTTTCCAGGCAATGATTAGCCTCTCAGCTCTCCTGGAATTGAAATATATATTTAAAAACCAAATGTCAAATATTTTATTGAAGAGGCGTGGAAACTGTCACGCTGTGTTTATGAAGGTTCAACTGTAGGCAGATTGGCTCTTGTTTATGATTGGCCAGGTAGTTTATGAGCCGCAAAGGTGATTAGGTCAAGAAGTAGAAAATGGATTAGATAAGGTCTAATTGAGGTCAAACGAAACGTGCGTGTTTATTTGTTAGTGTGTGGAGGAACCTTGTGTATTTCTTCGGAAATTTCATTTCAATTGATTTGCATTTAAGAGAGAAGTGTCAAGTTGACCTTTTGAGTTGGGAAAATCAGTTTAATTTAGAAAACTTCTTATATAATTCTATGAATTATATGTTTCTCTCCCTCTCTATCTCTGTTTCTCTCTGCCTAAGCTTGACCAAATTCGTACTGTTCACTATGCAGACCACAAACAGCAATCAAAAGTTTTAATGTAACTGCAGTCAGGCTTGAAATTGGAGGCAACAAAAAAAAGAAAATAATAATAAAAAAAAAAACAATGCAACAGAATACAATGGAAAACATAAGTAAAAAACTTGGTTAGGGAAGGGGATTCAAAAGGGAAAAATCCATCTCTGTAAAAGAGTGCAAAAATGCTGGCCACAAAATTGCACCAATTGCAGCAGTTGATTAAGCCGACTACGAGGCCGACTGCAAAGTAACTCGCTGGGTTCAAGCCAGGGCCAGAACCAGGCCTGTTCTGAGCCAACTGAATTGTGCACCACAAACAATAAATTTTGGGTGCGGAGCTTTAAGGGTTGGGCATGGCACATAACAGAGTTGGTTGTTGGTAGAGAGGCTAAGCGCCACAAAAGTTTAGCCAACAATAATTTCGAGTTAACTTTGACACTTGCAACAGGCGTATGTACAGGAGTGCACGGGGGGAGTGGAGACAGCACAGAGCCTCCTGCTAAGCAGAGTATGCAACGATGCTGACCGCCCAGGCAGATGCAGATGCAAATGCAGATTCAGATGCTACAGCTAAAGCTACAGCCGTAGGCGCTGTAGGCGCTGTAGGAGGGGTTCGTTTGGGTGCTGGCATTGAAGTTGGCTTACTGCAAATGCAGTTGTCATAATTTTGCATTTCCATTGGGAGCTGCTGTTAGTGGGTTGATGTTGGTCACTGGTCGCTCGCTTGGGATAATTTGTATGGCCGTCGGCGGCCTGCTGTGACTTCTGCCAACTTGTTTGGGATTTTGTTGTTGTTGTTGTTGTTGTTGTTATTGTTGTTGTTGTTGTTATTGCTGGTGGTGCTTGTCGCTTGCCGCTTGCTGGTTGCAGGTTGCAGATTGCAGAGTAAATTGCAGAGTTTTCAAGCAACTTATTGCCGGGTGACAGGCGACCAGTTTAGAGTTTTTGGTCGCCACAGGTGCCAATGCTCTAGGGGAATTGCTGTTGCTGTTGCTGCTGCTGATGTTGCAGGTGCCCGCTGCTCCAGTATTGCAATGTCTGAGCCCATTATATGCCAGATTAAAAACCCCATCAGTAAAATCCTGTACTCATGATAGCCCATTTGAGAGAAGTGGGTCAAATCATAGCATGGCAGCTGTTGTATACACTAAATAGCCATTGCCAGAAGGCGCATAACCTCTGTGGCCAAGCAACTTGACTCTGGTTGGACACAAATCCTGATGCAGCAGCGGCAACAGCAACACCAAAAAAATAAAACAATTTTCTACGGGTATGTTAAACATCTCGTTGGGGACATGAGCTGACAACGACACCCAAAGCGCACTATACCGTTCCAACCCGGCAGCACATTCTCCGTCTGTCGCTCAGTCTCTCTGTCCATAGTCAGATACAGATTCAGATTCAGAATCAGCAACGACTCAACGGAAAGCCCAGAGCAAAACCAAAAACCCAACAGCAAGAGCAGGAGCAATGACATGGCTACCATGTAGCTGGGCGAGGCACATCTTCAATACACAGCGAGAAATGTTGCAGTCAGTTGTGAGTTATCCTTTAACTTATACAAATCTAAAATCTTATTTATCTCTCCGAGAGAGAAAGACAGATAATTGGCATGTCAAAGTTCTTGTCAGTTCAAATAAATGTCAATAAATGCCAGCTTAGCATGTGTTTAGCTCTGGCTTATAGATTGGCAGCACCTTGGCAACAAGTGGGCAGGGCACCTGCATTCGTTGGCATAAGGTGGCAACTCTTTGCATAAATTTAACATTTAAATGAACCCTTTGTTTAATATTGACATCCACATTGAACACAAGACACCCCAAAACGTGCCTGACAACTTGTTATTAACAAGTAGATGGTAACTTTGACATAAGCATTTGGAATAACATGTGACCTTAAAGATAAAGTTATGCACATAAATTTCGCGCAGTGTACATTTAACACAACGCAGCACTGAAATGACGTAGCACATTTCAGACGCCAACAACAACAAGAAAAGTGCAACAATTTTTTTTTTTTGTTGAACCCAAGTTGTTGGTGTTGCTGGTGCTGGTGCTGGTGCTTGAGTTTGTAGCAGCAAAAGCAACAGCAACAGCAACTACAACTGCAACAAGCTGATGCTGTTGCTGATGCAGCAGCAGCGGCAGCAACAGCCGCCACGGCAGCAAAATGCAAACAAGTATGTCAAAAATCTGCATGTCTGCCACCACTTGCAGCCCCACCAACACCATCACCACCAGCACTAACAGCAGCAGCAGCAGCAGTAACAGCAACAGCAGTCATAGCAACAACGACAACAGCGACAACAACAACAGCAAAAGCAACAACGGCGACACGAAATCGCCTTTTTAATTTATTGCACAAGTGCTTTAAAAGCCACAGCAGCAACAACAGCAGCAACAACAACAGCAACAACAACAGCAGCAACAACCCACGCCAAATCTCCTACAACTTCCAACTTGAGCTGTTGCCTCTCTTCCATCTCATGCTACTCCACTCCTTATCCTCACTCCCACTGGCGATCCAACTGTTACTCCTTCCTCTTCAGTTAATGCGAAGCTGCAGTGGAGCCTCGGGTTGAGCAGCAGGAGGCAAAATATGACTTGCTTGGTTATTAAATTACAACAACGGCCGCACAAAAGTGAAAAAGACACAAAATTATATGACTCCAAAACAAGAGAATAAGACAGACAGACAGTTGGACAGAACGACAGAAAGACAGATGGACATATGGACAGACGCAATGAAAGAGAGAAGAAGATATAAAGCCAAAGATTTCTCGTCTGCTCATTTTCCACTGAAATTATTTGCATAAGTAACGCGATACGCAATACAAAAACAACACCAACAACAGCAACGACACAGCAAACAAGCAGACAGCCAAATGGTATAAAGCCAGCCTACAGCTTCCAGCCAGGCCAACTGCCTCGTTGGATGATGATGATGATGATGATGCCTCCCAAACACGATCGCTTGAGCCATTATAGCCAACGAGGCAATGCGTCATGCACGCACAGCGGGCAACATGACAACCAAAAAGATGAAGTGCATACAGAGTGCTGTACAGGGATCAGTAGACACACTCACACAGGGACAGAGACAGACAAAAATTGAGACAGAGACAGATAGAGAGAGATTTGTAGGAGGAATTGTTGACGTTTGAAGCCCACGCAATGTCAAAATGAGGATTTGCCTTACGTGGAAATAGCAATAACTTTGGGCATTAGCCAAAACAAAGCTCCTTTATACAATTTGTGAGGTCCTTTAAGGTAGGCGTAACCCAGACTTAGATTAAGATAACGATACATTAGTCAGTTTCTTACATTTTAAAGCAAAAGCACACTTAACAGCATCTTAGCATAACAGCAACAAGTTCGCACTCAGTTAACAGCAGCTTAACAGAACAGCAAATAATTCATCGAATATTAACAGTGAGCGCAACTGTCAAGTATTTGTTTATATACTGAAAAACCTTTGACATATTTTAAACTTCATTTGAATGGAAAGCTGAGTTGAACAAACCTAAAAACTAACTCATTGGGTCAGTGGCATCAAAAGTTCGCTTATAAGCCGGAAAATCTCAGCCATCAAATGGTCTTCAATGTTAACTGAAAATAAATACGGAAAACATTTCTACACATTGCAATTGGCAACAATTTGCTTTAGCATTTGAATCGTGTTGACGTAAAATGCTTTTGAATACTTTCCACCAAAGTGTTGTCCTTGTCAATGGGCCATGAAATATTTTGTAACTTATCATAATTAAAAATCAGCAGCTAAAAGCAACATCACACACCAACTGGCCAAGTTCATGTTATACACGGTGTACAATAACTATGTTCTACAGTGTCAGCATCTATCCATTTCATTCCCTCTCTGTGACTGGCTGTGCCTCTGTCTCATGTGTTTGTGGACCTTAGAAATCTTTCAAATCTATGCGCATAATTTGCCAGTTGTTGCTGGTTGCAATTTTAGGCCGAGGAAGTTGCCTGATTTACCCTGACATCCAACTGACAGAAATTGATTAAAAAACCATTGCAAAACCCTTTCCCCCAGCCTGGCTGCCATTGCCATTCTGTTTTTTCAGTTTCCAGTTGTAGGTTGGCCGTCAAATATACCTTTCAAGATACATATATATATCTACATTGATATATATAGAAGTGTGCAACATGCATAGATTTTTATTCTACTCTTGCAAAGGTTTTTTTCCTACTCTTTTTTTTTTTTGTCAATGCAAATGAAGCTGCGTGGGACACTATTTGTACTAGGTTTGCCCACAGAAGTTATTCACATAGAGATGGTAGTTAAGTGTAGACTATCGTAGATAAATACGGTACTGTACCTAATTCTGTACACATTTTAGTTAAAAATGAATCGAATTGCTTCAGTTGTTTTCGTTTGTATGGAGTATTCAAAATTGATTTTCAATTGCTAACATTGTTTATTAATGCAAATATTGTATTTACCTGTGAATATATCTACTTATTAGCTTATCTTTCAATAACTTGATTTAACCTATCGCTTTATATATCTATTGTTTAATTGCAACTTAAAATATCACAAGATTTACCTATCTATTACAGTATATTACTATATTTTAATGTATGTATCGATTTATATATCTATTGTTTAATTGCAGCTTAAGTTATCCGAAGATTTACCTATCAATCCCATTGTTTTACTATACTTTAATGTATGTATCGATTTATCTACCTATCATATTACCTGCTGATATACTGAATTATTTACCTATTTACTTTTCTATTTATCTAAGCCATTTTCTGTACAATTACCTCAATCATCTATAGCTTTATCTATTACCTTATAAATACCAGGAAAGGGCTTTTAGATATTTGTTTTAATAATAAAAAGTAAATTTGATTACAAGGTAATAGTAATAAAATGTTCTAATACCATTCGTCGATATATCTAATTTTGATAGAATATTTATCGATAACATACCTATGCTTAAAAGGCAACAAAAAGACATAAAAGTAATGAAAATTAATGAAAGCATTCCAATTAGCTACTGCACATAAGTTAGTCATCGTTTAAATCTAAAATATTAATTTAAAAATGTGTGAAATTTTCTTGTTATTCCATAATAAAGATTGTAAATGAAAAATCTGTGGAAAATAGTCGAAAAATTTGACGGAAAAAACATTTTTGTACAGATGAAAATTCTTAGCAAATGCCACATTTGTTTTGTGATTTTATAGTTGTATTTATGTTATCGAGTAATAGTAGTAGAATATCAAAATCTGACATGTATATGTAGATAGATGTATATGTATATGTATGAATGTAAGTATGTGTGTGAGTTGGTTTGGTTGAAAACAAATTCAAGTGACCTCTGGAAACGTGGGGGAGGGGCAGAGAGAAGAGGAGAAGGAGGAAACCTGCCGCCGTGTGACAAAACTAATTTGCATGCAAATGCCAAAACGCGTTGCACCTGCAACATTAGCATAAGCAGAGAACCTATATATATACATATCGATAGATGCACACATGTATACATATAAATATATATATAGAGACAGAGAGAGAGAGAGATAGAGCGATAGCTATTAACAGTAGTTGAAAGGAGCAGCAGGAGTAAGAGCGGTATTTCTATGTATACACTAAGCGACATGCTAATCAATAGGCCACACGAGTGCCAATGATTATTTTGCCATAAAATTCAGTTAGTTCTCTCGAGAGTTGCTGCTACTATGATCTCATAAGAGCATGAGTATGAGGATGAGGATGTGAATGTGGATGAGGATGCATAGCTTACTTGCTATGCATCTCGTTGAGCCAAACTCCAATAGGTTTTTGGATGAGGGGAGGGCAAGTTTGCATACGGAATTAGTTAGCCATGTTTGGTGTTGTTGCAGTTGCAGTTTGCTGTTGCAGTTGCCGTTGTCGTTGGAGTCAAGTTTATGCTAAATAAGCCAAAGCCATGCCCATTTCCGCCCACATTTGAAGTGATTTCTACTGCTGAGGAGCTGCAGCTGCAGCAGAAGACCAAAAAAAAATAAAGAGTAAAAAAATAATAATAATAAAAAAATAAAATGCAAAAAACTTTTGTGGCCATTAAAGCAACTGCAAGAGGTATCAAAGGCTAGAGGCAAGGGCTGAAGCTCAAAGAGGGTTAAGATAACTTCAACTTCTTCTTTATGCTAGGGATATCCATATATATATATATTATACAGTTTGTATATATATATGTGTTTTTCTTTCTATTTATTTTATTTTAGTTGGCGGCACAAACTACCAATTTTTACAGTTCCTTTGCTTCTTAGTATATCTTCTGCTATTCACTTTCTTTTCTACTTTATTTTCTTTAATATGTTTAGTAAACTTCTTGTTATAGTACAACACCAGTACTCCTTCCCATCTTCCCCCCCCCCCCCCCCATTCAATTCACCCACTACTTTCGAGCCAATGCTCTCTGGCACAGACAATTTTCCGCGCTGCCATAAAAACTCAAAAAGTTTTTTGCAATGTTCGCAGTTTATTTCCGTTGCATTTGCGTTACCTTGCTTGAATCTGCTAGTACAGAAGCAGATGCTGAAGCAGTAGCTTTAGTAGATGGAAAACCAGAGGAAGAAGCAGCAGTAGTAAGTTCCATCTAAGGAATCACTATGGTTGTTCCTGGACCGCAGCTGCTGACGTCTGATGTTGTCGGCTGCTTTTGTCAACACTTTGCCCGTTGATGGCTGACAGCTGTATTTATAATACAACAAATAGTTAGTACATATTCCTTATACTTCTTCTTCTACTTTTTTCTTCTATTTTATTTACTAACTTGGCTATTTCACTCGCCAATGCCACAACGCTTATAAAATTATTTTATTCCCTATCATATATACACTCTGTTAAGAGATAAAACGGACAGAAATCAGAAGAAAGCAGATTCAGTATCAAGATAAGGATTCACGTTATAAAATAGATTATATTCATTTATCTAAAAGTTATTCAAAATACTATGAATTGTATCCTTAAGCAGCGAGCAGATTAGAAAAACAAATACTGTCTCCAAAAAAGGAAGCTGAAGAACAATTATGCACTAGTCCGTTGAATTGAAATGGGAGACGTTTAGGAAAAGGTTTTTCCTACCATAAAGAAAGCAGCATAAGACAGATGAGCTGAGTTTATCTAAAAAGAACAACTAACTTATATAAACCAAAGCATAAGTAATTTGATATAAGGATTAAGGATATTATTATAATCATAAACGCCAAGTTTTTTCAAGAGACTTAAAGCTTTAATATAAAACAGTAAAAGAGAAAATAAGAAATGTTTTGAGGATAACAGAATAGCGTCAAGTTGCACACATTTATTTAGGAAATTTCCGTTTAGCTTTCAGTCAAGTAGATATTTTGGCCTTATCCTTAAAGGATATTTAAATGACTTGACAAACGCAAATGAAATACTTTTGTTACATGTCACCAAAGAAACCCTAAAACCTTTTTACCATCCTTCCAATTGAAACAAACAAAAATTTTGTTAAATTCTCATTTATCATTTGAAATCGTATTATTGTTTAGATGCACTCAGAGCTATATTAATTGACATTTGCACTTTGAGTAACCTTTTGACAAACCCCCCAGAAATTGAGTTTCCATTTTAACGATCTGATCTTTCATTAACTCTCGACACTTGAATGAGGGTTAACTCGTTTTCATATTCATCTATAATTGCATCATTTATCAAGTGAGGAAGTGAGAGAAACGAATGAAAATTTTTAAGTCTTATGAACGTAAGGCTCATTAATTTGAAAAGAGAACCTGCCCCAAAGTCTCGATAATAATAATCGACATTAATCTCAGTAAGAGATTATCGATAAGTGCGTTTAGCTAGCGATTAACAGACGTCAAAGGGTTTTCCCCTCCACTGTTGTAGGTTCATGTTTACCTCCAGATTCAACTAATTGATTATGCCCCCAAAAAGAAACACAGTTTCAAGTCTCTCCAGCTTTATCAACATCATCATCAGAAGCAGCATCATTATCATGGAAGGCAGCAGCAGAAGGAGCAACAGCAGCACCAATAGGTTCTTAGCTTTATCTTGACTCCATCTTTAGCATCATTTCGGTATACTGTTTTCCTCTCCTTTGCTTCTTGTCCTTCACTAGCGATGTCTGAGCGATAAGTCAGTCGATTTTCCTCTTTTCTTACTGTGGATTAAAGCAAGGGCTAAAACTCAGAGAAATTTTGAGGATGGGTGGGGTTACGGGTGGGTAACAGTAAGGGGACTCCCCAGTGATTATTTGTGACTGTGATTTTTATCGCTCTTTGGCTTTTGATGTGTATTTCCCTTTCTCTCTCTCTCTCTCTCTCAATCTAAAATCGTTTTGCTCTTCACTGAACATATTTTATTTATTTACATTTTAATATGAAAAAATATTCAATGCATATTTTCTATCCTATTTGCATTTGATATGGGAATAAGTTTTCATACAAAAAGAAAACAAAAACGGAAAATATAGATTTTATCAGAGTTTATTATAAGATTTTATATCTATAATGCAAATGTCATCTATATATATTTATATATTTTATTTGTTTATTCATTGCTTTTGGTTTGTTTATACAACAAGAAAACCCAAAAAAATAAAAACAAAAAAAAAGGAAAGAGAAAAGTATTTCATTTGCTTCCAGCTTGAAGTATAACTTCAACTTGGACTACAATTCAACTGACTTCCACTTGAAACTCTGGCAATGTTCATGGCAACTAATTCCAGTAAACGCTTTACTCGTCCTCGCTTGGCTTGACCCACAAATCCAAGCACAAGCCCAAAACAAACAAACATAAATCACCAGTAAAACACACACACATACAGAACACACAGCACACATAGCATACACAGCACACACAGACACAGCAGGGTATAAAAACTGAAACCAAGCGGGTCTTAAATTTAAAACCAATCTGCCAGGCAGACGTCCTTAGGTCCCTGTTAGTCCTATTCTTTCTACTCTTACAGCTGCCTCTGTTGTTATTAGTGCTGTTGTATCTGTATGTGCCTGTGTAACACTGTCTGTGTTTGTGTGTGTGTGTGGCCTTTGGCCAATTTTCTTATTAAAAACAACAGAGTCGAAAATGTTTACCAAACACAATTCCCAGCAAATCCAGCGATGTGCGCGCTGGCCTAAACTGTAAATAGAGCGTCCAGTGAAAGTGCGGACAGCCCACACATGAGACAGAGACAGACACACAGAGACAAAAAGAAACCATAAGAGAGAGGTAGCATAAAGGAAGGACATATATCCTTACACCACATGCTGAGCCCATGTCGAAGTGTGCTTTTCTATGTACCGTTTCTATTGTCTGACCAACGAAATTGAACTCCTTCTACTGCTGCATTTCCCTTCAATCCACTAAAGGAAAACGTTTTGTTCAAGGGAAAGTCGAGGATGATACAACAGCAAGTAAAAAAAAGTGTCATTGCTAAACCCATTAAATGTGCCTCGACAAAAGCAAATGCATACACACAAGCTGTGCTCAACTATGGAATGCCCTGTAATCATCATGTAAGGGATTTTCATTGCAGTTTAAACCTGAAAGAATTGTTTATGGTGAACATCATGTCTCCATCTGTCAGACCCTATTATTGACCTACACCAAATGACAGGATATACCCAAAAAGGAAAGAAAACAAAAACATAACAGAAACACATCCTATTTGCTTGTCTTGCATTCTGCTTTATCCTTTTCACTATGCGCTGACTCTCACTTTCATTCTGGATATCTCAATAGCAAATGTTTGGACATAGGAACTGATTAGTGGAAGCAATGGTTAGCTGTGTAACCAATAGATGAACCGATTTACTATCCAGCCACCGTAAATTTAATCGAAAATTGAATGGGATGTTCAGCTCTAGCTTTTTCCCTTTCCTTTGCTTTCCCTTCCTTTTTTCACTTCTTCTATTGCTTCTTCTGCAAACAACAACTAAGAGCACAAACATCAATCAGGCCTCAAAGTTTTCGTTTTCTTCCTGAATTTTTTTTTATATTTTTTTTTTCTATTTTATTTTTATTCCTTCTGTATACGCATAACATTGTCAAGAAAGTTCTGAGTTGCTGGTTGCCATCATTGGTGTGGGCACATCAAATTGTGTTGTCGTCGTCGTCTTGAGCATTCTTTTGGACACACGCCAAGTGCATAACGTTTGTCTCCTAACTCCTAGCTCCCACATGATTTACTACAACATTTCCCCCGGACTACGGTTTTCTCCACTTTGCTCAACTACCGCTTCACCTGCCCAGACCCGTAGACATCCCAGAGCTGTTGCTGCTGCTACTGCTGTTGGTGCTGCCATGTTTGACTTGATTTCGTCTAAATTGAGTTCAGTATCAACAGAAAATACTTCCGTTTCCTACCCTGCTGCCAGTCTGTCAGTGCTTTTTACTACCCTCCGACACTAACCTCTACCAAATGTTATTTCCCTACTCTCCTACACTTCCTGTTCTCTCCACGAAATGCTCTACCATTGGGTTTGTTGTGTACCTTTGCTTGATTTTGCCTTGTATTTCGAAACTAACAAAGTAACCCATCCAACAAGTCGCCCATCCTTATACTCCTTCCTCCCTTTTCAAGCAGTCAACGTTTTCCTCTAGCTCTCTCTCTGTGTGTGTGTGTACATTTATGTGTTTGTGTGGTGGTGTTGGACTGTGTGTTTACTTTGGCAGCAACTCATTCTCATCGTGGTGTTGGCCCCCTCCCTGTTACTGCTGCTACTCCTGATCATAATGCTAGACGCCTTTACCTTTGCTTTTGCTTTTACCTTCACCTTCAGCACCTTCATCACCTTCATCATCAACTGGTACTACGTACTCGTCTTCGTCTTCGTCATGGTGTTCGTTGAGGTGTTTGCTTTATTTTGAATGCTTTTTATGTTCAATTTGTTTCAATTTAATGTTGTTTTGCCAGAGATCAGTCAGGACGCGTTATATTTTGCATGCATTTTAGATGTGCGTACAGCTACCATGATAAATGGCATTAAAGGATTTGTGTGAATAACAAAACTTACAGCCAAAGGAGTTGCTCAACTTTACCAGCATGCAAATAAAAGACTTACTATCCTTGCCTTCCTCTCTTTACTCATCTCTTTTTGCCATGGAAACTAATACCCTGAGTAGGTATTTCATTCCTTAAACAATATGTATATATATATATATATATATATGTATATGCATCTATTACTTATACAATTTTGACTTTAGTTTTACTACTTTAAAATATATTTTACTTCTATCCTTGCTTTGTTAAGCTGTTAAATAAATAAGGACTTCTGAGGATAAAAGCAACTAAAACTCATTGAAGAAATGCCAAAAATTGTGGCAAGTCCTTGGCTTAAATTCAACTTTGTTCTGACTTATGACTATATATAACTTATACAGACATATTTATATATTCAAGTTATCTGTTATATATATATATATATATATATATAATAAACTGTTATATTATATATATAAAAAGTTGTATTAAAATCGCTCAAATTTGACAAGTTTTATGAGCAACTTTTACGATATCTCTTCAAACTGTTTTAAGTTGTAAATTGTATATAATTTGTTAGGAAAAATAAGAAAAGTTTTTGGATTATATCATATCACCTGATTGTATATATTTATTACATACGTATTTTAACTCTTTAATAACTTTTGTATTAGTTTATTTTTGGCAAAGGTTTTGCTAAATTTTTTAAACTCATTAAATCTTAACTCTATTTTTCTTAGCAGCTTTACGAGCATTAGCATCTAACAGTAAACTCTATTTTTTTATGTTTATTTATAAAAATTGAAAATGAAAATGCCATTAAAAGTAAACATTTTTAACATATTCACACAAGTAGAAAATGTATGGCGTTACGTGACAGTTGCATGTTGAGCGCATTTCATGTTACTTTTCTATCAATTTGAATTGATTTTTCATGTGTTTTATTTATTTTCTTTTTATACAAATTTTTTTTTTTATGTATGTTAAGCTTCCCCTGTTAAGCCCCTTTTGGCTTGTGTTACAAGTTGACTTTTCACTTGAATTTTTCTCATTTCTACGGAAAATTGTGGCGCCAATTGAAACAAATAGTCAAAACCTTTTTTCTATAGAAATGTACATATATATAAAAATATATATATATATATATATATTCGATTTCTGTATTTGACAAGAAAGTTTGAGAGAGACAGAGAGAAAGTGGGAGAGGGGGGTAATATTTATGCGTCGCCTGTGACTATTTCAAATGAAACATTAAAATTCCATTAGCGGATGCATTGGACATAAATTGAGTTGCTCCCAACGGGAGCTTATCGCCTATTGGTTTGTTGGTTCATTGCTTGATGGGTGAAGGGGAGGTAGCAGGGGGCAAATGACCAGAAATTATGCATTTTATTTTGGCTTTAATTGCAGTGTACTCGCGTTTACTGTATTTATTTAGTTAGGATTGAAAATGAACTCTCATGAAGCTGATACTTCTGGAAGTTGCTGCCGATACTGTGGCTGCTGCTGCTGCTGCTGCAACTGGGCGATAATCGAAAATAATTTATAGAAAATAAATATTTCCACACACAGACAACGAAAACGATGGGAAAACAAACTTGAACGTTGCTCCGTTTCCTTGCCAGTTCAGCAGTTGTTTATTTAACTTGTCATTAGAATGGATGCAGCAACAGCTTCAGTTCAATCTCAACAGATCTCCAGCAGTTCGCTCTGGCTCTCTTTCTCTCTTTATGTGTGTGTGTGTGTGTGTGTGTGTGTATTACTCTGTCTGGCATTCGAGAGGGCAACATACATATAAACTTTTTAAATTATTACCGAGGCGCACGGCAAGTGTCGAGCATACTGCTGACTGGTAGGAGTGGCACATTGGGGCGCGTTCAACCAACTGCCACTTGAAGAGGCAACCAGCAACCAGCAACCAGCAGGCAGCAACGTCATTCACATACGTGGAAATCGCATGGCTATGTGAAATGGTAATGGAAATGTAAACTACCTACACATCTCCCCCACTCCATACACTAAACAAACCACCCGCACTACCCACTAGCTGGTGAAGTAGTCTGCATATTCCATGGAAACACAAACAGCGAATGGAATACGATTTCTGGTCGAACTTTGAGGCTGTCTCGACAATTGGCGCCCAAGTAACCGGAAATACAAGACAGTATTTTTGCTGACGAACTGAACAAATTGTTTATTGAAAATGTTTCGGAAATGTATTTGCAAAATATACTTAGAAATGCAAAAACATACAAATACACTGCGAGAAAAATCAATGTGTGAATAATGAATGAATGTAAAGAAGATTGATAAACTTATGTGTAACAAGTTTCCAGTACACTTTGAATTCGACGAGTAAAAGGTGCCAAACTTTAGTCAAGTTTTATGAACTAAATTAGAAATGAAGTTTCTACTTTATGGTATAGGCATAAAAAGTATCTCAAAATAGGCATAAACTATTGTAACTTCTAGGTATAATATAAAATAAATATAGTTAATAATTTACCTGGCAGTTTTTTAGTTTTCAGCATTCTTCTGAAGTAATTTATACAAGCTGAATCATAATCGTATAGCAAAATGTGAAAAATCTAAAAAAAGGAATAAAGAAAAATCATAAAAAAAGGAATAATGGATTTTATAATGGAAAAGTTCGGATAACAGCAGATAGTAAATAAAGAAATGACTTTTTAAATTTTATGTTTAACTTTATCTTAACTTCAACTTGAGCTATCATACAGTTAACTAACTATACATAAATTTGAACTTAGTTTTTCTCTAAGTGTAAGCTTATTCAAAGCCAAATATTAGTTGGCAGGTAAAGAGAATAACTCAAAGCGCAGTAAGAGCTGTGTGTGAACGACTGCAGCTGTCATAATCATAAACGATTATTCTTATACTATATAAGATATATACTATATATGTATATATATATATATATATATGTATGTATTTATGTGAATAGCATTAGCTCATAATAAGGATAAACAAACTATGTGCTTAAAGGATACTGTTTATAGTATAACAAATATATCAAATGACTCCTTTTGGCTGGCTTTAGGGCCAAGTCAAAAGCAACAGGCAACCGGCAGTAAGCAGCAAGCAGCAAGCAGCAGGCAGCAGGCAGCATGAAATGGACGTACGGTAAATGTTAAGTTTAAAGCCGCTTAAGGCTATAACCAAATGCCATGGCAAACGAAGCAGGTCAAGTCACAAACATAAGGATTACTGCAGAGAAGGCAGCAAGGCAACAATACACACACACACATACACAGCAGGTGCTGTTGTCCCTATGTAACAACAATAACAACTACAATAACAATAACAAGGAGTTCGAGAGAACAGTAGACGAGGCAGGATATGTCGAGGTGAAACTTGGCCAACACACAATGGCCAATATGTAAAGGCAAGTGGTAAGAGGCAAGAGGCAAAAGCGTTTCTGTCAAAATATTTACGATATGACTCTGGCAATGGCTGTTAAAGTGTAAGTATACACACACACACGCACACAAACAGACACAAATCTGCAAGCAACAAGGACACACACACATATATATATATATATGTATGCATGAACAAAGGACATGTGTTGTCAACACACACAGACAAAGACACCCACACACACACACACACACACAAAGAAACTGAGATATCCTGTTATTACCTCACCTACTTAGCGCAGTTTTCGCAGTTTTCACATAAGATTTATATATACATAGTATATACTCGTTTTATTGCGTATATCTTGTGTGTGAGTGTGTATGTGTGTGAGTGGGTATTACTCTATAGGCCATTATACTATAGCCTGGCCAAGGACACACAACACTCACACACACACACACACACAAATACACAAAGGAAAATTGATTTGTCTGCTCCGTAAAATTCGGCCCAAAAAGAGAGGAAAAAAAAATATTTGTCATGTAAAATTAAAATTTATGGCTAATTTCTGTGACCGCAAACAAAGGCACAATATATATATATATATATGTATATATATATAATCAGTATCTTTATCTTGCTTAGATATGCACAAGTGAACTGTCTTAGGATTTATCCTAAGCCACAAAAGAAAAAAAACAAAATTTCGAGTCATAAATTTTTCTGCTTCTTGGAATTGGGCCGAGTATTAATGGTTATTTCGGACGAAGGGTTAAGAGTCCTTATTTACTGTTTAATAGCTAAAATAAATAATAGTAAATTGAAGGATTTCCAAAGAAATCCTTGACATTAAAAAAACGTTTAAAACTTTTGTTTAGAATTTGTTGGAATTTCCGAATTTATTTTTCTTTTTTATTTTTTCTTTTTTCTTTTTCTCAATTTTATAATATCTTAAAAATCGATATAATAATACATATATATATGTATATATGTTGGTGTATATTATTGTGCGGTTTTATAAATAGTTATTTGTGTGTGTGTGTGTGTGTGTTTGTATAGGTGAATATGTATAAGTTGTATATTATTATCTGGTTTATACTGTATATTAAAATCTTAGATTTAAAACTTATTTTCTTAGATAAATGTACTAAGAGTTTCTACATAATAATATAATATATATATATATATATATGTATACACATATACTTATATATATGAATATCACTATATTTGATTTCGATTCAAGTTTTTCCGTTTTAAAGTTTGTTTTAGTGCTGAAAACTTTTGCTGTAAATGCATTAAAAAACCTGTGCAAAATCTCATATTTCTCTCTCTCTTTCTCTTTCTTTCGGTTTCTTCTTTTTTGTGTTTAACTTTTATCTTTAACTATTTAGAGTCTTGAATTCTTAAGTTTAAATCTTTATATACTATATATATATATATATGCTTAGTGTATATACAATAAAAAGTAACGTCCAAGTGCTTTTAAAGGACACTCTAAAGTTTTTGATTTGGCAGTGGATTAACAGCAGCTCCGTCCAAGCAGCTTCTAATGTAAACTATGGTATGGAGTACATGGATAAGTAGTCGATTGTCCTGGTTAGACATAGCGTGTTATCTGTGCATAGAAATCCGTTAAGCAGGATTGGAGCTGGGCGAAAGTGGGACGCTCTCCTGGCAGCAGAGCCCAGCAGTAGGCCATAATTGTAAATCTAAAGAAAAAACCAAAAAAAAAAGTATAGGCAAAGCAGAAAGCGACAGAGAAAGAGAGATATAGAGAAAGAGAGAGAGAGAGATAAAGAGAGAATATGAAAAAGGAATTGTTGAAAAAAAAATTAATAAGTTATTGACTCAACTTAAGCCTAACAATTGTGTACTTACAGCTCATCAGGACAATTGAAAGGCTGCGCCAGACGATAACCATCCTTAAGATAATGCTCCATCTCGAAAGGATCCACCTCGGCATATGGCTGTTTGGCTGAAGTGCACAGTTCCCACATAAGCACACCGAAGGCCCAGGAATCGCTGGCCTCGGAGAATTGTTTTTGCTGCAATGCCTCTAGTGACATCCATTTGACGGGACGATTCTCACTGTCGCCCAGGCAGTTGTAATCCGAAGGGAAAAGATCACGTGACAACGAACAATCCGAGAGCTTAACCCGTAGCTGATCATCAACACTAAAGAATTGATTAAAGATAAATGAAGAAGAAATGGGAAATTATAGCAACTAATTTGAATTCCTACGATCATTTAACAATCTTCTACTTACACGCAGTTCCTTGTGGCAATATCCTTGTGCACTATGCCATGATTATTCAAATGATCCAAGCCCATAGATAGCTGAGATGCCATCATAACAATCTGTATGGTGGTGACGGTGCGTGCACAAGCCGGATCTAGCAGAAAGAGTTTCAGATTGCGGGTATTATTCGCCGCAGGATATAGAACAAAAGGCGTCGTATGATCCTCAATGGATACACCCAGCACGGTGAGCAGACTGGGATGTGTAGCACCATAGAGCAGCATGCCCTCTTGGAGCAGTTTAAGCACTTGCATTTGACTGGCATGCTGAGCGACAGTCTTGACCAGCACATCCTGATTATCATTGTAGGTGCCACGATAGACACGTCCAAAGGTACCCTCTTGGGTCAAGCTGGAGAGACGCACACGACAACGTTCCACAGTTAGCTCGGTAATGCGACGATGTAGCTCCTCGGGTTGCTGTTGCTGCTGCTCCACAACAGGCACTTTGCGTGGCAGCGAAGAAGCATGCACTGGGCCAATGAGCGAGGGTGTCATATAGGCAGCAGATCCCATAGAGGATTGGCAGGGCTGCGTATTCAAACGTTGGAAACTAGAGGTACGCATCAGCTGTCCACCATGCTGATGATGTTGACGCTTTGCTGCCGCTCCACGTACACAGTAAGCAATGACCAGCAGTGTGCACACCGCACTCATGGCCACTGTGACACCAATAATGAGTGTAATCAGACCTGTGGGTGGTGGTACACCTGTTTCCAAGGGCATGGGATCATCCGAATCAGTATCCGCTGTCTTCTGCTGCTCCTCCTCGCTCTCACTGAGCAGGCAGAGCTTCTTGCGTCGAAACACCAGATAGGTGACATTATTCAGTACGCGATTCAACATAACCTCTAAGCTTATGGTGATATCCACCTCTGCAGCACGCACTCCCGTGCACTTCAGTGCCAATGCCCAGGTCTGTATATGGGTGGGTATCTCACCGATCTGGGATACATTGATTGCCGGCCGGGGCAACACCTCCTGATCCGAGCTAACCACATTGATGCTATAGGGCAAAGGACGATTCGTTAGCGACTGCCATGTGAAGCTCACATCATGCACATTCGCCGGCACAGGGACTATGAAGTTCAGGGCATAATTATTGATGTGTCCATCTCGCACATAGTAGACCTCAGCGGAGACACCTGCAAAGGATAAAGAATTCCGATGAAAAAGTCAGCTTTGCTTATCTGTAACCGATTGTATGTGGCAGGATAAAGGATAACAGCACATCGTTGGGAAAATTATGAGAAAAAAGCAACCTCAAACACTCGATAGATTCATAAAACAAACTCAGCTGCACTTAATATGTAAATTTCATTTTATCGCGCTGTGCTTACCATGCAACATGCATGTTGCACGCATCAAGTTGAATATTGTTTGCACAAGTAGCAGAAGATGAGAGAGAGAGAGAGAGAGTAATGGGAGTGGGTGAGGCTGAGGAAGAGGGAGAGGGAGAGACGCCTGGGTTACATTTTTATATAAATAAACATAGACGGAACAGAGACGTTGCACAGTTTAGGGAATTCCTCGAAATTCAAATCGAGTTTATCAACATCTTTAGAGCTGCAACAAGCAACAGGCAACAGGCAACAGTAAGCAGCAGGCAGGAGGCAACTGCAATTGTATCTGTATCTTATATATTGTATCTTATATCTGATGTATAACAAAACACACACACACACACAGATACAGATAAACAAAGTGCATAGAATTCGTGTCGCCAGTTTATAATTTAGTTTGTTTAAGCAGAAGCAGCAAGTGAAGCAAAAAGAAAAGGTAAACAACACAACAGAAACAGAGAGAGAGAGAGAGAGAGAGAGAGAGAGAGAACGTAATGAGCCATGAAACATATCTGAGCAAGATCTGTTTGAATGATTATTATTCATCTCGTTTTTCATCTCGTTCATCTTTTTTTTTTCTAAGTTGAGCTCTATGTAGCGCATCTTTACATATTTGTTTATGTTTTGACCCTTAGCCGCGTTGTGTTGGCCGAAAAAAGCAAAACAAGTTAATGAACCGAAACCAGAATCAACCGCAAAACAATGAAGTGTAAGAAAGACAGAAAGTAATTATTAGAGAGAAAGAGAGAGAGAGAGAGGTAAAGGTTTACCTTCAATGTTTATGTTAATGTTGATTATAAAAACAAAAGCAAAACCCAAAAATGAAACAAGAAAAGTGCAGGTAGTTTAATCTGGATACGGGTATAGTATGTCGTTCATAATATATCAGACAGACCACACACACACACACACACACACACACACACACACACACACACACACACACTCATATACATACATAAATAATTGTCTGAGTTTTGTTGCTTTAACATAATTCAGCAGCAAAAAGAAAACAAAACAAAAAAAAAACCAACAAAGAAGTCTAATTGTTTTTGACCCTATGAGCTGTGGCTTAAAGCAGAGATTTGCTTTGTAAGAGAAGAAGTAGAAAGGGAATATTATAAGCCACAGGATCAGTTAAATCCTTTGTTTTTTCTAATAATACAAACTGGGTTTATATCCTGTCTAAGATTGCATTACCCATTGATTGTCTGTCTGAGCTTCTGTAAACTACATTTAGTTGCGTTTTTTACTGACGATTACAAACTATATAAGGTTCTATATAGTTATTAATATTGTTATATATATATATAGATTGAAAACTTGTTAGCAATAAAATTATATAGTACTATATGTTCTATACTATTCACACTATAACAGTAAGTACTTCCATTGCAGTTGCATTAAGTTCATTCTAAGCCACACAAAAGATTTCTGCGTTCTTTCAGATATTTTGATTATAATAAACTTGCAGCAAATCCCATCTAATAATAGTAGTAGAAGTATAGTAGTAGTTGTAGTAGTACTAGTAGTAGTTATATCTAAACCAAAAGTAACTGTCAGCGTGTTGCACACGTGAATTCAACTGTCTGTTTTTCCTTCTTTTGTCTATTTGAGTGCCGCCTGCTGGGGCAAGGCAGACAGTTGTCTGGTCTGCTGCTGTTGGTAACAAGTAAAAGCCACAAAAAAGCAAACATATATATATATATATAGTGCAGGAAATAATTTACGAAATATTTGAGAATGCAAAGGGGCAACAAAGAAGTGGGGGGAAAGGGCAAGTCAGAGGGAGACACACTTCCTTTGACAACTGGCAATAACAATAAAAATCAGTGAGCATATAGAGACTATAGCCTGGACAGAAGTATGTAGGTTGACATAGAGCAGAACTTGGGGCCGAATGTCTCAACTTGGTTGGCGACAAAGTCGAGTATAAATTGTGTCAGTCGATAGACATGTTGGCCCACAGTAGGAGGCACCAACAGCAACAGCAACAGCAGCGGCAACAGCAGCAGAGGGAGAGTCTCTCGCAGTGACAGTGGCAGTGGCAAAGACAGAGACAACATACAAAGATAGCTTCGTCTTGCATTGCAATGTGGGCTGGGGAGAACGAAAGAGAGAGAGAGAGGGAGAGTATGGTTAGCTGGTAATATGATGGGGCAACTTCCTCTAGAATGTGCAACATGTTGCACGTCTGTGTGTGTGTGTGAGTGTGTGTGTTTGTTCGTTGCGACAAATGCCTCGCTAGCGTTTTAAAAATAGCGCCCATGACTTAATCAAATGCAGCGAGCCCGCAGATCCCGCAGAGAGTTGGCCATGCCGCACGCTTCCATTGACCCTTTCCAACTGTGTAACGTTTGCCACATGTGTCTGAATCTATATATATATATATATATACACACACAGCGTATATTGTAGGAGAAATTGTGTATAGGTTCACAGGTTCATGTGAAAGTCGCCGTTTTATTGCACTTTGCTAGGAAAGACGCAAAAGCGGGAGTGAAAAGGGAGAACAGCGACAGGCGCTTCGTTGCGGCTGTCTTGAAGTGGCGTCACCCACCTTCTACTCCTGCTCCTTTACTCGTGCCTTAACTCCTACTCACACCACTTCTTAGACTCCATGTCAGGCATGTCCTCGTCGTCTACCTTCATGTCACGAGCGTAAATGTCACTTGCATGTGAGCCCAGCTCTCTGGCGGCTCTTGAACTTCCTTAACCTTTGTGTGTGCGCCATGCTCATAACTGGCCTTTTTTTTGTGTTGTTTTTGTTAATACTTCTAGTTACATTTGGTGGGGCGTGCCCCAACGTAGAAGCATCCAACCAAGCTAAAGCTATGCTGCTCCAGCAGCTCAGCCAGGAGCCATAGGTGACTATCCATATCGTATGTCGAATTTTCAGAGCGTGCAGTCATGATGTTGTCGTTGCTGTTGTTGCTGTTGTTGCTGTTGTTGCTGATGTTGCTGTTGTTATTGTTATTGCTATTGTTATAGTTGTTGCTGTTGTTTGGCAGTATTTTTTAATAGCTTGCTACCGAACAGAGTCGTGACCATTGTTGCAGGCACCGACACAGCGAATATACCACTGCCACTAGGAGTATACCTTCCCAGAGAGAATACAACAGAGAATCAAAGAGGGATATAACAGCAAGGATGGGATGGGGAGGAGGCAATGAAAAGGTATACAAAACCAAAGTCAGAAAACTAGACAACTGCCAACTGGGTTTAGACACTCAAAAATTGTTTTAGCTTTGCTTTTTTCCACATTTTCCCCATTTTCCTGTAATTAGCGTTGCAGTTCGTGAAGTTCTCCCTCTATTCCCCACACATATTTTCCCCATCAACTGTACAATGATTTTCTATGCTGATTTTTCTTTTTCAAAACAACAACAAAATGTTGCATAGGTTTTTTTCTCTTGTCGTTAGTTGAGGTCAAAGTTTGACTATAACTTTGAGCTGTTACTAAGAGGTTAAACGGTTAAATAGCGATGACACTAGTTATCGATAGAAGAAAGTAACTTTAATTAAACAAAGTATGCAGAACTTAAAGCTAAAAAAGCTAACAAACTATCGTTGAAAACGAAAGATGTAGAAAGTATGTTTAAAGTACTGGTGAGTATCATTCAAGTAAAAAGAATTTCAAATTTGATCGATACTTGTTATCGATTGTTTTTATTTTCTTTTTTATTGCTACAAAAAACTCAAAGTTGCTTTATGCAACTGATTCATTTGTCAACTGGTGGATTTATACAGCAAATACTCAATTTAGCAACAAATCGAAATGAAACTTGAGACTGAGGGGCAACGGATGGCAAGTTTGAAGTTGGGGGTTGAAGCTTGGAGCTTGGGTATAGAGGATTTGGGGTGTTGAGATTTTTGTTAAAGTTTGCAACAACAGATTTTCAGTGACAAAACAATCCCTGGCTTAGCCTCAGAAAGAGATAGACAAAGAAAGAGAGAGCGTCAACTTTAGATGTGGCAAGAGGAGGATCGAGGGTGGGTGTTATAGTACATTATCTAAATATAAGCATGGACCACATCAAATTGCAATTGATGATAAATGATGCGCACACGTTTTACTCCTTCATCCTTTGTACATATATATATTTCGTTCACCATTTTCCATTCCAGATTTTCGCCATCTAATGGCTAATATGTCACTTGGCTGCATTTCTTTGCATCCAAATCGAAAAATAAATAAAATAAATGATATGTTGCCCGGCAGCTGTTGTTACTCCCTGTGCTCCTTTTGTTTCTGCATCCCCTTATGCCTTCACCACCACCTCCAGCTCCACCTCCACCTGTTTGTTGGCTTTATCACTTCATGTGTTATGTGTGACTGCAGCTTATCATGGCTAACAATCTATGGTTACAAGCTAACAGCTAACAGCCACGCCTTTAATACGCCTACCACATGTCAACATTTAACATGTTTTTGAGCTTTTAGCCACGTTTCGCATCCTCTTAAGCGTGCATAGTAGTATGAGTTAGTAAATGTATCTGTAAATGTATCTCTATCTGTATCTGCGCCTTTTGTATCCATGTTGTGAACGTTTGTTGCCTCACGTCGTTGTTATGATAAATGATGCGACGTTTGTTTCTTCTCCTCTTTCCCTTTCCCCTTTTTACTTGTTTCTTTTTTTTTATTTTTGTCTAATATGTTGTTTGTTGTATTTTCTATGTTTGTTGTTGCTGCTGCTTTGGTTGGAGCCGCAAGCGCAACGTTCTCGTTTCTCGTTTCCAGTTTCTTGTTATACGTTTACTGGCTTTGATTGTAACAAATTTTGTGTTAGCTAAATTAGCCATATTTTTAGGTTCAGGCCATTTGAGGCTCAGTTCAGTTATTGTTTTGGCCAAGCAGCACAGCATTTGGCATAGATTTAGCTTTAGCTTTAGCATCTGCTGCGATGTTTGTTGTGTTGGCTCAATGCCATGAAAATTGGCTCAAATTAATCATTCAAATTATACGACTAACTGACAAAAGTTTTAAGCCAGGCTTACACTACTACTACCAAAAAGCTAATGCCCTCAAAATCAATAGTAATTAACCTCAATCGTCTACTTCAAAGGAAAAACCATAAAATTTGGTGTTGAATGTTATAATAAATAGCTGCAGCTTTCTGCTGGCAACAGATGGTGATGACAGGGGGGTGGGTGGCATGGCAAGGTAGCAGAATAGCGGGAGGAACAGCCTGTTATATGTAAGTTACCATTAAAGCTAACATTAATATTAATAGCAACAAAACTAAGCGAATTTAGAGACTAACAGTATTTGAATTGTAAGTTAACAGAAAATGTTAATGTTAATGTTAATGTTAATGTTAATGTTAAGGTTAATGTTATTAACTTCTGTTAGGTTATTCAGTATAAAATGGCAATAGTTTCTATATATGAGAGTAAGTAGTTTTTGCATTCATTCAATTTGGTTTTCATATATGAATTTGAAGTAGCTTTTTTAAGTTGGTTTACAAGTAAGTGGCATGTTGCATGTTGCAAGTATATGCAGTAAGAGCTATGTATGTATATTGCCATGGTTTTCTATAGAGCATTCCCATAGAGGTTGGCCCAAATAAACAGAGTACTCGGTGCAACTCAATAAACAAGAGCACACAGATACACATATTCATACTCATAGAGAGATATATATACACACACACACACACACACACACACATGCAAAGACAGAGATAGAGATAGAGATACATGCATGTGCGTGCCACAAAGAGCTTGGCACTTTTATACCCCTTTTTTTTACAGTTGCCACAATCAGTTGCAGTTGCTTTTGTTATTATTATTGTTGTTGCTATTGTTGCTGTTGTTGCTGTTGTTGTTGGTGTTACTGTTGTTGTTACTTACGAGCGGATTCACTGTTGTCAGCTGAGGCATGGAATTCAACGAGTAGCTTGAAATTTCATTCATTGCAATTCGTTGTTGTTAAATGTAAATATGATTATTCCTTTTTGCAACAATACACACACACACACACACACATATATATATATACATATTGTACGACTTTATATTGTTATATGCATATATAGGGAACACACACAGCGATAGCGAGAGAGAGGAGGGAGAGCTGTGGCAAACAATGGAGGTTATTTATTATTGACATGCAGCGTGCGTGCAGCCCGTAGGGGTTATCAGTTGACAGAAAGTAAGTTGAGTGTGTGTGTGTATGTGTGTGTGTGTGTGTGTGTGTAAGTGTGTAAGTGTGCCATATGTGTGTGTGTGCTTCTGCAGTAGCACTGATAACCACGCCACACCAAACCCAGTCTGCTCCTTGCTTTTACACACATTTTCTGCTGCTGCTGCTGCTTCACTTACTGCCCCCCTCCCCCCCTCTTTCCATGCCACTGACAAAGTCAATGCGCCATTTTTAAGCCTTTGACATAATAAAAAAAAAAATCCCCCGTTAACAATGACAATTTCGCGTTTTATTTGATTTGATTTGATTTGTTTTATGTTGAATTCTATTTTTTTTTTTTTAAGTTTGAAATGGAATTTTCAATAAAAGTTTATTTTTTATGTCTGTGGCCAGTACCATTAATAGTAGTGCGCTGTTTAAGCCCAAGCTTAGGCCAGTTACAAAGGCAAAGCAACACATACTACATATATAGGCAGAGAGAGAGAGAGACAGACACACACAAAAGCAGAACGAGGCAGAGATAGATATAGGCTATAAAACGACCCTCGCCTCATTAACAACTGCCTTTTGTAATCTGAGATGATTTTGGTATAAAGACAAAGGAGAGGGAGCAAGGGTTGGTGGTAGGTAGGGAAGAGACTTAGACACTCCGCCTCTTTATGACCTGTCAGTTGGCCTATCAAAGTGTAATCGATAACGCCTTAAGTCGAGGCCACAACGATCAATGATCGAGTATTACAAATAGATTGAGCATCAAATTAAAAAGAAAAAACTAAAACCAAAAACAAAAACAAAGATAATGAATTGAGAAAAAAAAAAAGACTGTCATCTTATGGCTAGGCACGAAATAATCGTAAGTCACGTACGAAATAAATACAAACCGATAACGATTGTTACAGCGATAATCGCAAGTCAAGGCAATTCGATAAGAAATAATAAGCTTAACTTACAAAATTCCTTCACAATCAATAAATAGTTGTTTAATTGAGTGAGGGATAGATAGGGACAGAGTACCGAGAGAGAGAGAGAGAGAGAGAGAGAGGGAGAGAGAAGATCGTCATTATGATCATGAACATTATAATCATTAGCATAAATTGAAAGCTGATGCTGCTGTTGCTGTTGCTGTTGATGCTGCTTATCGCTGGTGTTGCAAGTAGCTTCATTAGCTAATGGCCACTTCATCATCATCAGACAAAGAGAGAGAGAGAGAGAGAGAGAGAGACAGATTCCTGTGCTACTGGCAAGTAGACCAATTAAAATATAGATCATGCCACAAGGGGGTATAAACGAGGCTTGCAACAACTCCAGACAATGTTGCCAATGTTATTTTTTTTTCCTCTTTTTCTGATCATATCGGGGCCAATGCACAAACCGTTAACACAACTTTGGCCCCCAAGAGATTGTAGGCAGTTCGTGGAAGGCATTTAGCACGACAAGTCGATGAGGCAGCAACAACTACAGTAATAGTGAAGAAGAACGAGAAGAACAAGAAGAAGAAGAATAAGAAGAAGAAGAAGAAGCTGTTGCCAACTATCTTAGCGATGTGATCTTTTTGGTAATCTTAGCGAGCAGCGCTAAGAACAAGCCATAAACCCGATACGTTAATATTGTGTGGCTTGCCGCAAGCTTGTTATGGCCTGGCCAATACAACACAGTACACCACAGCACAACATACAATACAACAGGCCAGATATGTGTATATACGGATATTTAAGGCTTTGTGCTAGGTGCTAACTAAACGTGGCCAAGCAGTAGCTGTTGACGTCTTTTGTGTATCTTTCAGATACTTTAAGCTTGTTAACTTTACGTTACGCGAAACCGACTTAGTTGCGGCTCACTTCAAACTGGACGCCACGATAAAAAGTGGAAGAGAAAAACAAAAACAAAAAACCAAAAGAAAAAAAACTTAAAACTTAAATAAGAAAAAAAAAAAAAGAAATAAATAAACAAAAAATAAAGTTTCAATATTTATGCAAATGATATTGATAGAAATTGGAAATTGGCCAGGCAAATGACGATGAAGACAAAGATGAAAATGAAGATGAAGTGAGGAGAAAGGCAGAGCAGAGGATTAGTAATAGGAGCTGATCATGTTTTGAGCATATTTCAAGCCTCATTCCAAACTGTTCAAGCATTAGATAGAATGACAGAAGACGATGTGGAAGTGGAAGAGTTGTGGGGTTTGACTTGGAGAAGCTTAATTTATTTAACACAGTTGGTGGTAAATTTAACACATTCGAATTGTTGTTTTTATCTTTTGTGCTGGTGCTTCGTAGAAACTTGTTGTTGTTTTTCTTCGTTTTCTTCTTCGTTTTGCTAGCTTGTTAGTGTATTTATTGCTGTTGTTGTTGTTGTTGTGTCTGCTTAGCAGCTGCGCCAATCGATCATTATGAGCTTCAACAGAAAGGCGTCATCTAATGGGCGTGTCACAATTGCCAACACCAACAACAACAACAACAACAACAAAAAATATGCATTCCAAGCACAAGTGCACGCTGAAAACATGTTAATAGCCTTTCGTAGCAGCGAGCTTGCAGACTGGAGACTATCGAAAGCTTATACGAGTGCAGCTAGCAGGCGTTAACCAATGACAATTACCTGAAGCAAATTATGTCGTTACGTAGCATCGAGTTTTTAGTCAAGCTGTACTGATGCAATAGCAAAGAAGTAGAAGGGAAAGAAGATAAGAAAAGCGTTTTAATGCAGCTTCATTAACACTTAAAACAATAAAATTAAAGCAAAGCACCAAAAAAAAAAAAAAAAAACAAAAGAAAAAATAAAAATAAAAATAAAAATAAATTAAGTGCGTACAATGAGCCATAAAAATCATTTAACGAATAGAATTCCAAAGCGTCAAAAAGTCATAAAATGTGTTTGAAGCAGCAAAGAAAAACTATGAAAATAGTTGGAAAATAAAATGGCATTAAAATTCAATTTAAATAAAATGTTCAAAAAACACACACAAAATGTAGCGCGTGTGTCACATTCAACAGCAAAGCGACACATTTAAAATTTTGAAGGAGAAAATAATAAAAAAAACAAAAAAACCAAAAAATGATAATAATAATAATTCTCAACTGACAATACGATCGATTGGATCGTGTAGACCCTGCCCAGTTCTGATTCGGGTGATTGTATATCATATGCCAGTTTTATGACTAAAAGGCTTTAAAATGAACTCCGACGGCATTGAACTTTACCTCAAGCGGACAACAGGGCCAAAACGACCAGGCGACGGCTCCCTGTGGGGATGAGACGCTCTGCTCTCCCGTTGCTCATAAAAAATGCAATACAAATAAAAGAAAAATTTATACAAACTTTAGATGAACATTTTTTCATGATTACTTCGTGGTAGCAAAACCCTTTTTTTTTTTGTGCTAAAAAGTCACACAAATCAAATGCAAATTATGCTGCTTAATTGATTTATGGGTTAGCGCAATTCTTTATAGCACGCATATATCAAAAGAGCGAGATAAATTGATGTTCAAAAAAGGGAGAGAAGAACCAGCAAGAGTTTCACCGAAAGAGTTAGATACTGCGGTCTGAAAAGTTTTTAGCTTAGTCTTAATTAGACGCTATGTTGCTTAAGTTGCAGCAAAGCAAATGGGCGATAACGGCATTCGCTTAAAACATATACACAGCCCATGCACATTTACACACACACACACGCACACACATAGAACGATCAAAAGCATACGATATTTTGCATATTTGATTTTACGCCCAAAATGTTCAAAATGCATACGCAAATTATGCGCATCGTCGTTGGCGGCTACAATACAAGAAAAAAAAAGAGAAAAAAAAGCAAAACAGAACAAATATCTAAGAAGAAGAAACGTACAAAATTGTGCTGCTCCCACACACATGGCACAGACAAGCAAGGAAACAAGAAGAAAAAAAAAACCTCCATCTAAACTTAACAAGCAGGCAGCATGCCAAACAACAACAGCAACAACAACAATCAAATCGTATGCAGTGGGTGGCAATTGTTGTAGACTTGCCAAAAATATCGATAGGCGTCGCACAGTGACACAAAGTTAATTAAAATTGAATGAATTGAAAACTAATCGTGGCCGCTCGTTGCTAAAAATAATCAAAATGTGGATCGTCTACAACAAGTAAAACAGGTAGAAAATTGTAGATGCAATTATTAACTTTTAGTAATTCTTTCTTATAGATAATCTATCTATATATATATATATATATATATATGCACTGATTGATGCCAGGTGTACTATCAATAAACGATTATTTTCTTTTGTTAACTAAATTCTGACAAATTGCCTGAACATATTGCGTGTCCTTTGGCGTCCACTGTACACACACAATTGCAATGCTAGCCACCCCCCCCTTCTATCAATATTTATTTATTTATTTATTTATTTATTTATTTATTTATTTATTTTAATGTCAACTATGAGCAGTCGACCAAAAATTTTGGTACAAAATTGAAATATAATTAAAGTTAAAGATTAAAAATATATAATTATATTTAAATTTAAATTTTAAATTTTAATTTAAGTTTTAAGTTTTAAGTCTTAAGCTGGGAGTATTAAAATTGAATTAAAAATTAAAAATGATCCAACATTTGTTGCACAGAATTGGGAAAACCCAGAAAAACCCAATTATTGATCATCAGTATTAGTAACGATGTTAATTATTATTAGTTAAAAAGTTAAGAATTAAATTTTTGTTAGTTTCTTAAGGGTAATTCCGTACTGATAACTCTGTAGAGCTTGTTATAGTCAGAACAGAGTACCCTGAAAGGTTCATGCAATAAGTAATTAGTTGTACATGTGTTAAGAAAGATTGGGTTAAAGTTTCGCGAAAATCTAGAAGGAACACGAATATTAATATTACTTAATAAAACACTAGAGTCTACTAATCCTAAAAACAATTTGTGTAGGAACATAACTCCAAGCATAATACGGCGATTAGTAAGGGATGGAAGATTAATTAGTAATAGTCTACTTGCGTACGAAGGAAGATCCGTACCAGGAGCCCAGTTAAAAGCCCGAAGAGCAAAAAGAAGAAACTTTTTCTGTACAGACTCAATTTTATCTTGATGTACTGAATATTGTGGTGACCAAACACAAGAACCATATTCTAAGATAGGTCGGACAATGGCAGTATCAACAGAATTTTAGCTAATATAGGGGTCATCAAATTCTTTGGACCATCTTTTCACGAATCCAAGAGTTTGAGTAGCCTTATTTACAGTTAGAGCAACATGGGCATTAAAATTTAACTTATGGTCAAGTAAAATTCCTAAGTCCATGACATTCTCTAATCTGTCAAGTGTATACTGACCGAGAGAGTAATTAGATATAAGAGGTGATCCTCTATAAAATGACATAGATTTACATTTAGAACAATTAAGATGTAATAAATTACATTTACACCAGACATAAAATAGGTCTAGTTCCGACTGCAATAAATGAGAAACTATTATGTCATTATAAGTGACGTATAACTTAACATCATCGGCATACATTAGTATGTTACAATTGGAGAAAACTTGAGGAAGATCATTTATAAAAAGATTAAAAAGTAACGGACCTAGATGACTGCCCTGGGGGACACCAGATGAAACATATACGGACTTAGATAATGATGATTTAAATATTACGCGTTGTATTCGCGATCCAAGGTAATCGTCGATCCAGTTAAGAAGGTCTTGAGGAAATCCAATCAAACTCAACTTAGTAAGCAAGAGAGAGTGATTTACGGAGTCAAAAGCCTTACTGAAATCCGTGTAAATAACATCAGTCTGCATCCTTATTCCGAAATCCTTTAATAACAGAGGAACTACTACTTAATACAATCACATCACATCAACACACACACGCACAGCTGACGATGATACTTGCTTGCCTTGCTGCTGCTTCTTGTGCTTCTTGTGCTTTGCATTCTCTCTGACAGAATCTTTTACCCCTGTTCGCTACAGGCCGCCGCCTTGCGTTTGCGGCTGCTCCAAGTCACGTTTAGCCTGCCTTTGCCTGCTCCACTGTTGTTTTTGTTGTTGTTCTTTCCTTTGCGTTGTCATCTCGTTTGCTTTTATTTTGTATGTGTGTGTGTGTTTGTGAGTGTATGTTTTTCTTTTCTTTTCTTTTCGTTTTTTTTTTTTTTTTTCTTATTTTGGGTAGAGGAATTCCAATTCCAAGAAATATTCAAAAATATTCCCTGGCAGTGAAATAAATTTAATGCCGCTTGTAAATTTGTTGTTGTTTTTGTTGCTCTTGCTCTTGCTGTTGTTGTTGTTGTTGTTGTTATTGCTGCTTCTTTTTACGAAGCGTAAAATTTCTTAACGAAGCAACTGAAAGTTATGTACACAGTAGAAACAGTTTTGTTGTTGTTGTTGCTGTTGCTGCTCTTGCTTTGCTCATTGTGTGTTTATTTGTTTAACTGTTTAACAACACCTGCAGCAACAGGAACAGCAACATCAGAGTGTAAGAGCGAGTAAGAGTAAAAGAGCATCTAAAATTAAGCCAAAGCAAACAAATCAACATAATTTTTGAACAGCATTTTAAATTTCAATGAATGAATGAATGAAAAATTATAATTTAAAGCTGTCATATAATTGGTTGACACAAATGGAACATCGCTAATTGTTCAATTGCTTTGCATTGTTATTGTTATTGTTAATGTTATTGTTATTGCTGTTTGGAGGAGAAATCAATAACAAAGGGCACAGCTTATACTTATAAATAAATATTAGTTAATGTGTAAAGTGTATAAAGTGAAACTTACCAAGCAAACGCATCACTTCCTCTGGGTTAAGGAATACATTTAAATGGCCTGCAACGCCACTGCCATCACGCAGCAGCAGAGCAATTAAAGCCAGCAAGGACAGCATTAATTTGTTGTTATTATTAAACATGTTTTTTGTGGTTTTAAGATGTTTTATTGGCATTCTCATTCAACAATATGTAACTTCCGCTGTTTTTTTTTGCACATTTATGCACACACAGAAATTCGTAAACAATCGAAGCAGCGGATATAAAAGCAAAGCACACGCGCAGAGAATAAAACGAAGAGCGCAGTGAGATAACAGCGGCGTCTCACAGACAAGCGAAAACCGAAAAACACTTAATTAAACAACACTTATTCACTTTAAAACATTTATAACACTTGGCACAAACATTTAGTTAAATATTTAACACAATTTTACACATAATTTTTGTTTGGTTTTATTTTTTTCATCGCATTTGCCGGCCGCAACAACCACACGCTTCAACAGAAAATTGACGAATAACAGGCCTGTTAACGAAAACTGTATACGCTAACAGACAGTATAACTAAAAATGTTATTGCTCTGTCTACACACAGATTAAACAGCTGTTTCTGTTATTTGGCGCGCTAAATTCAAATTCCGGTTTGTGGATATTTATCATTTATATTTAAATTTCTTGTTAAAGCCTTAATAAACTCAATAGAATTATATGCATGACAAAAATAACTAATTTAAGCATTTTCAATTCTATTAAATATATTTATTTCCAACATATTAGTTCACTATATGTTGGTAACTTAACAGAAAGGGAGCAAATCAGTGAATACGCCATCTAGCGTCAACAAATCGAACATATAAAAGTAAAATTGCACACTGCTTAATAATGTGTATAACAGTTTTTAATGAAGGGGAATGTCTTGTGGAGTATAGTGGAACATAGGTACATTCATCTTTACGTTCCACATTACTTTGGATAATTTAATATATATATATTGTAAAAGTTTATTAATAAATATGTAAAATTAAACTACACTAAATAATAATAATAAATTTTGTTATTGAACTTTGTATTATTTATAAAAGATACAAGCGATCGCAATTAAAATTAATAGTTTGGAATACAAATCGATATCTTTAATCGTTCGCTGATAAGGCGGTAATTTCAAAATTATCAAAAGTATTATAAATAAATAATAACTGAATTTGCAAAACTGCCTAGACCTTGAAGTGGAATTTCTAATCTAGCATAACAAATGCTAAATGAGTACGATTATAGTTTATACAAATAATAAAGAACGAATATTGAGAATAGAATAAATTATGCATACATGTACAAATGAATTTTGCATAATCATGCTCTTATCAGTTATAACATTGAAGAGTTTATGGAAGTGTTGAGTGTGTAAAGTATCTCTTATTTAGCTATTATAAAAACAAACGAAAACAAAAACTGATTAGAATAACGATTTTTGAATAGCGTCCCTTTGGTTGCCTTATCAAAAACAATTCGACGGCGAACGATAAGAGTTTTAATTAAGTTGCAGTTTGTGGTTGGCCACAATGGCAAATAGCTGTCAACTAAAGTGCCGCCTGTTGGTTTTTCTTTTTGGAATCGCACTACTTCAATTGGCAGTGGCAAGACGTTGCAAGTTGCCATATGATAAAGTGCAAGAGCATTATTGTTATTTTATAGATGATGAGCAGCCGGTGGTGAGTAGCATTAACTGCATATGATGTGAAAGTGTTAGATTTCATTTTTATGCAGGCCACGTCGTTTAGCAACTTTTGCTACCAGGATAAGCTAACATCACGTGTCTGTCTGGACAGTGAGGAGGAGATGCAAACTCTTGCCAACTATCTGTACGAACGCGGCTACCAGAACGGCACGCAATTCTGGAGTGCTGGCCACCGTTGGCCAAGAGATCTACAATTCTATTGGAATTACTTTGGACTTGCTCAGAAACTCAACTATACCAACTGGTTAGAGGGTGAACCAACTCCGCATATGGGACGCAACTGTATGCTACTTACTCTACAATATGGACAACTCTATATGTCCACTGCATCCTGCCATCTGCGTGCCATTGATATATGTGAACAGCTCCTAACCAATGAGCCTATCGTCATGCACTAAAAGCTTCAAGCACAGCGACAATCTAAAGAACACAAAACAACTTTCTGATAACGAATACAATAAAAAAAACTAGTAAGAAGTCTGTAGTCGAGTGTACCCGACTACGAGAGCCCCTTTGCCTACATGTACAGCCATACACACACTACTCATAAATTTTTTGTTTTTATGAGCTTAAATAGTTTTAAGATCTTTAAAAATAACATAATTTTGCTTTTAATCAAAACTGTACACTTTATAACCGATATGTACTGTATAATAAATTTTATTGATTAGAGTTTTTGTATGGACTGAATATTCAAGAGAAGTGTTACGTATTATGTGTAAGAAAATAATATTTCTTTTTTTTTTGCATACAGTTAATATGGACTGAAGCACAAGCCAGAGCTATAGTTGCACCTATTTATGACTATGATGATGTGGATGGCTTCTACTATTTTATAGGCAAGGGAAAGACAGTGAGTTGGCAATGAATTTATCGATTGTACTATGTTATATTTATATATATATACGTGAAATCTGTTTGTACAATCATGGACAATTGGTATCAATACAGACAGAGGATCAAATGATCAGTTTACAGAAGTATATTGATATGAAAGGATACGCAAATGGTAGTATATTTGCTACATCAGGACATAGTTTTAATGTTGATAATACATTCAAATGGTATCCATGGGATGAAAATGATCAAAAGCCTTTGGGAAATGCATATTTAAGCTTACAATTGATAGATAAAGAATTATATATGTGTACATCACCGGACTTGGATCCATATTTTATATGTGAATATGAAACAGTTATGCAAAAGATTCGATTATTTTGTAAATCACATTGGGAAATGTTGTTATTAATAATATTAATATGTATTTTACAATTATATATGATAACTGAAGAAATATTTCAAAGAAAAACGTTAAAGCAATTCAATAAACAAAACTCGCAATATCTTTTAACTTAACTAGCACATTAATTATTAATTAAATATAAGATTATTATAAATCCTGTTATAAGAACATAAAAATTCAATAAATATACTTTTCTGTTTTGATCTTCCAAGTATAATCATCGGAGACCCCATAAAGTATATATACTCTAAATTAGGACGATAATACGAGTTGATCTAGCCCTGTCCGTCTGTCTGTCCGTCTGTCTGAACGCCTGTTTTCTCAGAGACTATAAGAGCTAGAGCAACCAAACTTAAAATCTAGATTTGTTATGTTCGTACGCTATACGAGTTTGTTTTTGATTTTTGAATTTCCTCCCCTGACCCCCGCAAATCGAAAAAAAACGATTATAAGGTACAATTTTTAACCGATCAAATTTCTTTTTCGCACACATATTCAGTTGACCATTGTTCATCTACGTTGTGAGTTTCGTTAGAATTGAATAATAAACACGGAAGTTATACAACATTAAGTACTGCGCTATAGAACGTGCTGGGCTAAAAGGTACGCGCAGTGGCTAAGTACGTGCAGAACTGTGTGTATGTATGAGTATGTGTGTGTATGGCTGTATATGTACGCAAAGGGGCTCTCGTAGTCGGGTACACTCGACTACAGATTTCTTACTTGTTTTTAATTGTTGTTTATTAATACATTCGATGTAAATGAAACTGATCCTTATTCTTTTATGTAAACAAATTGCAACAAATCAATATTAAGATATAGCTGGTTATACGATATAGGTATATATATATATATATATATATATATATATATTCATAAGTATTTAGACTTCTGACTAGCCACTTGTTGCGAGTTTCTAGTTTCAATAAAATATCTATAAAATTAAAAGCGTTGCTGAGTACTTGTGGCAGTTCTCATCAATGGCAACTAACAGAATGTACGCAGTAAATAAGTTCTGGGAGATTGTCCTATTTGCAATACTTCTTTTAGCTAGCTATGGTTGCATTATCATAGAGTTCTACAAACGTAAGTATATACATATATACATATATCTTTAAAGATATATTAAGTCGATTTACAGCACGTTGCCTAAAACCATTTGTGGAGATCGATAAAAAATGTTACTTCTTCTCTACCAACAAAGCTGTGCGTTAAGTCTTAAGTTAAGTCTTTGTTTAACAAATTTTTAATATATATATTTATATATATATATATATAAATATTTTAGCAAACATATGATTATTATAAGGTGTCGTATAAGGATCGCATCTTTAGTGTACCCACAATGGTAAGTCGATTTGTCGGTTGCGACATAATCAATTGTAATCCTTAACCTTTGTACAGCTTAATTGGCTGGAGGCGAGCTTTGCCTGTGAGACACTGGATCCAAATGCACGTTTATTAAGTACTGAGTCAATTGAGGAATTACAACATTTGTCCACGTATATGAAACATTATGCCCATGATGATATACATGCACACTTCTGGACAGCTGGACATCGGGGCAATATATATACCGATATCTATGATGAGGAGTCAATGCAAAACTTTTATTGGCACAATGAGCCAATTCCAATGAACTTTAGTAACTTTGGCCTAAAGAAGACTCAGATAAAACGTTTCCCGGACGGTTTTTGCGTATATCTAGAGTTTATTGAATCCGAATTGATTATGGCATCAGCCAATTGTAAACATAAATTGGCATACGCCTGCGAACTTCAGACTGATCATTGATATATATCTTCTTCTATAGATGAATTGAAGTTGAGAAAAAGATAACATAAAACTATAAATAGTTCATTTAATACAAATTATTTAATGTTTTTAGTCAAGTTTCTCCCCTCAGCCGTTTCCATTTGAACTTAAAAATCTGTTATTCTCTTTTTGGAGAATTCTCAACTAGATTTTTACATTAGTTCTCAATTCATTAATAATGCTCAAAACAATTTGCAATGCAAATTTTTATTGTAGCACTATTTTGAATGTATACAAAAATGCTTCAGACTCAAATTGTTTTACGACATTATTGGAAAAAAAAAAACAAAAATACAAGAAAAATCAAAACAACAAGAAGAGGAAAATATATATACATATATACATTATATATATACTATTATTTTCATACAAAACCTGGGGTTATTACACCAATAATCGAAGTACCATAATATGTAATATGTGTTTACAGTGTATATAAAACTTATTACTATATGTACATAAAATTTATATTGAAAAACTTAAATTTAACGATCATATTTCAATAAAATTAGTAAAAAGAAATAATACTTAATATTTAAAATTTCTATACCCCAAGCATAATTAATTAATTAAAGGTAAAAATTAGCTTTCCAAAAAATGCTGATCTTTCGATATTAAAGTAGACCTTATAACCCAGTTTACAATAATAAGCTTCTAATAGTAATCGATATTTTATAGAGATATTTATCATGTATTGCCCATCTTTATGGCAATCATTTAATAAGACATAATACATTGCTTGCTACGGTTGCTAAATCGCATTTATAAATCCAAATTATCAGACAAGACAGCAGAATGTCTGATTATATAATGAAAACTAATAATTTGGTATCGAAACCTTATTTTTAAAAATATGAGTATACTTGGACAATCAAAAACTGTGATAAAATGTGCAAATCTCAGTATTTGAGAGATCTTCAATTGAAAGTAAAGTTCCCGGAAAATGTTGACTCTAATTTTTTTCTTGAATTGATAGGCAATATCAACAGTTTTTATTTGAGTGTACATATCAAATGAAAAATTCAATCTGCTAATATATTTTAAACACAGAGATTTGATTTTTTCTAAATATAACATTGAGAATAAAGAAAAGATTTGTAGTGACAATTTCTCATACGAATACATTTTGAAAAAAGAAAATGACTTTTTGTCAAATGGAGAATTAATAATATGTTGTAAAATTGAAATGCTTAATTTTATAAAAGATTTGTATTTCAATTATCAACTGCCGAAAAATGATGATAAATTATCTGACGATTTAAGAGCTTTACTTGATTCCAAAGAATTGAGCGACGTTACATTGATAACCAGCGATAAGGTAGAAATATTAGCTCATAAGGCTATACTGTCAGGTAAATTGTTATAATTAATAGAGAAACTTTTTAATTATATTTTGTATTTTTCTTAGCTCGCAGCAAAGTGTTTGCAGCAATGTTTAAGCATCAAATGAATGAGAATCAATCGAATTGTATTCTAATTGATGATTTTAATAATGAAATTGTCTCTGAGATGCTAATGTTCATATATTTAGGCAATGCACCTAAAAATGAGGATTTGGCTGAGGATATTGTAGCAATTTCCAATAAATATGATCTGATCAACCTGCAGGGAATGTGTGAAAACATTTTGTTGAAAAAAGTTTGTAACAAAAATGTTTTTCAATTATTATCTTTGGCCGAACTTTACATGTTAGAAAATCTCAAAATAAAATCAAAAAACTTTATTAAATTGAACAGTAAAGATTTGATAAATACGCCTGAATGGGAAGCTCTTTCTGGAATATATAAATATAATCTGTTAAATCTAATATTTGAAATCGAAACTAAAAATGAAAAAGTTGATAACTGTTCTTAATTTCATTTACAAATTCAAAAAATATTCATATTCATTCGTATTATTCATGTAAAAACAGTTTTAAAAATTAAACTGCCTATTCTTATATTTCATATTTTGTGATTTATTTTCATTGAAATAAAATTTAAATCACTATTTTAAAATACAGATTGAATAATAAATAAAAGTTAATAATACGCATAATTTGTAATAAATTTTATTTTGTTTGTGTATTATCGGTATTTCCCCTAATTTATACACAGCTATCCACTAATGTCTTCGTACAGCAAGTAGTTTGGTCTTTATTTCCAAAAATGAGTAGCATTTAAGCTGAAATTCGAAAATATTTAAATGCAATCTTGTTAAATAGATATTTTTGTAATAATATAACGAAAAAAAATTCGATTTTATTGATTGAATTTTAAATTATAGCCTTAAAACTAAAAAAGTCATGATTTTCGCTCCACTTAAGTCTTCGTACAATCATACATTTTGCCTATGCTATTTTAGTTCCAAATTCATGGGAACGCTCAAATTCCGAGAAAAAGTAACGGTAACATGTGTCAAATGCGAACAAATGAAACACGTTGGATGTAATTTTTGGAAGTTTCATCCCGAAACTATACGCAGAGATGAGATACGTGCTATGAGAAGGTTTTGCACACCTCGCTGTAAGCACCTTCTTAATTTAGCAAACAGGAAAACGCGTTTTGAGTTCGTTTATCAATACCAAAACGCACCGCCTGAGTTATGGGAAAAAG
This sequence comes from Zygothrica quintamaculata, assembly GCA_037044455.1. NCBI lineage: Eukaryota > Metazoa > Arthropoda > Insecta > Diptera > Drosophilidae > Zygothrica > Zygothrica quintamaculata. Next base: position 149,011 of record JBAMBS010001509.1, read on the forward strand.
TAATTTTTCCGTCTTATCCAAATTTTGTATATTTGTAACTGGTGGTAGGCTGAGAATGTGTAGATATAATATGCATGTTACAAATTTATTTTCTACTATATATGATTTACAGTTTTGATAAGAGGTTTCCCTATAGTTTTTTTTCTTTCTATTTATCTCATTTTAAGCTATTGCCATTTATATATATTCATATTATATATATTCATATTATATATATTCATATTATATATATTCAGTATGTAATTTTTTTACAGTAATGCTAATATAGAATTTCATCGATATATCATTTATCGATAAGCAATTCTCTAATAATATATTGTGTACAAGTGTGTAAAGTAAAGGTTATTTGACAATCAAATGCAATGCAAAAATGCAACAAGCATCAGCAAGTAAAATGCAATCAGCGACAAAGAAAGCTTTAAGCGCAGCGAAGAGTAACGCAAAGCAACGCAACACAGAGTCGAGTTGCTCAAAGATGCGCTGCGGCGCCTTGCGGCAAATATGTTAGTCAAATAAATAATGAAGACTAAATCTGTTTTCTTGTTAAACAGCTAATAGAAGGTGGTTTGATGATGTCTTTTAATGTGTTTAGTAGAGATGAACGATATAACAATAGATAGAAGAACATAACTAAAATAACAAATTTAATATTAACAAGATTTACTCTTTATGTTGACGCCCGATCTTTTTTTATGCTACGTTTTTTAAAAATATTTTAGAAACTTTTAACTATATTTTAGCTGTTTTATTTTTATATTTTGCTTGATAACTGTTTTATATAACCAACAGTTTAGATAAGGTTATATTTTTTGATAGGCATATGCTCGAAAACTAAATATTCTTTTTACTCATCCCTACAAAACGTTCTTCACTATTAAGTGACGAAAGATTGCCTTCTGGCTGTGACGTGATTTCATTTGTGCATGCAAAATTGCGACACATTTCGACACGTCCTAAAGCATTATTTGGTACTTTCTATTAAGTAAAGTTAAGTAAAGATAAGTTGAGTTGAGTTGCGTTAAGTTAAGTTCGGTTCAATTTGGTTTATGTGGAGTTAACGTTGAATGTACGTTGGGGGTATCCTTGGGCATAATTAAAATGAAATAATTTTCGACAAGTTGGCTGTGTTTTGGGGCTCTTAACAGCTTTTCGCCAGTTATTTGCATTGAACAGAGGTTGGCACGTAGCGGCAGTTAGACGCTCGTTCCGGTTGACTGCCTTCCTCACTGCGTTTGCCATATGATGAAAACTTCTGGATAAGTTTGGGTGCACCCACCTTCTGTGTTCTGTCTCCTATGTCCTATCTCCTGTTGCCTGTCTCAATGTCTGTTATATTTTTCGTGCTGGAATTTTTATTTAATTTGCTTGGGATGTCATCGTATGCTGCTGCTTGGTGTTGTCTTGTGTTTGCTGCATTGTTTGAAATTAATTTCACTTGTCGTACATTGAACCATCACAACTTCCTTTATACTACAATACCAGGAAAGTACTTCTTTAACTCAGTGGCTCACATAGAATAATTGTTATAGTTAATGCTTCAAAATTAATATATATCTTAATATATTTTTATAGTTTTACATGTATTACATGTAAATTTTATAATTATTTTAATAACATATATTGTGATTTGGAGGTAACTTTATGCACCCTCGTCTAAGCCACTGGTCGATACAACTCAAGCCCAGCCCTTGCTCCTTGTCATAGTTCGTTGTGCGTGCCATTGTCAATGGCGTTTAACGCTGCATAGTTAAAGTGCTAAGGAAATAGACAGACACGAACTCAGTACAAGAGCCAAGGACAAAGTTGGCAGCAAGTACTGCCATGCTTCGGTTCCTTTCACCAATATCTACTCAATCGTCTGCCAAATCAGCGCGCTAATCATTCTGCAAGTACAAGCAACAGACGCACTGACTCAATGCCATTTAGAGATGTCAACAACTCGATGGCCGTTCCAATGCCCAATGTAGCAGTATAATTCTTACAGAACAGCAAGCAGATGAAAAAAGGACTTACTCCTTCTTCCGCACTGTGCTACGCTATACCGGATGTAGTAAGCCCATAAATGTCATATGGGTAGAAGAGATATCAAGAGTCGACTGCCAACAGCAGCAGCGAGGCAATGAGGCAACATTGCTTGTTGTCAGCGTATTCACTTGGCTAACTTATGTGGCATACACAGCAGAGCAATAGCATCAGCAACAGCAGAATAGTGGTAACATCCCTTCCTTACAATCGTATGTACGTCTATTCTGTCATTAATCACTGACAATAATGAACTTCCGTCGTTTGTAGTTGCAAAATGGCGCCAACTTTGAATTTGGATTTGTAGCGAATGCAACTGCTGCTGCTGCTGCTGCTGCTCTGCTTCAATAGACTTCTCCTGTTGTTGTCATTAGCGCAATGTTGCAAAATTTATCGGGTGACTTATGAGATGCGAACAGCACAAAACAGCTGGACGGACTAAGAGCTAAAGTCCGCTGACCAGACCAAAGGACGGCTCTTTGGGTCCTTTGGATTTTGACTCTCTGTTTTGGTCATCTGATTTTATCGTTTCGATTTACGACTCATAAAAATGCTAGCGACTTTATTTTTGCTTTGCTTTTTTGTTTGTTGCTGTTTCTTTTGGTTTCTTTTGGTTTTTTTTTTTCGTTCTTTGAGCTCTTTGAATTACTCCGTTTGTGTTTTTCCGATTTTATGCTTCACTGCAATCCCTTTCACTCGCTCTCTCTGTTTCTGTATCCTTGGCTAAGTCTGCAGTTTGTTGCTAAAATATCTCCATTTATCGTACATATTTCCCATAAACAAAATAGTATAGTAATAGTTGATTTTTATGGCTATTTTGTGACGCAGAAAATATTTGGATAAGACATCATCTTAACCGCAGCCCCTTCCCCTTTTTAACAATAATTCAATAATTTAATTTATCTTATTCTGACTTCAAATAAAACTTATTTTGAAATATAAGTTAAGATCATGAAGTCTGCTTGGAAATATTATTCAAATATCTTTAAAATCTTTAAGCTAATATTAACAAATCATTTATCGGAAATACCATTAATATTGTAGTTATTACGCCAATCCAATTTGAAGACATCAATTTGGCCATAAAATAAAACCAATTTAACCATTATGTAAGCTGTGAAAGGTTCGTCCTTTTAGTTCTATGGTACAACATGCTGCATTTGACAGATATTAGATTAACACCTAACACCTACTATAAACTGAAAAACATAGCTGTAGCTCGTTTGCTCGATATATATATACATACTCGTGATACTCGATTAGTCGCATACTCGATTGCCCGTCCAGTTCAGGACAATAAAGCGCTCAAAATGTATGCGAACAGACATTAAATCTCGGCCAGACAACGCCAGAATTTGCGACAAAACAACAAAAGCAACTGATGTCAATGGAACTGGTCTCTTTCTATAGCATGTGGGTGGGCAACATGATGATGATGATGATGATGATGATGATGATGATGATGAAGTAGAAGCAGCAACAAGCGTTGTCAATTTCAGATAAACAACACGAGCTGACAACAGCAGCACTATATGCAAAATCTCTTTTATACTGTATATAGAGAGTATGCATATTGATATATCCTGCAGGATATAGATATACGAGTTGGGTGACGTTCAAGATGTGAACAGTCGGCCGAGCAATGCATTCCCATACTATCATATTACCAGTACCATTTTGGGTAACATAAAAAGACGCTTAAGGGGCTGGTCAAAGAGGTTGGGTGGGGGGGGAATACGTTGTAGCAGGTTAAAAGCTGTCAGTGGCTGTTTAGATTTACGTGCCGCAGTGCAGCAATGTCAGTTGTAAGAATGGAGATGAACGTACATATGGCCATCAAGAGGTGTGACAGGCAGAGCATCCCCCAAACTCTTAAATGAACTTTGTAACAATGCAAAAACAACACCAACACACACACACACACACACACACACACACATAAACAGGACGACAAACACACCCAGCACATTGCTGATTGTCATCGCTCGGACTTGTTGTTAATGAAAGTGTCAGCTAGACAAACGCACCCAAACCACAGACCCATCATCGAACAGGCCTATTCCAATTGTCCAACCGACGAAGCCAGAAACTGCCTGAACAAATGCTTTGTTTGATTTTGTACACTTTGTTTTTGGATGTTCGTTAAAATGTTTTCTATTTCGTCCAATAAATTATGATCAGACTGATTTCTACTAGAACTTTTGTAAGGCTGCTCTCTTACCTAGACATCAATGCCATTAAATCTCTTGCTATTAAAATATTCTGTACATAATTTTCATGTTTTAACTATTGTTAGGGATTATCACATGCATTTTTATTAGTTTTAAAAAACAATTTAATTAAAGTTAGTTAAACTACAATATAAGGAATGCTCTATGCCCTTTACAAGCTTAACATAACAGAAAAATGTTAATTAAAGTGCCTACTGAAGCTCTTAACTATTGCCCATATTTAACATAAAACAAAAATGTTATTAACAGCGCGCTCTATTGCTGCACTGTTAATGTTGAGTATAGAAGAATTATGGCTTAATAAAATGTGCAATAATTTATATTTTGAATAAGTAGAAAAATTTTTAATAATTCTCATTGAATTTTCAACAGAAATACTAGTAACTTTCTTTTTACTTTAATTTCAGTTAACATTGCGGCAGATTTAGAGAATTTTTTTGGGATCTTGTTATAAGTTCTATTATTATAGTAGAATGCTGTTAACTCAATTTACATGCCACGTGGTTGGATTGAGTTAAGTTAAGTTGAATGTTGGTTAAAGGGTCGTGCAGGGCTGTCACTGCTACTACCGCTGCCGCATTATTAAAACGGTAAAACGGATAAATCGCGACGTGCAACGGCGCTGAATGAAAGCGAAAAGCTGTGCGTGGGTAATTAAAAAGTCAACGCTAAGGAGGCAGCTGCGAGTTGCGAGCACATTTGAAAACCTAATTCGCATGTTGAATTTTAATTAATTAAGTCTAAATGAGAGAGTGCGACAGAGAGGGATGTATGCATGCAGACATAAAGTGTGAAAATGAGATGCAGTTAAACAAATGGAGTGCGTATGAGATAGATATAGATAGAAAGAGAGAGAGAGAGAACAAGTTACGTGTCCTGTTCACACCTAAAGAGAATACGTTTTTAAAGTAGGTTAATGCGGCTTGGTGGCATGAAAGTAAAAACTGTGTAGCAGCAGTAGAAACTGTTTGAGGGGGCGGTATAGACAGGGGGACTACTGATGCTCAGACAGACGCCATAATTGGTGGCGCTACAAAATATTTACAGTTACCGTTACATGGAAATGGAAAAAGATGATAAAGTGCGCAAATGTTTGCACTTTCCCTTTATGACTCTTTAGAGACATTTAGGTGTTAAAACCTACCCATCCCCAAGCACACACACACACACACACACACACACACACACTCAAATCCATTCAAACAACCAGGAAACTTCCCCAACAATATCTGTTTCCAACATGTGGCTTTTGGGGGCGGCAGTTGCTGCTTCTACTGTTGCTGATGCTGATGCTGATGCCGATGCTATTTCTGTTGGTGGCGTGTCGACGCCTTGATAAGCATTTTTATAGCCAGGTCAATGCTACCCCACACGTTTCTAACCCCACTATGAAACCATTTTAGATCTTCGATACTATAAGAGCATTAAATTTGCTTATAGATATGACTACCTTTACGTAGATCAATTTATGTTTCCTGAATGTTAAGAAAATTTTACTTCAAATTGTTAACTAAATCCATTTGTCCAAATTGAAACTGCATTAAATTAAATCGTTAAAGCCGCATATAATAAGGCTTTATCTTAAAGACAGTTGTTCAGTTCTTCAATTATCTACTTAGGTTAGTTATACAGCGAAACTATTGGTATCCTTGTGACCGACGTCTTGCAGTCAGGTTGATCCCGATTTAGTAATTGTCTAAGAAAACCTTTTTGGAAAGTCAGCATATAGAAAGTGTTTCATTTAAATAAATCTCGTTAGTTAGTTCACTAAGTAAGCTTTTATATATATACATATATATGGTATATATATATATATATATATGTCTATATATATAGATACATTTAAAAACTTATTGGCATTCCCATAAAATAGCCCGTAGAAACAACATAAATTTTTATTTTGGCTACAATCTTTCCAATAAGTGTTGACAAGTGACTGAAGTCTGTGCTAGTCCTTTGTTCGATAAACAGGGAAAATTTGTGTAACAAATTTTCTTTTGCACTCTTTAATTAGGTAAGAATATTTATTTAATTATGACATCTGCTAAGTGTCCCGATATTCATGAGCGCGCAAAGCGAATACATGAATCGGGTAAGGTCTGCAGAGAAGTGCTTTACTTGCGATCAAAGGCGGTAAGTATCAATTATGAGGAACTACCGCATGTATAAGTTGGCCATAGTCTTACTCTATTCGCTGCTCAGGTTAAACGTGAGGTACCAGCTTTCACCTATCAGGCCCTACAGAAAGGCACCGTAGTCAAGCCACCCACTAAGTAAGTGCATATATTATCATATAGATAAATATATATAATATATATATATTTCATTAGAATTGATATATTTAAGCGGCATCCCGTTAAGGAAACTGTCTTTAAGATATATTTCTTACGTGGTGATATACCAGTAGCTCTATCTGGTCGCAGTAGTAAACAGGATCCCACCAAGGATCGTCCATTGCGCTGGCATTGTAAGCCCGAAGATCTAGACTATTGTTATTATTTGCCGATATTCCTCGATGGACTGGCTGATATTGATAACGACACACGACAGCTGGCAATTAATGCAGCTGTTGATCTTATAATGAGGCAACCACACAAGGTCCTGCCGGTGCTACCAAAGCTTATACTTCCGCTTAAACGTGCATTTCAGACTCGTGACAAGGGCATCATCATATCAGCACTTAAAGTACTTCAACTTATGGTCAGATTGGGTAGGTATTAATTATATAGATTATCATAGTAAAGATAACTAAATAATTGATTGTTTAGGACCTTGCGTGGGACAGGCCCTGGTACCATTCTATCGCCAGCTATTGGCTGTATGTAATCTTTACAAGAATATTAACGTAAATCTTGGTGAGGGAGTCGATCCAGATCGCAGTAAACGCATTGGTGATGTCATTGAAGATACACTTAAACTCTTGGAATTCTGCGGTGGCCCCAATGCTTTCATCAATATCAAGTATATGGTGCCAACCTATGAGAGTAGCGTTTTTCCGCGATGCCAGCTACCCGATACCCCCAAAACCTAAAACCCGATTATAATTGCCGATTATAACTATATTTTACTTTGGTTGCTTAGATTAATATTGATCAAAAATCATCATCAGATTAGTTTCGAAATTAATGCAATAAATTCGTCCTAGCATCAAACTAGAACACAGGGAGTATTAATTGTATCAGACTTTTAATTGTAATTCCCGAAGAGAACATTTTATTTCTATGCTTTCCTTTTCCAACTAATGTTACAGCATACTAAGTTTTCCTTTAATTTATGCTTCTCTATTACTATATTCCAATACAATATGATTCTTAAGATAAAGTTTGATATAATGTAGACATATTATAATTAATTCGAAGGTTTCCATTTTCCAAATATTGTCTGGCCATCTGTTAGCGATATCTCGATTTCAACAACAAAAAATGTAAACAGAAAGAAAGGCAGGGAGAGCAGGGTAGAGTAAAGGGAATAAAGCCAATGATAAATGGCTAATTAAATTTTAATTTTGAAAACAAGTTTCTAAGCGGTAAAACACTTCTACAACAATGCAATGAAAGGCCGTAAATAAAAAGCTCATTACGATAAATCATAAAGTGAAAATTGTTCAATTCTTCGCTTGGTTTAATGGAATATTCATGTTGAGTACTGAGTCCTGCAACGACAGGCCACATTTACCCAAGGATGCGTGTGAGTGCAGAGAGGGTGTGTGTGTGCGTGTGTCACTTTTATCCCCTGCACATTGTGCGTACCATCTCCCTGTCTGTGTGTCTGTTTAACTGCTTGTCTGCCTATCTCCCTGTCTGACTGTTAACCATTACCATATATACGTATCTGGCCAAAATCAAGCATTTGGGCCGCACTCTCTTGACTCCTGATGGCTGCCGGCACTTTTAACAAATCGAAGAATGAGCACGCTCTAAAATTAATTTAGTTAAATTGCCGCATTGCCTCAAAAGTGGGACTGGCAATGGGTAAGCCTTGGATTTGGGCCTGGCCCGTACTGTTCTCTGCTGCCCTGTCCTGTGCTGTACTATACTATACTGTGCCAGGCACAAGGGTTTGTCGTTGGTGGGGATGTGGCTACTGTGGCTCTGTTTCTCATTGCGCTTTTCAACGTAATTAAGTACGACCCAGCATAATTTTTGAAAAACAAATCTTGTTATCAACGCCAAACCAACACACACGCACGCACACATACACTCACACAAACCCATACAAAGAGCACTCAATCCTTATGCCAATACCATTTTCAGTCGTTGTCCTAGTTGGTCAGTCAGCTACCAATATGATTTCATTCTATGAACTTCGACCTGCTATCCGCCTTTACCCTCCTGACTGGCTGTTTGATTGTGGTGCGCTGATAAAAACCTGCCAAGTGTTGCAACTCAATTTGCCTCACTCTTTACTACCCACCTCCCGCACCCTTGGACCAACTGCCTGCTGTTTTAGCTCTGGCTGGAACCACCCTTCGATTGGTTGCTTCGTTCCACCACACAAGTTCTTAATTCACTTTTTGGCTATATTACTGGGGTAACGTTTAGATTCTCCACCTTATTTTTATTATTATTTTCTCTTTTTTTATTTTATTTTATTTTTTTTTTTTAATCTCCTGTTGACGGTAAATCAAACAGTCCCCCTGGGTGCAGCAGCGGCACTTGTAGACCTACCCGTCAGATAAATTGCATTTGCTTAGCTGCTTGCGAATTTTCATTCTCATTTTCATTCTCGTTTTCATTCACACTTTTATCGTTGCTGCTTTTCCAATGCTGTTAAAACGTTTTGACATTTTTACGCAGTTTTTGAACAATTTTTTATTGCGTCTCATTGGTGGTTGTTGCTTATATTCCAACCGCATTGCGTTGTCTGTTAAGCAGGTTGAATCAGCCAGAAGGAGCAGTTGGGAAAGTGGTTGCAAAGGGTTCGCTGCGGGGCGCTTAACTTTGATTTAGATACAAAATTGTATAAAGTGATTGAGTATCTCTTAGTATTTGCCTCGTTCTCGCTATATTTCACACTTTCCAACGTATTCCCCTCACTTGCTTAAGGCTCCTCTCAAGGTGAGATATTTTAATAATCTAATATTCATATAATTTCTAAGAAAAACCCTAAATAACCGGCAAAACAACCCCTTTTGACTAAGCCTGTGGCACACGATAACCACATTCTGCTGGTAACTCCTATGTCCCAATCACACATTCATATGGTTTAATGGGAAGTGACGATGTCCAGTAAAATTTGCAGACATGTTTCTAGGAAATTGTTTTAATGCAACGGAAATTGCAGGGAAACTGAATAAGTTGACACCACACGCCCATTTTGGGCACAAGTTACTATATATATAAAAGAAAATCAAAGGAAAAGACCTACATATTTTGATCCTTAATCTATTCTTAAAGTATACTCTTTATTTGTAGTAGTCTAAAATAAAGTTTTGGTTAAATGTTTTGATAACTTGAAATATAAATTATCGATAACTTACAGTATAATCCGTCTACAAATGATATACAGTATATATCGGTTATAAGGTGTACAGTTTATAAGCAAATATTGGTCAAAAGCAAAATGATGTTATTTTTAAACATCATAAAACTATTTAACACTAAATATAGGCTCATAAAAGCATAAAATTGATTGTGTATAAGAAAATATTGTGTATTAACAAATAAAAAATCATTGATTTGGAATCAGTTCATATAAGTTTTATCGGTTTTAAACAAATTATAAGCTGTAGGACAGTAATATTAACATTTTTGATCTCACTTTATATTTAATATTAATATTATTATATCTGACGAACAGCATAAAATATAAATTATCATTTAAATACAACGTATTTCCATATAAGTCATGATTGCTTAAAAGGAAATATCGAATATAAGCAAAAAAAATTTACTGCATTATTTGCATATAACCGGTAAATACTGTATCATATTTTAAATAGAATTTTCCAAAGTTTTAAATTTGCAATTAACAGTTGCTTCGGTTCCCAATTGAGAATTGTTAGAAAATCGAAAACCCTCTTATTTAAATCGAATATGAATAGAAAATGTGAACACACCTGATAATTTGACAATTATCATAGTGCCCACTACCCCCTCTCAATCCTTCTGTTTGTTAAGTCTTCAACTGTTATGAATTCATATATATATTTATATATAATATTGGTTGACTGTGTTGATATTTACAGTCATTAGTTTTAATTATTCATGCAAAATTGTTGCACTTAAATGTATACGACTATAAAATACCCTAACTATAAAATATCCTAAAAAATTTCAAGTGAAATGAAGGGTAATAAACAAAATATACGTGCAATTGTTTTACTTACAATCTAACTTGATATGTTTAAAACGTATAACTTAAAGGGTATATAGAATTCTTAACAATTTCTTTAAATAAAACAGATAGTTATTATTCGAAATCAATGTATCAATCAATGTATTGCTATAAAGTCGATTGCTATTGGAATTGCATTGACATTTATCATACAAACCCAGGCTAGACATGAGTCAGTTATTTCAGTTAGAGGAAACTTTACTGCGTTTGATGGGTCTGAATATGCAGATTTCTGATGGTCCAAACTGGACATTTGGCTTAAGGCATATTGCTTTGATAACTGTTGCATCGGCTCAGTATCCGATGTTGTCATATGCCATAGATAATCGCAACGATATGGAACTGTTTACAGCGTGTATCAGTGTCTCCTTGACCTCAATGCTGTGTATCTTTAGAATATCCACGATTATTGGATTTAAACAGCGTTTGTGGGAAATGATGCAGAGCTTCAGGAGACTTTATTTAGAATGTAAGTTTAACTGAATATCAGCTTAATATAAGTCAAATTTTATTTATTTATATATTAATTTTTTTTTTGTCATAGCTCAGCAAAAAACGGCTGAAGAGTTTGAATATGTTGAAAAGGCCAACAAATTCGCTATAAAAACGTGTAGAATATTCTCCTTTGCCGTTTGCTGCAATTTGTTGGCTTTTACATTAGGACCAATTATGAATATCATAATAAATATGCTGAGAGGAGTAGAATCTATAAGACAACTGCCCGTACCTATGAAGTAGGTGAAACTAAATGAATAATTATATTATATAATTGCATTATTTGAATACCCTTTTTTAGGTTTCCTTTTAATATAACAAAGTTTCCAGGATTTGAAATCGCATATGCCTATACTATAGTTGGATTTATATTTGCAAATTTCTATTCAGCAGCTGCTGATTGTCTTTATTTCTCATTTACCAAAAATCTTCAAGCACATTTTCAAAGCCTACAGCATAGTATACGGGGATTGGCTTTTGGCCAATTAGATTTGGTAGATAAACAACTCAACGAAGTGGTGGACTATCATGTGAAATTACTTCAGTTAACTGTTGAGCTCAGCAATATATACAAGCTTATAGTTTTTGGTCAGATTTTCGTTGGCTCATTGCAGATTGGTGTTTGCATCTATCACATAAAATCGGTAGATCAACAAACAGTTTTATATTATACAGATATTTATATATACATTTTTCCATACATTTACAGAGTACGGGCACAAACTTGGCTTTGTTCACATATTTAGTATTCATTGTTAACATATTGCTAGAGTTGTTTCTATATTGTTATGGAGGCCAGATTATAAAAAATGAGGCAAGACCAGACATAAAGTATATTATCTTAATTTATTTATAATTATTTCGTTCTTAAGAGTTCCGAAATTGGCATTGCTGCCCAAGAATCTAACTGGTATTTGGCTACTCCTAAACAACGACGTACTCTGGCCTTTATTATTCGACGCTCCCAAAAGGAGATGCTTATGAAATCAGCTTTTTACGAAGCTTCTTACGAAACCTATTTAAAGGTAAACTCTATATGCATACATATATATGAATAATATATATATTATTATCTTAATTCTTTTATAACTATTTAAATTTTTGCAGATTTGTCAAGCTGCAATGTCGCTCATTACATTAATTTCTTCGTTTGAGTAAAAACTGCATCGATTGCAACGTAAAAATATTTTAACCGATAATTTCTATAGTTAATAATTAATAAAATCAAATACAACAGACGTCTCTGGAATTAAATATTTAAGCATAATACTTTCAAGAATAAATATATATCACAGCGATTTGAATTTTATTTGAAGAATGGTAAAGGAATCCTTAGAAGAAAGTTAGCAAGAATTAACACTCAAACTGGCTTATTGTTTACAGTTTGTTTTCTTTTTTTTTATCTATCAAAGTGAAGTATTTAAATTTAAAATTTATTAGAATTTTATAAATATTTTTGTAATATTTTTTTTTCAATTGAATTTAAGCAATTTTGTGGAAACATTTATAAAGATTTTCCAACATAAGCGATAAAGAACTTGACATATTTTGCGACTGGCCTTTTGTCATAGCCATAACGCAATTGCAATGTTGAGCCAGTCACGACCCGGCATAAAGAGCCCTAGAATTTGTAGTTGATGGCAGATGGTAACATTTCGCGGGAATAGTACCTCGAATCACGTGCGCTGCCCGGAAGCAAATCGAAATTATCACCAATTTGCAGTCATCGAAATCCAATTATGGGGCGTGTGTGTGTATGTGTGTGTGTGTGTGTAACCCCGAATCCTGGAATTTTAGCCAGAACAATGTTTCAATGCATATACGCCATATGCTGGCAGCGATACAAAAACTGCAACCGAAAATGCGGAGACAGACAGAGCAGAGAGAGAATAGTCAGTGCACGAACTGGAGCTATAGAGGAGTTACCGGAGCTACAGTTTAAGTTAGGGACAGCAGTAGACAATAATCGGATTAGGTTTTCTGACTGGTTCTGGTCGAAAAACATAATTTGCGAGAAATGTCACACGGCACACGGCGACTGCCCGGCGACTTATTTGCAATTTGCGAAATGGAAACGAAACGAGGCTAAAGTTGAGCACAGGAATGGTTGACATGAAGGCATAAAGGAAATGCAGCAGGGGTTGTTGATTTCCGAATGATATGGTGGCAGAAGCAGGTTATAAGAGCACACTAAATCATGCATGACAAGTCGAGTAGTTGTCGTCTCTATCAAACCCATCATAATCGCCCAACGCGTACGCATCATTATCGGGATCAAACTGAAGTTCGAACTTGAATTGGAATTGAAAGACAGGGGGTGATTCCCTGGTTAGTACTGCATCCGTTTTGCTCGGGGGGAGGTGTTATTCGTCTAGTCTCTTGGGTGCCACTGTTGTTGTTTAGTTCCGGCATGCGACAGATGCAACAGACGTGCAGACTGACGGCGTACTAACCATACCGGAGTCTGTGGTGAGACCACAAGCGGCTCTCCAAAAGGGACACCCCAAACCCAAGCAACTATTGTGCTCGGAGCTGTCACTGCTCATTGTCAGCTAAGTGCCGGTCAATGGATGGAGGTCCTGATGACTATACTAGATGTGGCAGCTTGCATGGACGGCCAACAACAGCAACAACAGCAACAACAGCAACGGTAGCGACAGCGACAGCAACAGCGGTTGCCGCGGCAGAGCACATTTTCATTTTCAACAGCCTTAAACGAAATTTTTTTACTCTTAGAGCAACCTGCTGGTTGAGATGGGTAGATGGATCAGAGTAACCCTGCTTGCACAGTGGGCAAAGATATTAGTATATTGCTAGAAAAAAAAAATATGCAAGTGAAAAGCGATTTCTGTATACACACACACTGACAGCTTAAAGAAAAGCAAATAGACATAGATTTATGTTAACATTAACAGCGCCACGTTAACATTAATTATTAAGTGTTAGAAAACTATATAATTAACATTTAATATACCTTGAATTAATAATTAATAATTTTAAAATAAGTCAATATGTATTTTAATAGATTTTAAAGCACTGTGCATTGCCTATGTCTAACGTTTTGAACCAAAACCACAGTGTTGGTGGCTGTGTTGAGCACTCAACAAAGGAAACGATAAGACGACACATACTAGAGCTGAGCTGAGGGGCAACAGTCATTCTCTTCCGCTGCAGTGCATCATAAGCTAGAATTGAGGGTGAGACAGTAATTGAGGATGGGGGGGGGATGCGGATGAGCTCTAGATTGAGGTTGAGGGGTGGGTGTCCGACAACCAACAAGCGACAACAATAACAAGCAAATTCAATGCGTTTTGTGATAATTTCACACTACACAGAAGTAAACGAGAAACGAGGAAACGGAGGAAACGGAGGAAAATGAAAAACGAGAAACGATAAAGCGTAGACCAAATGCAGTAAACGAGCAAATAATAAAAATTTTATATGCGAATAGCAAAACATTACAAAAGCGAATCAGGGAGAGAAAAATAAATTGAGAGAGTGAGATAAAGGAAGAGAAAAGAAAATATTATTATAATAATAAAGCGATATAAAGTCTAGTATTATATAGAAACATGAATGTGAATAGTCAATAGATGTTGAAGTAAAGCACGGGGGAAGCACAGGTCGTATGCGGATCAAGCGTTGGGTACTCGGATCACTGTGGATGACTTGAGGGTTGCCAGGATGGTTGGCTGGTGGTGGAAATCAAACGGCAACAATACAATCAAAATGTACGTTTCCTTTACCTTTGGTGCAAATTTAGTTATTGTCTAGACTCTGGAGTCGGAGTTGAACACTCCAGGGAATTGTTGGGCCATAATTTAATTTCACTGGCCCATTATTTCATTAGTCAGAACGTCACACCACCACCCCCTACTTCGGGTAGATCCCTCTCAAAATTGTGCAATTTATTTTGTTTATTGTAAAATGGCTCTGGCAGCTAGACGCATAAATTTGTAAATTTCGATTTTGATTTTGCCATTTTAATTGTTTGTAAACTGGCCAAATGCTCTGCCAGTTGGCTCTTTGTGTTGCTGTCCGTATGTCTATCTATCTGCCTATCTATCCCTCTGTCTGTCCCTCTGTCTAGTGGCTGGCTTTGTTGGCCAAACATGTCGTATCTTTGTATCTATATCTGCACAGGCTTTCAACAACAATTGTCCTTATATGTTTCCTTCTCCTTGTGCCTTTATACAGCAAGCATTTAGGTTGAACTAACTTTAGATACTCGTACTCCAATTTAACCAAAAACTGATGCAACAGTCAACTGTTTACTTATGATAAAACTAAGCTTAGAATATCATATTTTACGAATATGGCAGAGAGAAAAATTTTGTAGTTTTCTGACTGACAAATTTGTATGTCAACAAAAAAGAATTGTTTACTTTATTTTTAATTTCTTCAATAAAATTTTATGCGTATTCATAAATATTTACATAAATTGCCATCTTTCAAAGGAAAATAGTTTATTAAATCTAAAAGACTTAAACATTTAATATTTAAATGTAAGTTAAAATAAATATAAAGGCTAAAGCCCATCATGCTGTGGATTAAATTTTAAATAAATTCTTAAAAGGCATTCCCAATATAACATACATTTAAAGGATATGCATATTTCTTTCAGAAAAAAAACATTCTTTACAAAGTCTAAGATAGTATTACAAGCATTCTTATTGTGTTCTGACCCAAAACCAAACGTGACTTAATCATGTCGTTTATAAAGAGTACCTCAGCCTGCTTCTTATTGTACTATTTACATTTGAGCCGAAAAACTATGCTACGAAATAAATACGAGTGCAGGTTTGAATTTCCACTCCACAGCCTTAAAAGTATGCTACAAAAATATTTCAAGTGCTCAAACCAACAGCATAAACGGGTACTGAGTGGAATTTGTACTAAGAATTATGCAAGTGCAGAAAATAAGTTGAGTGGAAGTCGACGATGACGAAGACGACGCACTTGAACTTACCAGCCACACTTGAGTAACTGCACTCTGGCAGGTCCGGCAAGTGCAACATAAATGCATAGAAACAATGAAAATTAAGTTGTTGCAAGCAAACGGCGCAAAACTTTATGCAAATTGTTGCTGCAATAGATATAATGGAAGCAATGTCAGCTCTGTCCTTCTGGGCAGAATGAAAGATTCGAGTCAGTGGCTTGCCAGTTGGCAAAAGTATATTAAAAATGTTGACAACGAAATCCATCTGTTTAATGGCTCTGCACGTACGACTAGTGCAGCAACATTCAAGACAAGCCCACCCTTTGTTCACACCCACACATACACACAGAAAGATTCAACCACCCACACATGTAACCTGATTGTGGGTTGTGAGTATTTTGGGTGTTGGGTGTTGAGTGTTGGGTGTTGGGTGCTGGGTGTGCGCTTCTAATCCACCAGATTACAAAAGAGAGTGCGGTAAAATTGGAGCTGTGGCTCCGGGCAACAATAATCTCAACCCCATTAGAAACGGCCCAACCTCTGGCCAAAGCTATTACACTTGATAAATTCCAGATTAAAGTGCATTTGCAGTTGAGCTTAGGGCAGGAACTGGCTATAACCAAACCAAATGAAACCAAACAAAACCAAACCAAACTTAACCTAAACCAAAAGCAAGCCTGTTACCAGGCTGGGTCATCAAATTTATGGCTATACATTTGCCAGAATTTTCTTTTGTATGCCTCTAATTCAACCCACTTCCGTATAGCTTTGGCCTGGACTCGTGTGCCCTTTTAATTATCACACGTAATGACAGCAGCAAATGCAATTGCTAATTAATTGCACAGGAGCCAGGGCAGGCCAAGCTTGGGAAGGCCAAAACTAAAGAGCTCTCTCCAAGGACTGGGGCGTATACATCGAATGAAAGAATTTATGGTTCTTACATTTGTTTGGCTTGACATTATTATTCCAACATGTGTGTGTAGATGGCAAGATGGGAGTACATCTAACAAATGTGTGCAACTCAGATTGTTCATTAATTCAGAGGAAGGAAGCTTAACCAAATGACGAATATAACCCAAAAAGGGGAACAATGTATATATATATATATATATATATATATATATCATTTGCCCTAATCGCAGACGCAATAAACTTCAAGCTCAACTTGAACTTGAATTTGATTTGGATGCCATTTGGTAAGCCGACAGCTAATGAAGATAATCGTCGTTTGTATGCTGTCAAAATTGCCACAAAATATAATTGTTATATAGCTTCGAGAATCGCCGACTTCATGATTAACGATGAGAGCATTATGAAAAAGACCAAAGCAAAACAAAAAAAAAGTGTATAAAAAAAAAACAAAACATAAAAGAAAATAACAAATAACAAAAATACAATAGAATCTTTAAGATATAACAACGGAAACTTTACTAAACACAATAAAGACAACAACAACAAAAAAATAGATTCCAGCCAAATGATTACTAGCAATTTAGTAGAAGTCAATGTTTAGGGGTATACGACTTAAAGTACAAAAAAACTAAACAACTCTCCGCTCCCCGCATCAATAGGCTGTAAGCAACATGCAACTAGATGCCGGGTAACAAGCTCAGCGAATCACTTTATGGATCCAATCAAGATGTTATCTAAAAATCTCAAAACGTCAACATTAGAACAAAAACCGAAAGCAACAACGAAACAGTGACAACAGAATTACTACAACTACAACTATTGAAATGATCTACCAGAGTTTGACCAACAATTTAAGTTATCCTAAGATAAATTAACTTATAGATAATCCACAGTATCTTTAGATAATTTAAATTAAGATTTTCGTTAAATGCACATTTCCTAAGGGCAGCAAGTATTGTAGCCAGAAATCTTGATTATGCACTAGATATACCCTATATTTGCAGGGTATTCAATGTATTTAAACAACAAAATTTTGTTGTTCAATTAATGCAGTTGGCTAGTTAAAAGTTTGTTTTGTTTTTAATGAATCTTGGCAGATATTTCAAATCGGTTTGTTGGCGGCTTACGTTAACGTTTTTTTAGTTTGTTATTTTTTTTTTTAGTTGCTTGTCGGCAGTTTTCAAGTGCGCACACAAAACGCGCTTTTAATTTGAATAACAAAACTCTTAGAACTTGGGCAATTCCATTGAATATCGTGTCAAGTGCCAATAAGTTTATATATATAGATAGAAATAACTTAATCAAAATTTTGTTAATATTATTTTGATTTCAATTTTTTATGTTCAACTTGTCGAAATGTGTCGGAAATCTTTAATCTATTTTGGATTATGTTTCATTCTGTTGTCTCATCATTATGTGAAAGGTTATTAATTGTTTAATTATATAATTAATGACAGCTGTGCCTGTTGTAGATCCAAATCTCTCAGCGTGTGTGGGCATTACCAGAACTTTGGGAAATTTTTTATATTTTTAAAAGTAAACCCCAAATATAAACAAAAATAACCTTTTCAAATGAATCAAAATCAACTCTACCAAATTTTTTTTATATTTTTGTAAGACTTTCCGAAAAGTATTCTGACTTTTTTTTATCTAAATTAATTAAACTATTTTAATTTATATTATTATTGAGCATTTTAATATTTTACCACCGCTCCAAAAGAAACTTTACCAACTTATTACAACGAACATAAACTCAAAAAATAAATTCAGCATCAGGCATAAAGATTCTTATTGAAAGTAAATCTGTTCTGTATTGCAGCTGTATCCATTTTATCCAATTTGGTGTCAGCTCAATGAAACTTAATATAACCCATATTCAACGGAGTAGGATGGATGAAGAGAAAGGGAAAAAAGAGAGTAGTCCGAGCGTAATCCCATTTAGCACCAGGTTCGTTAACGATGCACAAGTTTTACATATTGAAGTGCAATTAAAAATGGACAAAGTGCAACTGATTCACATGGCAGGCAGTCAACTGTGTACTGGGAGTAGATACACTGAATGAATGAAGGTGAACGGATTACGAGAGATGTATCCATAAATAAGTCAGCTTGCGCTAATTGCACCACTTATAGAGACGCTATAACTAGCAAAAGATACGCTCCAGTTGTTACGATGTTCTTTTTTTGTAGGTTCAGAATGTGTGTATGGTGATGATTGGAGGATGTGTGTGTAGTGGTAGTCCAAGTATTTGCATAGAAACTTAAATGAAATTTTCCTCTGCTAAATCTAATTTCTATGCTAAACCGCAAAACAAACAACGTTGATGTCATCTGGTACGTGGACACTTTACGTAACTGTAACCAGGTCAGGCGAATAAAGTGTCATCTAAACTGGATTTCGATGACATGAATAGCCAAGGCAACAACAGCCAAACGGGTGGGCCGGTTACAATCGGCCAGGGACAGGGACAGGGACAGGGACAGGGACAGGGACAACAGGGACAGGGGCAGCAAGGTAGCGACATTGGCTATGATCAGGGAACAGGACGTGCTGGAGGTAATGGCAATGCTGCAGGTGGACCAAATTCTGGTAATAGGCCAAAGATACACGGAGTGCGTGTTACCGTCGATACGGGCGATGGACAGCAGCAAACGAAAGGTAATTAAAATGGAAGGCAGCCTGCTGCAAAGTAAATGAGACAACAAACTAATAGATGCTACTTCAAAGCAGAGTCAAAGGAGAGCGTAGAAATTACAGATTTGGGTAAACATAAGAAACGTGTGGGTATCCACACAGACATTACCTTTGAAATAACTGCCGAGGGAGATGGAAATGAGACCAGTTCCGCACAACAGCAGGGTGAGAAGGGTAAGCAAAAGTATTCTAATTAAACTTCGATCTGTTTCCCAATCGTTACAAATCTTACATATATGATAGAGGATGCAAGTGTACCAATTTACAAGGGTCGTAGTGGCAGTAGTGATTCCAAGCACAAGTCAAGAAAACCATATGATCCAAAATCACAATGGAATCCGAATTATTCAACTGAGCATCGTGGACATGATACTGGTATCCGTGGTGACCCCAGATCTAGCTCGGATGGCTACTATCCACAGTACTACCCACAACATGTATATACCAGCGGCAGCAGTGCCGATGCAGGCAGCATTTATCGTAATGGAGAGACTTGGACACATTACGTACCTGTATGGACCACAGAGAGGTCACCATACGAGCAGAGTCAATTACAAAGACGGCCTAGCTGGAAGCCCTGCTACTGTATGTCCTCATATGGGACCGACTACAGACGTCGCCGGGACAACCATCGTGCATTTAGTTCTACATCTACAAAAGAGATGGTAACCAGTAGCGTTGTTCAGGTCAATGACAAGTTGGAGCAACCTTTTTCCTGAATGTGTATGTACTTAGATTGAATTTTAGAATGTTATATCTTATTTCAATATATTTGTTTCACTAAAGACACATTTTTATTATTGTTTACATTTATACATTCAGAACAAAGCAGAAGTGCGGTTATGTATGAATTATGCAGGTGCAGAAAAAATAATTAAGAAGAAGAACTGATTGTCAGCAAATTTTCTATGATAATTCAATTCTGACTTTTACTGATGACTTAAGCGCTGCCAACTTATGACTAAGTTTTTAATCTAGCAACAAAAAGTATACTACATTTTTTATTATAGTTTCTGCCGGCAATACACAGAAACAATGAAAGTCCCGTTAGCCGCCATTGCATTGCAATGTAAAGCTTAATAATTTAAGCAAAGAAATATGTAATCGGATCAGTTCAGTACTTACCCATTTAGAACTTGCATCTGTATTTATCTTGTTTCTTGGCTATAGCTTTCATGGTAATGTAGTTAGCTTTTGGTAACTTGGGTATTGAAATCAACGTACATTGAAGTTACACATTACAAAAGATATACATATATATAACATATGTATATAATATAACAAGAGATATTCACATACATTAAACACTATATAAGATATAAACATACATATATATATAAAGGAGATAGTAAACGTACTAATATATGGCTGTCTGACTAATTTTAAAACCCGTTTTTAATTAAGCACACTAATTCACTTGCGTTGTTTTAAGCGCGGCGTTGACTATGTGGCTGCATTTCTGACTTTTTTCTAAGCTATGCTATTTATAGCATCTTTTAATAATAGATGCTGCACTTTTTGTTAATTGACTGTTGGTCACACTCCAATTGCGAGGCAAAATTTAATTTCGATTGCGCTTATTTGAATAAAATAAAATTTATGCATTTTGATAGAAATTATTAAGTGGGAAGCAGCCTAACAATATTTTTCTAACAATAAAGCATTGAATAGCACCTACGAAATATAATATTGTATCTTTGTATAGATTTAATTAAAAGTTATTATTTTCGGTTAATATATTATATATTTTATTATTTCAAGAATTTGTTATAGCTATATTGTGATTGGCAGTAAGAAGCAGGAGAAGTAAAACTTTTTAGGAGTGGGAGCTGTAGGTGCTAACTTTGCCATTGTCGTCAACGGAGGCAGTAGCAGCGTTGTAACCGTACTGTTTGCCATTAACATTGTAGTTCTCGCTTTCGCCAGTGGCCAGATCCTTATAGTTCTTCACATGTCCATTAGAATCATACTGTGGAGGTCATAAGAGAGTAGAGTTTGGTGTTTATGGGGAATGCTTGGTAAAATTAAATAAAACATACCTCAGACTGAGAAGACCATTTGGATTGTTTCTCCCACTGTTTGGTCTGGTAATTGCTGTTACCACCGGCACCAGCTCCAAAGTTTCCGGAACTTGACAGCTGTTGGCCAGCATTAAGATTAGATGAAAGACCCAAACCAAAGTTGCTCTGAGCATTCAATTGACTGTTACTTGAAGAACCGCCTAACAAGGAGCCACTTAACAAGGATCCCTGGCTACCACTCAACAGTGAGCCAGAACTGCCAGAATTCAAAGTGTTAGCAGAGTTCAGAGAGCTACCGGAGTTCAGGGATGTAGCGGTGTTGAAACCATAGTTTGAGTTAAATGCATTTGAACCACCAGCTTGCACTTGGTTAGCACTGGATAGACCTGACCCGGTGCTTGATGAACCGCCAGTTAATGCCTGCTGCCTTGCAGTTTGATGTACCTGATTAATAAGCTGATGCAATTGGGATGAGCCGGTTGAGCCAAAGTTTACGCCGCTGGTTTGACCAGAATTCCATTGCGTCTGGGCGCCTGAACGCTGGCCGAAGTTGCTGCCGATGTTGCTATCGAAAGCGACATTTTGATTAACCTTGAAAGCGGAATTGGTTCCAAAGCTGGAGCCAATGTTTGATGTGTAGCTGGCTGAAGGCTGCTGAACGATTTGAGGTGCTGAGGCAGTGGTTGTCACTCTACGCTGATAATAATGCTCAGATGTGCCACTGGGTTGTGGTACTTGGACGTACTGTACTGTAGGCTTCTGCTCCACAACACGCTCTACATGCTGCACATATTTTTGAGAGCCACCGGGCACGGTGTACACAACTTGCTGTGGTGCGCTTGAGACAACACGTTCATGATGTAAATACTCTACATTGTTGGCTCCACCAATGGGTGCAGTCAAAGCCAAAGGCACTTGCGTATTCGTGTAGTGGGATTCGGTATTTGCAGTGTTGGTTCCTGCACTGCCAAAGTTAACTTCATTGCCAGCATTGTTGGTATCAGCAAACTCCACATTGGTGCCCAAATTATGTGCACTGGCGGTGTTGAAGTTATGGGTTTGACTTGTCTGGAAGGCAGAGTTTGCAGAGAAGGCGCTGTTGGAACCAAATGATGCAGCATTTTGTGCACCATAAGAAGCACCATTTTGGGCACCAAATGAAGCAGCATTGTTAGCACCAAAAGATGCAGCATTGTTAGCACCAAAAGAAGCAGCATTGTTAGCACCAAAGGAAGCAGCATTGTTAGCACCAAAGGAAGCACCAGAACTACCTCCCAAACTGCTGCCCTCTGAGCCTTCGACAGCACCTACCGAATCATAGGAACTCTCCAAGTTGCCCAGAGACGAACCACCTGCTGATAAGTCAGCACTGCCACCAACTCCGTAGCCACTTGAACCACTGCTCGAACCATATGCATTACGGCGAGCTGCTTCAATCGCTTGCTGATGGGCAGAGTAATGACTAAATCAAAAAATTTTAAGTTTAGTGTGAAGTCTCAAAGGATTTTTTAAAGGAGTTTAAGGACTGCAACAAACTGGCTCATTCAAACTAAATAAATGTGGAAGCTCCCACGATCTTGTACCTAAGATCTTTAATCAAAAGGATATTAAAATACTACAACAAATAACCAGCAATACGCAGAAACAGTTTGTTGCAATTTATTATGCTATATATATATAGAGATATTCTGTTTCCAAATTGAATATTAATTTAGATATTTATTGTTAGACCGGGTTATGTACCATGTTGCCAAATTGTAAATTTCGATTTTGATAATTAAACAAAATGATATCTTCAATATTGCCACAGGGCACTTACCGACTATGAAAATCGTCTCGTCTATGTCTATTTAAACGAAGGATATGAAAAAATATATAAGGGAAAACAAAAATATATATTTATATATTAAATGTTGATCAGCATATACATCCTAATATATTTTACCTTGAGTGGAAATCTGTAAATAAAAAGAGAAATGAGATTTAATTAGTTTCCTAATTCCACACCAAAATTGTATAATCCTTAAAACTATATAATTAATCTTGCCACGTGTCTTGGTAAAAATACAAACATTGCACATTATTCTCGTTATTTGTGTATAAAAAGTTCATTCAGTAAAATTACGTAGAAATCAACCGATTTCTTATCAATAAAAATTTCATTACAAAACATAACGTATTATGCAATTAGACAGACGTGTTAAGAATAAGTTAGTATGATATATATATTTATACATATGTATATTTATTTTTAGCACTGTCATTTCACTTTTGAAGTTCTTAAGATCTTTACCTGCACATACTACACCCAGGCACAAAGCCAGCAACAATAATGATCTCATTTTAAATAATTTTTGTCACTGTTTCTACAAAAAAACACACCGACGATCGATCCGTTGATCGCAATTGAATTTATACTAATGATTTGTATGTCATTGCGAACGGGCTTTTAAAAACCAAAACCAGACCTATTTGACGGTTATTGATAAGACTTGGAGAGTATTTAATATAGACGGACTTGAAAACCGATTACAATTTGACCTAGAGAGAGAGAGAGGATGCCATTGGCATCATACAGTAGCTAATCTGTACCTCTATGTAGTATTATTTCATGGAATACATTTTTTTCGGAATTGGTGCAGAAATTTAAATGACAATATTTATGTTCAATTATGATGAAAGTTATTGTGACAGAATATACATATATATTTATTAATATATATAATATATGCAATATATAGACAACTGATAGAGATTGTTTTCGTGTCGAAACCTTGGATTCTATACGCACATAGTTGCTATGTACAGTATTGCCTTCACTAGGTGTACCTAACATATATACATAAAGAACATTTACATATAAATATAAATATATATAAAATTTGGGAGAATTTTTTTCTATGCTCTCTGCTGATTAAGATGATGGAAGATTCTAATTTTAATACAAAATTATAATGCAAATCATTTCTATATATAATTAAAAGGTTTGTTAAATATTTCTATAATGCTATATTTTGTGAATAGGAAATTTAAGTTCTAGGTAAAATGGATATTATAATTAATTTGCTGGGAAAACACATTTCATTGGTTTAAGTTCTTAATAGACTCAAGTCTAGAAGCATTAAAAATATATATATATATATAAAAGATTTCGTTTTTAATGGGTTAAAATTTAGAACTGATTAGAATCTTCTACAATTTTCTTAATAATTTTTTTTATATTATTTATAATTTTGATTTTTATTAGGTTTAGTTTGAATTTTGAATGTCGTCACCCTGAGACAAATTGTTTGTTGTAAGTTGTTTACAAACAAAAACATACTTCCGTTAAGTACGAATGCCGATTAGTACATTAGTATATATGCTATATATACATAGTCTATGATTTATACTCACCTTATAGATTACTAGACTAAAGGAACCTCACATTGAGAGAGTTTATTCCTTTATATATACTTTACAATGTATTTTTAATAAGACAAATTAATTAACTAAATTTAGTCAGTTTCCTGTGGACACTGATAAACTTTGATCAGCGAATATATATATAAATATATATATATATACACAGATTAGTATTAAAAGACCCTATACCATTGTCAGAGCAATATCAAGGTCATAATCATTTGATGAACTAAACAAACAAAATACAAATAAAAAATTTGCATATGCTTATCATTCACTTGGAAGAAATTATCAGTAGAAAGCAAAACCAAAAAAAAAATAAATAGCAAAATACAAGAAAACTTTCTAACTAACGAAAGTTATTACAGTCAAGCTACAATATATAAGAAATTTTTTTTAAATTAAATAAACTATTGAGTATTGTATTAATATTGTTTTTTTTTATCTTTTGCAACGAATGCCTCCTACGGCAAACAGGATATTTAAAATATGTTTATAGTTGCCAACAGATCTGCCAATCCTATTTAAAAAAGTAGATCAGTTATTTTATACATATATAGACACATAATAAACGATGTTAAACTTAAGGCTTGTTAAACTTTAAAGATCAGCTTAAGTACAGATTCTTTAAAGCAGTTGATGCCATATTCAAAGCAAATAAATACAATTAAAAATATGTTTATATAATTTATATATATTATATTATATATTATATTATATAAAAAAATACATATTAGTTTGTTGATACATATAAATAGAGTATTTTTTTAAGGTTTTTCAAAATAAAGGTATAAAAAATTTTATATGCTAAACACCAAAAAGAGCTTTGAAATATCTTCATAGCTTAGGAGTGTACAGAGTATGAGGTAACTTTGCCATTATCATTGATGGTAGTCTGGGCACCACGTCGACTGGTGCCATCGCCATTGCTGGAACTGTATGAGGATACAGATACACCCTTGTAGCCACCACCTCCGCCACCGCCACCACCACCAGCACTGCTAGAGCTGCCGCCAAATCGATTGACAATGTTGGGTGAGGCCTGTCAAAAAGAAAACGAAACTATATTAAATATGGTATTCAGTGGAAAGATCATTGATTGATATACCGGATTGGCAGGATTTATGTAGGCAGTCTGTTTATATCCATTTGGTCCAATGGAACCAGCAGCAGCTGCATAGCTGGGCGCATAACGATGTGCATTATATGAGCCACCCCCAGAAGTGGCACCAACCCGGTGACTGTTCTGGCGCACCACATTGTCATGGTAGGCATGCTGTCCAGCTATCTGTTGCTGAATGCGGCTAGTAGAAAGAGATGTAGTGGGTAAAATTGATTAATTAAATATATAAATAAATAAACATTTAATTATTATTAGTAGGAAAATATTGAAAATTCAAAAAGCAAAGTAATTACGTGTCATCATCGCTTATTGTCGCATCCGCGGATGCAAAAGCATTGCCAGATGTGGCCAGACCCGTTATAGCTCTAAAAGTATATAGATTAAGCAAGCATAGTTAGCAATACCATTTACCAAAGCAACTAAAAGAACACCCAACCCCTTCCCTAGCTAATACCCATCCAATACAATAAACTCTGACAAATGCTCACTGTTGTGTTGCATAGTTCTGCGCAAGTATCTGATTGGTTAGCTGCTGATGAAATAGATAGGGATCCGTAATGCCAAAATGTGGTGCATAACTACCACCATAATCATCATAGTCATTGTATCCACCACTGTTGCTACCGGTATATCCACCAGTATAACCACCTGCTCCAGCACCTGCACTGCTGCTGGCATAGCCACCGGCATAGCCACGACGACGACGAGATGCCTGACGAGCTGCAAATTATATAAATAAATAAATTTATATGGGCATATTTAAAGTTTAACTTTGGTTAATTAGAAAAGTTCTTTTTTATAATATATTGTATATATACGTTATATATATATGCAATGAACACATATAAGAATAATCTATCGGACTACCTTAAGTCCTTTACTCACATGTTGCCGCATCTCCTTCACTGTTCAATGCGCTCATCACGATACATATGATTAGAAATTTCCACATTTTAATTATCAATTTGCATTTGCATTAAAATTTTAATTGCTTAAAAAACAAAATTAAAACAAATTCAAATTAGATAAATAGATAAAGTTAAACAAAATATAATCAAAAAGTTATACAAAAAATTTGATTTCTAAACAAAACTGGTCTGGAACTAATGTGTAAATAAGCTGGTTTTAAGCTGCTGTTCTTGAATAGAATGGGTTGTAAAATCTGTATATACGTACATATGTATATACCTCAGAAATGTTTTGATTATATAGTATATAGCTTATATCATATCATAGTATTAACTGCTCATCCTTCCATCTATGCAAATCTCAAGTTCTATTAGCTTCATTGTTCTATTCAATTCTCACGTAATAAATGGCGAAATCGATTAATCAGTTAACTTATCTAATCTATAGGCTAAAATATAGTTAAATTAAATTAACTTATAATAAACGCTGTACATAGTATAAAATGTATATAATTACTCTCATTTAAAAGAAGCATCCCCCAAAACCGGAGCTGTATGGTTCTCTCGTGACCACTTCTGAAATTAATTATTATTTACTCATATTTGTTCATAATCCGTTAATAAACAAATGCTCATCCCATTTAATTGCAATTACACGATTTTTCAATTATGAAATTGCAAAAAAAAAAATGAAATGAAGTCTGCTTATAGACAGCTTTATAGATGACTTTTATAAAACAGTTAAAAGGGAGCGGCGGCATATCAAATGGACCGTAAGCTGCGAATATTATAACCAAATTTGTTGCGGAAATCCCCGAAATGTAAATTAATTAATTTCTATATATGAAATATTTATATATATATATATATATGTATATATATTATATATATATATATTTCGACTCAATTTGCTTAACTATAAACCGGTTTCACTAATTCGCTGTTCTTTTTTTTATTTAGATATTATTTTGTTAAAATTTTTCTCTAAGTTGGCAATTAATAACATTTGTTCTATTTTTGGGTGCGCACTTTGTACAGATACCCTATTAAGTTATTTAAAGGGTATATAGAAAAATTTGTCAAATATGACTATAAGTATATTAATTTAATATGGTTAATAATAACTTTTACTAAAAGTCAAGATCTGGCTAAAACCGAACCCATTATTACTTTTTAAATTTGAAATGTTTACTTTCTGAATCAAAGTAAATCATTTTTAAATAACATTAATATTCTATGTGAGTGTAGCTTATATTTTAAATTAAATTATTAGCTTTTAGCCGGTGTGCCCAATTGGGCTGAAGTTTGTAATAAAGGACACAAAGAGGTCTTTGTTGACCTCGTAATAAAAAATAAAATCAAAAGAAATAAAAAAAAATTATTAACTACAGGGTAATTTCCAGTATAAGCTTAAGCTTCTTTTTTTTTGTATATTTGTTGATTTCTTTATTTTTATAATTTTATTTTCGATTTAAATTTTATTTGGACATTTGCTACTTCACTTATTTTCGATTTGTTTTTTTTTTTTTTTTTTGGATTTTAATATAAATTTTATGGCGCAATTTATTTTATTATATTTTTTTTTGTTGTGTATTTTTTTAATATTCTAACTCTTATAAAATGTGTGTATACATATATGGTTTATAAATATATATGTTTATACTTATATGTAATTCTCTTGATTTGTATAAATAAGAAATCGTATTTTCTCTTTCGGTATACTTTCTCGATCACATCGAGTGGGTGAGCTAAGCGATTGATTGGGAAAAACCCAGACATAAAATTAACATCTTTTTCGTATGTTCTCACAAGTTTATTGCTTATTGTGTGAAATGTATATAACAAAATATATTGTATATGGCTAATACCCTTAATATTTAAAAACTTTTCTGAGGTGTATAGAAAATATAAGGCTTTCTCATTTATATTATTTTTCCAACCTTTTTTTTTTTGCTACCGAAACATGTTTATATTTATTGAACTTCTATGTTTTAAGTATCTCACATTTGTCAGTTGATTTTTCTGCTGATAAGCATATATTGTATATATATATATATGGTATGAACAATAACATGTACACAAATACCCTAAAACGGAATAAAAACTGCGCCATAATTTTTTTTGCAAAACGTTTTTCATTTATAGACGCGTTGTCTATTTACAATAAAACTTATGAGAGATGCCTCAGCTCATCATTGTGAATCGGTTGATAGCGATACGAATCAGTTTGGCTTGGTTTTAGTATAAAGATTAAACGGGTCTCAGATTACTTAATTGATTTTGTTCTTGTTTTTCTTGTCAAGCTAGAAACAATTCATAGCCAGGTTTACTTAAGGCTAACCCTATCTTTCTCTCTTGTTGTCTGAATCTCTTTAGTACACACTCACTTTGATCGTAGAGCCGGTTCGTCTTCACTGTACGACAACTTTGGAACGTCTGAGCCGGAACAGGTAAGCTCGGGTCCTCTTATAAACAGGGCTTGAGCCAGAGAGCCTACTAGTAAACTTATTGACTGAGTGACAAGCACCTTTTTGCGATTGTTGTTGATGATTACCCTATACAGATATATAAAGATACACCAAAAAAAAAACATATATATATTATTTATGTAGTTTGTATATATATGTATGTATTTATATATAGATATAGGTATGTTTATATGCATGACTCCATTTTTGGTATGCCGGGTATATGAAATGTAAGTTGTTGTTTGAGTTGTCTGGAACTGTGGTACCGGAGTAATTAAGACAAAAAGGTAGTTTAAAAATCTATACATAGTAACTATTAAATGATCACGAAATGTTTAACGCCCTGAAAGAGGTATTTCCGACATAATTAAGTGAAATATAGCTGGTTCATGAACTGCATATTGTCATAAAATCTTAAGTTATTTCATATTTATTATAGAAAAAATGTAAAGAATATGTAATTTGAGTAATGAACGGATTACTAGATACTATCCATTTAATAATCTATCTTTTAGGACAAATAAAACTGAAGATACAGATGATAAAACATAGGTATATTATATCTAATGTAATAATTTCATTAAATATATATTTAATATTAGGCATACAATAACTAAAACTTTATTTTACTTTCCACTGCAAGTTTTGTTTTGTTTAATACCTTAAATTATAATAATGATAATGATAATAATAATAATAATAATCATAATAATATTAATAATAATCAGAATAATAATAATATTAGTAATAGTTTATTAACTTAAATGCTATATTTAAATTTAAAAAGCTGATAGCCCGCGCAAGTGTAGAAATCAATGTTGCAGTAAAACACACATTCATTTAGCCATGCTATCGATAAATCCTGACTTCGATATGTAAAGCAACAGCTGATAACGACAATACCCAACACGTGCAATTATTTTTTAAGGCTGTAATTGTTTACGTTTTTTTTAAATAGTAAAAGGATAATATGGTAATATTGTCTCTGTATATGGCAAAAGATAAACCACTTATACTATTACAATTTTCATATCCGTAGGGTAAACAAAAGAAAACCAAAAAGATACAAAAACAGCGCAATGCTCAACTAAAGCGTCTTTTGAAGCCAACCGATTCCCGGATTAAGGAACAAAAACGTATAAAGAGGAAAAAAGCCATAGATCCTCACGAAATGAAAATACATGAAGCCACACAACAGAGCTCAGCACTATTTTTTCAATACAACACGCAACTTGGTCCACCCTACCACATAGTGCTCGATACAAATTTCATTAATTTTAGCATAAAAAACAAGCTTGATATTGTGCAAAATATGATGGACTGTCTGTATGCCAAATGCATACCGTATATATCCGACTGTGTACGCGCTGAATTGGAGAAACTGGGCAATAAGTACAAATTGGCGCTACGCATAATATCCGATCCCCGTTTCGAACGTCTACCCTGCCTGCACAAGGGCACATACGCTGATGATTGCCTAGTCGAGCGTGTGCGTCAACATAAATGCTATATTGTGGCTACTAATGACAAGGACTTGAAAAACCGAATACGTAAAATACCAGGAGTGCCCATTATGTATGTTGCTGCCCATAAATACGCCATTGAGCGTATGCCTGAAGCGTATGGAGTAAAATCATAATCCTATTTTAAGCTGAGCTAATATCATAAGATATTTGTACCGTTTAATATATTTTATAAATTACATCAGATCTTTTTTATTAACTATAAAGGTTATGTTTAAATGCTTCCAAATCTATTGACCATTATCTATGTTAATGATAACATCATTGAACGTATACTAAACAACTGAGAGTAAGACCCATCACCCAGATGAAACTATTCTTTTATAGGTTGCCCAAAACTATTTAAATAATGAGAATTCATGTCATGTTTAAAGATGTTTTGCTTTTTATTTAAGTGCTCATTTCGCGATAATCTTAAGCATCAGCGTGCAGACGAGCTGTTGGCTTTGACAAGAAGTCGGAGTATGCCTGGTAGGGAGTAGAGCCCAGAGGCATTTCCTTCCACAAATCTGGGGTCAGATAAGCGTATGTCTTTGCAATAGCAGCATAGGTAGCCTTGGCAAAGTTACCGAGGGTACCAGTTGAGCCACGAGCAGATGTATAGCAATCCTCAATACCAGCCATAGTCAACAACTTCTTTGGGACAGGAGCTGAGACAATACCAGTACCACGGGGAGCTGGGATCAGACGCACTGATACGGAGCCGCACTTGCCGGTGACCTTGCAGGGCACAGTATGGGGCTTGCCGATTTTGTTGCCCCAGTAGCCACGACGTACGGGCACAACCGACAGTTTAGCCAAAATGATGGCACCGCGGATAGCAGTTGCAACTTCCTTGCTGCACTTAACGCCCAAACCAATGTGACCGTTGTTGTCACCAATGGCAACAAAAGCCTTGAAGCGGGTACGCTGACCGGCACGAGTCTGCTTCTGGACGGGCATGATTTTCAGGACCTCATCACGGAGGGCTGAACCCAAAAAGAAATCGATGATCTCGAACTCTTTAATGGGAAGCGAGTACAGGTAGATCTCCTCAAGAGACTTGATCTTGCCTTCACGGACTAGGCGACCTAGTTTTGTGACTGGAACCCACTCCTTGGAATCTTCCTTGCCACCACGGCCACGTGCACCGCGTCCACGGCCACGACCACGTCCACCACGACCACCACGAGAGCCAAAACCACCTCTGAATCCACTACGGGCTGGAGCTGCGTCCGCCATTCTGCAAAAACATTAAATTACAAAACAATTATTATTAAGGTTAGGTACGAACATATGTTGTCTTATTTTTCTAAGTAAAACATGCACTAATCAGACACCTTTGCCCATCATGAGATGTATAACATCTTCTGGTGGAAACCGCAAAAGGATATTCAACTTATCATCATCTAATGTATATTTTTAATAATATTTTACTGACTATGTAAGCGTATACAACGCCATTTTGAAACACGTGGTGGTGGCGCATGGAAAAATTTTACTTTTTCTTGCAATTATCCATTTTAAAAATAATTTCGCGTTCATGTACAAAAAGTGATACGCAAATAGTAAAATATTAATTTTATATTATAAGATCTAAATTATTATTTTAAACTAAAAAAATCGTCTTACTTGTAGTTGTATTAACTTTATGGGTTGAAGACAAAAACCAAATGAGCGAGAAACGCCAAGCATCATAATCACGAGCTTGTCCCAGGGCTGGTGACTGAAAATATCGATATGCCAAATTTAAGCTATGTGCCTATCGATGCCTATTTGTTGCGTTTGTTTTTCGAACAATAAAATCAGTGCTGATTAACAGCTATTAGTTTTCCTATGTGTAACGTATTTGCCGGTAAGTGAATGATTGTATTTATTGAAACTACTTCAAAAACTTTTGACTAGCGTAGTTTATTTATTAATATAAATAATATGGATTTACATGGTAAAAATTGAGCCTTTTAAGAGTAGAATAATTAATTCTACTAGAGGGAGGGTTAAATGAACTGCATTACCTGTTTCTAGTTGCACTTCTCACATGGATCAAGTTAAGTGTTTTGTAAATATGCATATATATTAGCCAGGTTTAGTTATATAACTAGTAATCCAAAATAAATATTTCTTATAAACTAAGTACTATAACAGTACGATAAATAGTTGCTTGTTGCATAAGGACAGGCCTAAATGCAATTTGACCACAATAATAATTTCTGGTTATTGCAATAAATTGCCACGATGACTGTGATTCATTCTGAATCTGTTGATTCTTCTAGTTATTAGAATGGGTATAATAGAGCACACTGTTGCCGGGCAACTGCCAGTGCGAGGCTTTTAATTCAATAAGCTGGAGCAAAGTGCGCCGTATGGCAGCCGCAGCATCACCAGCATTAAGAAACGCATCGCGTACTAAGGACATGAGCAATTCGAGTTGTTGTGGTAACTGCTGCTCCATGTCCTGGCCAATACATGTCAAAACATAAAACAGGCACTCAATCTGCAAATAACAAAAGCTATTTAATATACAGAAATATTTATATATATATATATATATTTACCTCAGATAATGAACGCACAGGTGGACGTACACAATCTTCACAACATTTGGACAACAAGCTAAGCAGCACTAAAGGTGGCGGCGTACCTTCACTGTGAGTTCGCAGCTGCAGCTGCCGGCGTTTCAGCTGACAAAACATTTCCGTTAGAAATGCCATGAAAGCCGTAAAGCGGACGCGCGATGGCGATTTCATGCCTTGGATGGCAAATAGCAACTGGAGGACACAAAAACAGAATTCGAGGAAAGATATATTGCGGTTCTCTGATTGACTAACATTAGGTTGCTTACTTTCTCACGCTCCTGGTACCATTGACGACATGTATTTAGCAATGCCTCCAAAAAAGTTTCCTTTTGCTCTCTAGCAATAATGTTAAGGCACAGACGTGAAATTGGTAAAGCAAATCGTCGACTCTCCACAGCCCGCTTAATAAACTGCGACGTAAGCTCCATAAGGCAACGTGAGTTCAATTTGTTCGGATCTTCTAGTGCGGTCTCGATCAATGACTGTATTTCTGGCGTAAATTGGCCAATATCAGCCACCTCACTACCCAATCCCAATCCCAAGCCCGCCATACCGCGTGTCAACGCATCAGCTGATGACAGTGACTTTGAGCGCTGCAATGCTGTTCCATTCAAATATGGATCCATTCCATTTAGTTGATAATGTTGGTGTTGTGCATTATTAAAGTTATTGTTGTTGAATTGATTGTTTTGTAATGCTTTCTGTCCTCTGGGTTCCGGAGCAAACTTTACGCGATTCGTTGACTGCAAAATGACATTGAATTAGTTTAATAATATAATCAAAAGTTTCAACAATGGACTTACATGCAATATGTTGCCACTCGATGGAGAATTCATTAGTGGTATCTGTCCACCCATTGGGCTGATTGGATGTGATACCAATATGGATCGATGATGGCCAGCCTTAATATTAAAGTTGTTCAAATTGGGCATATTACCCAGAGAAAGACCTGCCTGTCGTCGATTAAGGATAGCATTAGATGCAACATATTGTTGTTGCTGCAGAAGACCTGTTCCGGCTGATATAGGATATATAAGCGACGAACTGGAAGAATGTTGTAGATTGTGGTTTAGCTCTGTAAAAAGATAGCAAGAGGGATAAAGTTGGGTGTTATATATATATATATTACCGATTGTTAAGTGCCTCTGACGGTGGCGTTGCATGTGAGTTGGCCGTCATTGTGAACTCCTGTGCATTTATGTTCAGTCTGTTCGTGACACCACTACCGTCACTATCGCCACCAACAGTATTACCAACAACACCACCACTGCCGACAGCACCAGCAACGCCGGTTGCCTCATACCCACGCACATCTGACAATTATCAATTTGTTTTTTTTTTTTTTTTTGTTAACGTCAGGAAAGAGAATTTTTCAAGGCAGTCACAATACAAAACAAAATATACAAATGAACAGACATATATATATATATATATATATATATATATGTTTGATATTTAAAGGATTTTTGGTTGGGTAGAAAAAGATATCAATAACGGATATGAGAAAGGGAATATATGAAAAAAAGAAGAAAAAAAAACACATTCAGATATAAAATTAATCAATTTTTTCTTTTAAATTTTGTGCATATGTGAAGGTTTTGCAGCAATTTGCCTTAAGATAAGCAAGCTAATTAATATAACCGGTTAAGAGCTTAACGGAAAGTTTTCACGTGCAGAAATTGGAAAATATGCGTTAACAGTGCCTCAAATAAACACTCAACAGAGCTTCGTTATTATAAACAATTATTAGTTAACATAGAAAGAATCTTATATAGTTTTCAATATGTCTCGTTTAAACAATTAACAAAGCCATAGTCAACGACAGTAAGAAAAGCTTTTAGCCTGATGTATATACAAACATAGATACATACTTGGTGGTCTATAGATATCCATAGCAGGTTTCCCACGCATCTGTCCAGGCTGATTACCAGGCACATTAAACGCTAAACTGCGCCTTTTATTTATGTTCTATAACATAGAAAAAATATATTTTAAATTTATTATTCTATTGAAATATTATTTAAAAAATTAATTTGTTATTTACCTGTTGATTTGAGGTGCGTACAAAGCTGCGTTCCCTGGATATAACACCTGGCATAATGGGTTGAAATTCTGGTGACTTGCGCACCTTTCGAGCATCATTTTGTTGATTATTATTATTATTATTATTATTAAATGTGGCTGGTGAGATATCTACTTTCTCTGCCATTGCTGCTTATGCTTTAATTATTATTTGTTTATTAAACTAAATGAAAACCCTAATCTTTGGTTTTTGGTTTACTTTTGTTTTGTTTTTGCTTTTTATTTTCGAAAAACTTGGATTATTCTTGAGACCCGTCTCTGAGCGATCA
Source organism: Zygothrica quintamaculata (assembly GCA_037044455.1). NCBI lineage: Eukaryota > Metazoa > Arthropoda > Insecta > Diptera > Drosophilidae > Zygothrica > Zygothrica quintamaculata. Next base: position 184,995 of record JBAMBS010001509.1, read on the forward strand.
GGTAAACTTGGAATAAACGCTTATATATGTTTTTTCAATATTTGAGTAAAGTTGTACATATCACAATTTTTGTTTTTTCTTTTGTTTTCTTTGCTTTATTTTTAATACAATTATCTAGGTTTTATTTTCTTTTCGTAGTCTTATATGCAAGACAAATAATGTAATCTCCGTGGTCTGAAAATATAAAAATATAAATTTAAATTATAAATTCAATTAATATTTTATATATATAATATAATACTTTAAAGTAAAAGCAGCTACCTGGAATAGCTCTTAACATATAAAAAAAAAAGACTATAAAATTGTTGCTAGGTGTCTGAAGAGAAAAGCAATAGGGAGGCAGAGAAAAGGAAACAACATATTAAAGCTCTTCAACGAACTTATGTTTTTAATAAAAATCAAAACTCGTAGGTGAATGAGTACATCCACAGACCGACTATTAACCGGCTCTGCGGCTGCGCGTAGGAGTGCATCTGGTTTCAAGCCCGCGAATAGGGAGCGCACTTCAACAGAATGACATCAGCTCCAAGCAATTTTGTCTAATTTTTAACCATTTAAAGTACTTGATGTCTGTGTGTGTGTGTGTGTGTGTGTAGTATGTACACATTTTGTATGAGTGTATTTTAAAACTAATATCGTCATATCGACATGAACATACTCTAACAACTGTGTCAGATATATATATACACACCATACTATACTATAATAATAAATAAACATTGAACTCAAAACAACATAAACAATAAACGTACAAAATTATTCTATAAACAAATAAAACAAAAATAAAAACTATTTTATGAGTTTAATACTTATTAAAATGATATATACCAAATGTGATATTTAAAATATTTCTCGTAATCGCAATTAAATTAAAGAAATTAAATAAACAAATAAATAATATATATCAATTGCTATTTATAACCAAACCAACTTCCATAAAACAGTTTTAATATACAAATGTTTTTCTCTACTTAAAAAGAACTGATTTTCTTTTACAATTATATAGAATATACTGTTGAAAAATTATAAGAAAAGATTGTATGTGTAAAGTTTATGAGTGGAGATCGCGATTCATATCTAATTTGACGATACTCTGATACTCCCCCCTCCACAACATACCAACAATTCTTTATAAAACAGCTGGCATACCATTAATCAAGAAAATATGTTTTATTACTCACCTTTTAATGCAATTTTATAAATTCATCCAATAATTTGTTCGGGTTCGTTGCTTTATGATTTTTTTTTAGCTATTGTTTATCTTCTTCTCTTATATCATCGTTGTTGTTGTTCCACACACTTATTTTCTCTTTTTAACTTCGAGTTCTGTTCTCTTCTAGTAGTTCTTTCTTCAATGTCGTTAAGGGGTTTCGCGTTGTTGTCGTTGTCTTCGTCGTTATTATTCGTATAGATATATAGATATATATATTATATTATATATTTATATCATTATTTAATTATTAACTTTTTTGATACGCTTATCGAGTGCCGTATAATTATGCTTGGCTCATACTCCTACTACAATCGCTAGACAATAAATAAAAATTTTTAAAAAGAAATAATTGTTTAAATATTTCAACGCAATCTGTTTAGTATACAGACTGTCACACTTCCACAGCCATATACAAACATTCGTTTGTAGTGTAATAAAAAAAAAAAAACAATTGCTGATTGTCTTCTGATTCCTAACAGCCGCAAGCTGCTGTTAGACTTTTGGAGCAGCTGTTTGAGATCTGATGACTCAATGAGCGGGTAGCGTTGTTGCCCTGTTATTGGTTAAGTATACGCAACGTTGAAGCTGACATCGCTTTATCGGCTTTGTTTGACTACGCGTTCCACTGCTATCTGTTAAATATTTTTTGGTTTGTTGCTTTACACTTGTGCTTCGCTCGCTGTCAATTGTTTTTCATTTGTGTTTATATTCGCTTATTTTCCTTTTTACTTTATTCGTTGTGTTGATCGCTCTGCTAGTTCTCTTAGTTATTACTGACACATTCAAAGACGTACTGACACACACACACACACACAGACACGCACACACAAAAGAGGTACGCATTTACACACTTTCACACATAAGCATAGATATTAATTTATTTTTATGTTTGCCTTTTGCACGCGCTTTTGTTTTCCTACTTTTCTTTGAATTCTACATATATATAATTTTTTATACTTATTATTTGCGAGCTATTCACATGTGCCGCATGCATAGGAATATTTATTACTCATATATATAAATATATATATATATATGCTATGTGTATCTGCAAATACTCTTTATATATGGAGCCTGATGAGGTGCGGCTATATTCTTCCGTTTCCGCTAGTCAGCTTCGTTATATACATATATGTAGATGACGTCGTTTAATAATTTTTTTCTTTTGGCCAAATGATTTGTAATTATTTATTATTGGTAGTATATAGTATAGTGCGACTATTTTGTATTGGACCAATATGATTTCCGTTTGGCGAGCGTTCTGTTCTCTATTTATAAATATAATTTGGTTTTGTCTGAATGCCCAAAAACTTATATATATATATATATATGTATAAATTTACGTATGAGTGTATGTTCTCAATATGAATCACATAATAGCAGAAGAGTCGTGTTAGAGCAAAATAGAATTTACCAAAATTGCTGCACTTTACTTTATATGTATGCACATATATATGTATATAGGTATAGGTATATATAAATTATATATGTGTGTAAATTATTTAGAAAACATATAAAACTTTCGATTTTAACTAAATTTATTATTAGCATTTACTTTCGTTGTAATTTTTCTTATTATTTGTTCGATCCGTTGATATTGCAAATTGTTCATTAATATAGATTCGCACAGATGTAGGTAAGTATGTTTTAAATTTATGTATGTATATATGTATTTATTTATTCTTCTTTTATTTTATATGATGGGTATTGTGAGTATCGGTTTAGTTGCTGCTACACTTGAAACGAAATCAGCGTTTAAACTTAAAAATTAAATCATTCGGCGCGAGCGTTCAGTTAAAGACTAAAAAATTAAAACTTATTAAATTGCAGCCGCACCGAAAAACCGTTTCGCTAGCAGCAGCCTACCCCATATGATCTCACATAGAGTGAACGAAGAGAGAGAAAGAGAGAAAAACACATATTGTAGAACCAACAGAGAGCCAATTCGCTCTTTCAAGAGTTGTCAAGTAACATAAAAATTTACTTGATTGAAAGAAAATTGTATTAACACATATACACTAGACTTCGATCGTTCCGAATCATAAACTTTATTTTCCAAAATTCTGATTATTACAGAATTTAAACATGATGAATAGAAATAAAAAGTTTCTGAGTAACCTAATCAAAGAATATTTAATGTTTAAAACATACTGTAAGGTTTTAGTAATAAAAAATTAATGTTCTTAATGTGTAATGCAAGATCTTCCCAACCAATAAATATCATTTCTTCCCTTTGTTCCCATAACTGATTTTCACAAATTCACTTTATGTTGTTTCATTGAATATAGCCAAAAACATAGCTTATATATATATATATAATTAAATATAAGGTAATACAATATTAATTATTAGACATAAATAGACGCAAATGATATGAGCAATTGGCTCGCGTAATAAATTTAGGTAAATGATACGAATACAAAAGAAACAATTGTTTGTGTTTTAGAATATGGAAAGTTTTTTGATTTATCGGTTAATTAAATATACTATTTTGTTGGTGTACCTATGGAGCTATTTAATGAATTGTTTAGCTGCTCCTCCTCATTTTTATCGAGCCCTAATGCCATGGTTAACAATTTTACTACACAACGCTGTTCATGCACTTCTCCTTTCTCATTGGACGTAATATCCTTTTCAAGTTTAAGCTTCTCTTCGGCAGCCATAAATATGCCCTCCTCAATGGTGCTTTCTGATAATAACCGGTATATGGTAACCGGACGTTGCTGTCCCATTCTATGACAGCGATCCTCTGCTTGCTTATCATTATATGGATTAAAATCGATGTCGTGTATAATACACGTATCCGCTGCCGTTAAATTAATGCCCATACCTCCGGCTTTTGTTGATATTAAAAATACAAATATATTGTCATCTACATTAAAGTCTGTAATAAGATCCTGTCGTTCCTTAACAGCTGTACCACCATCTAAACGACAATATCCATGATTTCGTATTTTCATATACTCTTCCACAACGTCCAGCATCATGGTAAATTGACTAAAGAGTAATACTCTATGCCCCTCGGACTTCAGCTTGGGCAACAGTGTATCCAAATATTTGAATTTACCAGAATCACATATTAAATTGTTCGGTATCTTCACATCGTATAATTCCTATTTAATAATATATAAAACTTGTTAATTCGGCAATCTTATGATCAAAGTGCAGCTTCTTTACTTACGTATTTGTTGCACAATTGAAATACTTGAAAATCTGACATAATTGCCAACTCTTCAAATATGTACTGTTCATTAGTTTTTTTATAGGAACTGGAGCGTGCCAGACGCTTAGAGAAACCTCGCAGATGCTCGTCAGTGAAATAATGTCGCATTAACAAGGGATGATTAGCCATGCGTCGCATTTCCATCATAATTGCAACGCCAGCACGATCGCTGCTGCTACAGACAACGCCCTTGTTATTTGAATAGTATTCAACTATATCCATATAGTATTGCTTTTGGCTAGCGCTCATTGGAACTTTTTCCTAGAAAAAAAAAACATATCAATAATATAAAAATCATAAATGAATGTAGGTATTACTTACAACACAACTATGTTTCTTGGGCAGGTTATTAAGAACATCTTTTTTAAGACGTCTTAGCACAAACGGTTTCATGATGCGTCTCGCACGCTGCACTTGAGTCTCTTGGAATTGTGACACCTCATCCTGGTCACCCTCAGTTTTACTCTTCTGCAAGTTAGAGTACATTAAAATAAATAAAGAAAGCATTTTGTTTGTTTCTTTCACAAAAAGAAAAAGAACTGACCTTAACGAACAAGCTCTTGATGTCTTCAATGCTCTTGGAAAAGAATTTGGGCATCACAAAGCATAGCAATGAAATTAACTCGAGCAGATTGTTTTGAAGTGGTGTACCAGTTAGCAGAATCCTCATTTCGGCATTAATTGTAATAAGATTAATATAGCGTTGAGTTGTCATGTTCTTTAACATGTGAGCCTCATCGAAGATAACATAATGCAATTTGCAAACACGGAACATTTTTCGTTCCTCAGGCGTAGATCCAACTATATGGTAGCTGACAGAACACAGATAAAGCATGCTAGTAATAAAATCTTTGGATTACAAACACTTACGTGGTCAATAACACATCAAAACCGGTGAAGCCATCCTTCGCGAAACGTACACGCATTCTCCGTCTTTCGTCCTGTGATCCGTGATATTTTTCAACAATAAGGCTTGGGCACCACTTACCAATTTCTGCCTCCCAATTGTCTAGCGTAGATGAAGGTACTACAATTAAATGTGCTCCTTTGTTTAGCCCCTTTTCTTTAAGATAAGCTAAAAATGCTATAACCTGTATAGTCTTGCCCAGACCCATCTCATCAGCCAGGATACCATTCATTTCCTGCCTGTGCATAACTGTTAACCAATTGAGACCAACTATTTGATAGTCGGCCAACTGCAATCTATAAAAGACAATAATTAATATTATTTTATAATAAGAAAATTAGAATAACAGGATAAGAATGTAGGACATGTATAAATATATACATACTTGCTATTTAGACTCCGAGGCTGTTCCACAAGTCCGGCACCATTTGCAATAGCAGTTTCTAAACGAGTTACCAATTTATTACATTTGCTTAATATTGTAGCTACTGTGTTCTGTTTGTTAATCAGATCCTGTGCATAATTCAATAAATCAGCCGATAATTTACTGGATTCCAGTTTCTGTCTTAGATTAGCCCAATCACTGAATGGTCGCAACTCAATGAGTATCGCTGCCTTTTTCTCTGAGAGCGTTTTAACAGACTGTAGTTCAACTAAGGTGGCTGAATTCATAAACTGGAAGACTTTCTTGCGCTGTCCAGTCATTTTGGTGGCCATTTCAGTGTCACTATCATCGCTGTCATATACCTGATCCTTAGACTGCTTAACGTCATCATCATCTGAATTGTCATAATCCGAATAGTTGCCTGTAGACCTGCCATGTGACTTTGAGCCACCACCATTTGAGCTTGACTTAAGTTTAGGTTTATCCAAATAATGCTGCGCCTTCGGTTTGCAGTGTTCCTTCAGATAACGTATAGATGCCGCTACATCCCAATTTGTGCGTGCCAATGAATCTTGAATTGCCTAGAAATAAAGAATTTAAAAAAATTTAATAAACATAAATGAAAAAAATAAATACAAAAAAAAATAATTATAATAAAGCCAAATATTGAGCGTTTGTAATATATAATTTGCAATGAGCCCTTTTTATTGGTGACGCCACTGACAAAAACAGCTGATTAAAATGCCGGGCCCGAAACACCATTCCGAACACATGGAAGCGATGCGCGCGCGCTTCCCCGCTCTTTTAATGCTCCACAAACACACAAAAACACTCACACACACACAAAATAGAAACATATAAAAGAAAAGCAAAACCAAATGTGTGCTTACCATCGTATCATATTGTGGCATTATTTTGGCAGCTGCCATGTAACGTTCTTCTTTTTCCTTTACACTTAATAGTATTTTAATCTTTTTGGGTGTCTGACAATCACTGCCGTCACTATCACTATCCGCCATCACCTGAATACGTTTTTTTCCAGGAACACGCTCTGAAATCGTAACATTATTATTCTTTTTCATTTATTTACAACCAACAAGTAAAAAATTAAAGAAACACAATGCCTACCAATTCTGCTTGGACTAGCAGCAGCGGCAGCTGGACACTTATTAATACGAAACTGACGCAAATCATTTAGGCTTGATTTGGAGACTGTTGGGGATTGGCTCTCGGACATGTCTGGTAGAGCCTATATTTTAATATGTATTCACTTCTTTTAAAAAAAAAAGATATTTGTTTTGTTTTCTATTTTATTTTGTTCTTTTTTGTTTTCTTGCAGTTTAGTTTACAGTTTAACATGAAGTGTAGCAATTTTCCCTGTAGCTTTTGCATTCACAGTTCACATACAAAGTAATCGGTATTCACAGTTGTAAAGTTGAATGGTAATCGCAATATTCTATCGATTGGTGCTAACCCGAAACATAATATCGCTTACATTAACCCCATTGTCTTATCGATATTTTCACGACGCCTTGGGTAGCCCTTGCAAATTTTTTTCCATTCGTGTGAGGTTAATTGAAGATATATTTTTATTTTGCATAAAAATTAAAGAATTTCTCAAGTTTAAGAAGAAAATAAATTAAAATGGCGGGCGGCAGTACACCTCGTGTTATACAGGTGACAAATATTGCTCCGCAGGCAACCAAGGATCAAATGCAGACATTGTTCGGCAATATTGGAAAGATTGAGGAAATCCGACTGTACCCAACCATACGTGACGTCTCCTGTCCAGTACAATCGCGCATATGCTATGTCAAGTATACGGATACTACTAGTGTACCCGTAGCACAGCACTTGACAAATACCGTTTTCATTGACCGGGCGCTTATTGTAATACCTGTGTTGGCCATACCGGAGGAGTATCGTGCATTAGAGATGCTTAAAAATGGTACCATTGTACCAGGTCTACAGAAACCGGATTCTAAGTTACCACCTGAGGTAATGAATCGTATTGAAGGACAATTACCTCAGCAGGTAATCAAGACTTACGATCCGAAGCTGGTGGAGTTCAATCTACCCGAATACCCAGCGTTGCCTTCATTTTATGATGCGCGCAAAATTGAAGAAATTCGTCGCACCATCATTGTCTGTGATGTAAGAAATGAATGGCGTTTAGATGATCTGATGGACTTCTTTCAGCGAGCCGGCGAAGTAAAATATGCACGTTGGGCAGAAAAGGATAGCAAAACGTATTGCATGATTGAGTTCTGTGAACAGACGAGTGTTATACATGCTTTGCGAATGCAGGGGCAAGAGTTTAAGGGTGGACATTTAAGTGTCTATCATTCAACGTACTCAATAATAAAGCCAGAGGCTAAATCTAATGAAGCTGCCCAGGCGGAAATCGAAGAAGCAATGACTATTGTTAAAGAAGCACAAAGCATGATATCAGCTGCCATAGATCCAGTTATTGGTATGCTGGCAAAGGATAAACGACGACGTTCACGGTCACGTTCTCGTTCACGGGAGCGTCACAATAATAATCATTCGCGTTCCCATCGTTCTGCTTCACGACGTCGGCGTCGTTCTGGTTCACGCGAGCGACGCAGCGTATCAAGATCGCGGCGCTCTCGATCCCGTGCCAAACACTCTGCACGGTCACGCAGCAAACGCTCCCGTTCCCGTCATCGTCGCAGCAACTCACGATCGCGCCGATCACGTTCACGCGCAGGCAAGCATTCTTCACGTTCACGCAGCAAGCGTTCCCGATCACGCCATCGTCGCAGTACATCGCGCACTCGTCGCTCACGCTCTCATGGTGGCAACAACAATGGTGCTGGTGGCAGTGGCAACGGCAAACGATCTAGATCTCATGAACGTAGCAAAAAATCGCATCGTGCCCGCTCTCCACGGTCACATAGTAAACGCAACTCTCCATCACCGCCACCTGTGATCAGTAAATCACGTTCCAGCCGCAGCAAAGATGTCGCAACAATTTCAACAAAGTCATCATCGTCATCATCACGACGACGTTCTCGCACACCAGAGAGTCGAAAATTGAAATCTATTAACGAGGATATCGAATCAAAGAGTTCCCGTAAATCAGTCAGCATCGAAAAATCTGAAAACATGGATATATCCAATTCTCCATAGACATCAATGTTTCATACTTTTTATAACAAATAAACCTAAACATAACATTTGCTCCTTAAACTTTAACAATAAAAAAGCTACTTTTCATTCATGTGACCATTTGAATATTCGATTATCTCTGCGCTGCCTTAAACAGCAGCTCAACTGTCTAGCCTTAATCCTATCCGCATTTACAAAACTAATTAAAAAAATTAATAAAAATAAGTAAAATTATTCAATATAAAAATTTTAACTTAAGCTCCAAAGCTCAGTAACTGTTTCAATTCAAACTTAATTCTTTTATAAATATCTTTGGAATTTTTAATTAAATTATTGGGATGTTGTATATAATAAAAAATGCCTACAGTATGCCTTGTAGTCCTTTAAATAACTAAAGACTGATTTAGCGGACCATTTATTCCTTGCATAAATAAATATATAGGAAATGTTAAATCACACTTTTACCCATATTATTCACTGTGTATAAAACAGCTGTTAAATTGTTTGTGGATCTTTTTTACTACTATAAAAGCTCTCTTCAATTGTGGAGGCGGAGCTTTTTAAGCTCTACAAAATGTGCGCGGTCGCAAACTTATTTTAGTTGCCGTCAAGAGTTTGTCTTCTGCAGTTCAATCAAAAGCGTATCCGGATCTTTTAAATAACAATTTTAAATAATTATTATTTTATATATATATTTTTTAAAGGCGAAATAGTGATATTTGCATTTTTATAAAATGTCTGCAGTAACAAAAGGTAATTGAGTTTTATATAAAATAAAATTTAAATTGATGAGGCAGCTGAGATTTATATTAATTGAACTTTGGACTTGTTGATGCCTTATCGGTTGCCGCTGTCTTCTAGTTGTCAACACTCCCCTCCCCTCCCTTTCTCTCATATATATAACATCATGGCACCGGCAAGAGGCATTTGTACTTTGTACCATGTTGTGCCAATACAACATGAACTTCACTAACATTCTGCCATTTAAATAAACATAATAAAAACATATGATATAACATAGCTAAATACATATATATATATATATATATACTTATATATAACAGGTATATATATTGTGTCCGCCAAGCGTACAGCTTTTGGTGCATTCGGTGGATCGCTAAAGAACATTAACCAGACACAACTACAGACTACAGCAGCTAAGGCGGCTTTAGATGCAGCTGGTTTGAAAGGTGAACAGGTGGATACTGTTATCGTGGGAAATGTTATTGCAGTAAGTTATTATTAGAAGAGAGTGTACGCCGTAGACATACATGTTTATATTTGATTGTTGTATTTATTGGTTTTCTTTGCAGTCATCTTCCACGGACGGCATCTATGTGCCACGCCATGTTAGTCTTAATTGTGGTGTACCCATTGAGAAACCAGCATTGGGTGTTAACCGCCTATGCGGCTCTGGCTTTCAGTCCATTATAAATGGTGCTCAAGACATTTTGGTGGGTGGTGCTAAGGTTGCGCTTACCGGTGGTGTTGAAAGCATGTCCCAGACTCCGTACATAGCTCGAAACATGCGTTTCGGCACTACATTGGGTGCCAACTACAATTTAGAGGATGCTTTGTGGGCAGGCCTTACTGATACATATTGCAAGCTCTCCATGTCTTTAACAGCTGAAAATCTGGGCGAGCAATATAAAATTTCCAGAGAGCGCGTGGATGAGTTTTCGCTGCGCTCACAAAAGAATTGGGAAAAGGCTCAGCAAGAGGGTGCATTCAATGCCGAAATTACACCCATCAAACTGAAGGTAAAGGGCAAGGAAGTCGACTTTGCTGTTGATGAGCACCCCAGACCCAAAACCACTATAGAAGGCCTTGCAAAATTGCCCTCTTTGTTTAAAAAGAACGGTGTCGTCACTGCAGGCACAGCATCCGGTATTTCTGATGGTGCTTCTGCTGTTGTAGTTGCCTCTGAGGAAGCACTTAAGGAGTATAACTTAAAGCCACTCGCACGACTTGTGGCCTTCTCGTTTGTAGGCGTAAACCCAGAGATTATGGGCATTGGCCCAGTGCCTGCCATACAAAATGTTCTTAGAGTTTCCGGCAAGAAACTAGAAGACATTGATCTTATTGAGGTACAGTTTATACAGTTTAATTATGGAATTGATAAATTTGAATTTGGAGTAAACATTTTCATTGCAGATTAATGAAGCTTTCGCTGCACAAGCACTTGCCTGTGCTGACGCCTTGAAACTGGATCCATCCAAATTGAATGTGAATGGTGGTGCCATTGCCTTGGGTCATCCATTGGGAGCCAGTGGTTCACGCATTGCCGCCCATCTGGTGCATGAGTTACAGTAAGTAAAAGTTTGCTCAAGATGTATCTATTTTTCTTAACAATTAATCTCAATCTCTGTAGGCGTAAGAAACTGAAGTATGGCGTCGGATCCGCATGCATTGGTGGTGGCCAGGGCATTGCCATACTGCTTGAAGCAGTTTAAACCGATAGAAAATCTACTGCATTTACGATTAAATTAGATATTTTTTGATTTGAAGTGAATATAAATATAAAGAATTTTTTACTGATAAAAATACGGCTTATAATTTTTGTTATTGATTTTCTATTTTGTTGTTAACAAATTTATTTTGAACATTTTGCAAATGGAAGGTTAACAGCTTTCTACAAGAAAGACATCTCGACATAAATTTGATTAAAAATTTATTGCTATTATCAAGTCAATACACGAGTTATGAATGGAATTTGTTGCTCGCACTTTAAGGTATAGAATCTCTTATGGGGCCTAACATTACAAGTTGTACAAGTAGAAGAATTATGAAATTGTTCAGTTCGTTTGGGCACTGGTGGAGAATAGTGCCAGGACACCGCTTGCAATGCCAATGGAGAAAATGTAGTTGACAAACGGCGTTGCATTCTTTAACAGGAAAAAGCTGATGAAGATAATAATGGCCAAGTAGATGGCATTGTTATAGAAAATCGAATATGTGGTGGCCTCATAGTCAGCAACCTCATTCTTCTTCCACAGAATGCGTTCATCCTTTTCTTTGCGCGTCACCTTCTTATCATCTCCCAATTGACGGTTAATTTCGCGTGTTACAGCTTCCTCACGGCGTGCTGCTATTTTATGCTTCAACTGGAACTTAATGTTTTTGTAGGCTGTGGCCATTAAATATGTGCTAGCCGCCGTCACCAACACAAACAGAATGGAGCTGGGCCACAGATCCATATTGTGGATGCGCCAAAAGAGCCCTAAACATAATCAACACTTGAATAACTGGCGCCTTGTAAAATCAACAACGTGTCACTATTAGACTCTACTTACATATAGGTAGTGCGGAGACGATAAAAGCGTTGCCGTAGAAAATAGTTGCAGATTTGGTACTAACATTACGGCTAAAATCCTGTAGCAGCAATTCCTCCTCCTTGGTGAAACCGGATGATTGCACTTTTTGTTGTTTGCCAGAACCCATTTTAAATGTGTTTTTTATACTTTATGTGCGAAATGCGCTAGTGAAAGCTACACCAACTCAGCCAGGCTAACGAAGAATAAGCGTAAAGCGTACACGAAGGCAGTGCAATCGGCAAAATGACAGCCGCGGCGTAATGACGTGTAAAGTAAACGTCAAAATATAATGTTGCCATACAGTGTGACCAAATACTCTGCTACAATTAATTTAACTTTATTGAACCAGTTCCTACCTTATATAATATGTTCTGTATATAGATTTATTTAAACATTAAGTGAGGATTTTTAATTTTAATTTCAATGTATGTAAATAGTAAAAATTATTTTTTAACTTTCGATATCTCTTATTAAGTGAACCACTGCATTTAAAATGAATCAGTTCAATTATTTGAATTCCAACCTGACCGATAAGAGTTTCGATTTTTTTATATAAACAGCAGCGCAACAGGTTCAGTAACAGCTGTGCTGATAATAGATTCAAAACTATTAAGGTAAATTAAATATATTAATATTTCATTTAATACGAGAAAAAACAACCGATTAACTAAGTAAATATATACTTTTAATATTGAAAATAAAAGTTTTTACAATTACTTATAGAGACCCTTTATTCATGCTTTTTGTTTAAGACTGTGTCCAAAGGTCATTTTGAGTTGTTTACAGCATTTTCAATTTTTTTTTTTTCAGCAAAATGTTGCGTACAAAACTTTTTAACCTTATGCCCAGTGCCGCGAGTATAGGCCGGCAGATGTCCAATGCTGCAAAGCTGACTACTGTGGAAGTAAATGATAAAACTGGAATTGCTACGCTAACATTGAACCGACCTCCAGTGAACAGTCTTAACTTAGAGCTGTTGCGTGCCATCCGTCAGTCCATTGAGGAAGTGGAGGGCAACAAAAGCCGTGGCCTTATTTTGACTTCAGTAAGTTGCACCAATTTCTACTTAAACCTTATATACGATATGTATGTGTAAACTTATAGTCGAATGCTAGCATATTCTCCGCTGGTTTAGACATATTGGAAATGTATAAGCCTGATAAGGAACGAGTAAAGGAGTTTTGGACTACACTACAGGATGTTTGGATAGCACTTTACGGTAGCAATGTGCCTACAGCCGCAGCCATTAACGTAAATACCAAAAAAATATAAATATCACATACATACATATTTATTTTTTTATATCCATCAACGTTAACTTTCACAGGGACATTCACCAGCTGGTGGATGTTTGCTGGCCACAGCTTGCGAATATCGCGTGATGCTACCAAAATTCACAATTGGTCTCAATGAAACAAAGCTTGGAATTGTGGCACCATTCTGGTTTATGACCTCCTTCCAAAGTGTCCTGCCACGTCGTATAGCTGAGAGAGCACTTGTTCAGGGACGTATGTTTACCACTGAAGAAGCTCTACAAGTAGGTCTCATCGATGAGATTGCTAACAGCAAGGAGGAAGCTGTGGCAAAATGTACACAGTTTTTCGGTACATTCGCCAAAGTGAATCCCTTTGCACGTATGCTTACCAAACAACAATTCAGGGAATCTGAAATCAGGCAGCTTGAAGACGGACGGGTTCAAGATTTAGAGAAGTTCCTCTTCTTTGTAAATCAACCCGCTGTCCAAAATGGTTTGGGCATGTATCTAGAAGCTTTAAAACTAAAGAAAACGGCAAAAAATTAAATAGAAATTTTCGCCTTCGAATTTATAACTCAAAAATTTTATACAAATCATAATTAATTTTTAAATAAAACATTACAAAAATTTATTGTTTTTGGTACACGATTTGTATTTTGGGAGTGTGTCTGCGCTAGCGTCTTTAACATACAAAAAATAAAAAATGTTCTGTTAATTTTTTGCATGATCATAGCGTAAGAAATTTGAAGGTATGCGCTATGTAGAAACTGTGATGTCACAAGCTGCATAGGCAACAATAATGTGACGATTATCCAAAACATATGATATTGTCTTAACATATGATCAATTGTGGATCAACAATAACACAAAATGTTTCGTAGCAAAACACTTATGCATAATTTATACAGACGAGTAGTGTTACACAGTGACACTAAGATCCTGACCAGGAGACTAAGCAATGAAGCCAAACTTACTTTAGTTGAAGTAAATAATAAGACTGGTGTTGCAACACTTACAATGAACAAACCGCCAGTGAACAGTTGCAGCCTGGAGATGCTACAAGATTTAAATGATTCAATCAAGGAGATTGAGTGCAACAAGAGCCGAGGACTTATACTAACATCGGTAAGGTACCTACCAGCAGGGTCTCTTTTTAATTATGTATATTTTTATGTGTTTAACAGTCTAACGATAAAGTTTTTTCCTCTGGACTGGATCTCAATGAGCTATATGCACCGGAACAAGAACGGTTGGTAGCCTTCTGGACGACACTGCAGGAAATGTGGTTATCCTTATACCAAAGCAGCATTCCAACTGCAGCGGCTATAAATGTAAATATTCAGTTTAAATGAGAATTAAATCATTATAAGAAACTGCAACAATCCATAGGGTCACGCAATTGCCTTGGGCTGTGTACTAGCTGCGGCGTGTGAGTATCGCGTCATGCTTCCAGGATTTAATATTGGCATCCATGCCACTAAATTTGGCTATGTGGTACCACCGTTCATTGTAATGAGTTATTTAAGTGTATTGCCGCGTCGCGTCGCTGAAAGAGCCTTGCTGCAGGGTAAGCTATTTAGTACGGAGGAAGCTTTGCAGGTGAATCTCATAGATGAAGTGGCAAGCAGTAAGTCAGAGGCAATATGCAAATGTGAAGAATTTATTGGGAGTTTTGCTGAAATAAATCCGATTGCGAGAGCACTGACTAAGCAGCAATTTCGTGCTGCACATGTACAACCAATGATAGACGATCCTGCAGGTCAGTTACGCGAAGCATTGGCATACATCAATTCTCCATTGATGCAAAAGAGTCTTGAACAGTATATGCCAAATCTCAAGAACAAGAGCAAAAAGTAAGATTCGCTACCTTGATGCGGTGTACCAAATCATATTGAAAAATGAATTGCATTTAATCTGTGTTAAACTATGCATTTAGAAGGGTTTCAGGGTTCTGTTATGGGGTTTACTTATATACTTATTAATATACAAAAGGGTTTATAAAATGAATATTTATCTTTTTATGGGAAACTTTAATCTTACATCTAGTGCTCTTCATTCTTCAGCTGCTTATGAATCTCCTCTGGTAAATTGGTTATTGCTGTTGTCATCATTTCCATAAATGAATTGATCTCTAATATTTTAGCACGATGTCTTTCCATTTCCTCTCTGTAAAGTTACATTAATAACACGTCAAGAATACCCAATGTAGCTCTCACTTACTTGGTTAGCTTTCTAATCCAGTTGTCTATGAAGTCTTTGCTGCGATTAGCCATGCGATCTTCCCGCTCATCGATACGCAATGTGTGCAGAGCTTTCATGCCATTCACCAACTTTAAGACAGCATCTCGATCATCAATGCATAGCCGTAACTCATAGGGCACAGTTCCCAGGTCCTGTTGCACCAGTTTACTTGATATGAAACGTGAAACAGTTACGATCATGTTGTTGGAGAAGTGTTCACAGGCTTCGTGCAGCTGTAGAAATAGAGCTTGTGCCTCCTCTATGAAAGTAGACATTAGACGGGAAATACTGCGCTGAAAGCTCACCGTAGACTCCTATAAAACGAGTATTAATAACGGTATTACAAATTGTCAAGTGAATGTGTTACCTCAACGGCTTCATGCAGATGCAACTCCTGTGCCATTAACTTATGCCACATCTCATTTAGCTCATCATCAAAACGCAAATTGATTGCATCCATCGCTTCGCATAACTGCAAGTTCTCCGGTGAATCTTCCTTGCTTGATTCCAGCTGATGCAATATTTTGCTAGCTTCGTCAAAGGTTTTATCCCTGTACTCCAGAAAGCCTTCTATAATCTTCTGCCCAAGAGCTTGCAGGTGATCTTGGCCTTGTTTCAGTCCAGTCATAAAATCCTTGATTTCTGCATCCCGATCACTGAATCGATTCAGACCCAGTCTATATATCTGCTGTGTTATTTCACGTACATCCTTCTCATATTCCTCAGCCAACTCCTGTGCCTGGGCACCAACTAGCATTAGCACTTTGCCATGATCATCGCCACGCCACATACTCTCATACAGCTGATTGCTATCCAAATGCTCCACAAAGCTGGAGGCCAAACGCTGCGCCTCGGCATGTTCCCGTGCTTCCGTTACTCGAGCCTGTATCTCCTTTTCCTGTTTACCTTCGATTTCGCGTAGCTCACGACTATTTAACAAAAGTTAATGCAAAGGATATAAAGGACACAGTTACTGTATTAGCTTACTAGAATCTCTTTTGAGCCGCCTCCCGCATGTCATCTTTTATATAAACATAGTCATAATAATTCAACTGGGGAAGTATAGCTGTAACATATTGGGACAAAGGAAAATCCGGCAGCCTGGATATGGGATTACCTTCCAAATTCAGTACCCTAAGACTATTAACGAAGCGCAGTTCCTCAATCTAGAGGTTAAGATTACCGGATTTATATATCATTTTAAGCTAATCCTGAACTTACCCCATCCAACACATCAATTAAGTTTTTCCCAATACTAAGCATAACCAACTTCTCTAGTGGCTCTAGGTTTTCAATCTTGGTTATACGATTACTGAATAGGGATAATACCTCCAAATTGACCAAGGTCTCCAGATTCTCGATCTTTGTTATATAGTTAAAGCTGAGATTGAGTTCTCGGAGTGAAGTCAACATTCCAATGTGTTCGATTGTTTCGATTTTATTACAATTAAGACAGAGTTTGGTCAGGTTTGGTAAAACCCATAGATGATCGATACGTAGTATATCTGAATGATATAATATGGTTGATATATAATTTATGAACTGGTTCATTTTTTATATACTTTTGAAATCCAGACTGAGCACCTTAATACGTTCCAGGATAATCGGTTCCAGCTGATGCAAACGACGAGTCTCTCCACGTTGACCCTCCTCAAGATAAGTTGATTTTATCATATCAAGATTAATGATGCCCGGCTCTGGGAAGTTAATCTCTTCCAGAAAAGACTTATTGGGTTCCCCATTGTCATTTGTAATATTTGTAGCTCTATCTTCGTCCATGTCATTTGACTATTGTCCAGGATGTGCCGAGAACTATCCACTTTCCTACGTTGCCAATAGTAACGTTTTAGTATGGCCAAAACATAACCTTTTGCTCAACTACTGAGCACGCCATAGTTACCACCCAAAAAGTCTCGCTCTCTATCTCTCTCTCTCGTTGCCTCTTTCTCACTCTCTTGGTGTTTTAGTACTAAGAGAGTTACTATTTGTTTCTAGAATGCGTATTGCCGTTTAATATCTTAGTTCAACCCCGCCGGAACGGACGTAATCTCGAACAGGTGCAAACACTTTAAGCAGTCCAAAACCAACTGCTCCTCGATAGATTCAGGTAAAATACTCTCTTTTTCTCTCTATCTCTCTCTCTCTCTGTGTCTTTGGTTGTTGACAACGTGGCGGGAGTAGGGCCGTTTGGTCTACTTAGGGTTGCGGTTGTTGTGGATATATCGAAGCTATCAGATTCGCCCTCGCTGCTAGTTGTTAATATTTGCTTATAAAATAAACTTGATGCTCGCATACTGAACAGAGCGAAAAATCTAAATAAATAATTATATTCTATATACAAAAAAATTATAAATCGGTTCTGAACAATATTATTTTTAAGGTAAAAGTGAAATTTTTTAATGCAAATTGAAAAACAAAAGGAAAACTTAAATCTTCCAAAGGCAGGTGTTAATCGATAAAGTGAACCCCAAAAACAACCAAAATCATATAATATATATACAGTTAATGGGAAAACCATCACTTACCAATACATACTAATATATATATAATATAGTTTTTATGGTGTGCGTGTGTGTATAAAGGAAACTTAATAAATAAAAATATATTTCAAATGTGTTTCAAGGCTGTGGAAAAACATTCGTAAGAAAGCCAAAACAAAACCTTTGCTGACTCAAGTCCTGCTTCAACTTCTGCAGCTGCTACTCCACCCAAAACCAGCTAGCACACACACACACACACACGTATTGTAATACAAAGGACCTTTTCCTATAACTTTAACTGAATAAATCATAAGAAATGCATTCAAAGTTTGATGTCTTTTGCTATGACTTATTATTAATATATTGTGACTGAAATTGGATATAGCCATATCATGCTAGAATACTTAATGAATCTATATACAGGGTGTTTAAATTTCAGTTTATTAAAATATATACATCGAAACCAAAAGGATGTATTACGGAAGATGCTAGTAGCATATAACTTCCTATAGCTTATAGCTACTCAGATACATAGTTTCACTCATTTTATTTTAGTTATATATCTAATTTACAACTTACACCCTGTTTTTAAGTTGGTTCCCCTTACAGACATCCATTAATTGACTTTTGTCGAATATTAAAGAAGGATAATATATTTTTCAAACCTATAAAAATGTCTTGGTGTTCTCCCAAAACATTCATATATATCTTTATCGGCTATATGTTTTGTTTAACTTTATTTACATAGTTATCAAATTTACCATTTATATGTATATATTTGTATTACCTCTGCTGTAATTACTCCTATACCCAAAACTAATGCTATCCGACAATCAGTAAACAATTACCCACACCAAATCGTATCGTACTTTGACCTTGATGTATTGGGTTTTGGTAAAACATCTAAAATCATGGTATATATATACAGATATATATATATTTATATATATATATATATATACAATATATTGGTCAAGTTCTGTACGAAATCAATATATTGATTCATTACATTTTTGGTGACTACTTAAACTGTCCCTCCTCAAACAACTGTCCACAGTTGTCCCTATACTTACTTAATTGCCAGCAACTTAGTTGATGGTGTTTTTTAACGGTATAATTTAATATGCTTTTAAGTGACAGAACTTGTGTTTAACAATGCACCATAAACCATCAACTCCCAAGAGTAAACAAGTCGTTAAAAGTGCAGAACAAAAGTTTTAATGGAGCTTTAACTTCTTTTGAAAATAATGTCAGTTAAAAGTTTTTGATCTAAATGTGATCATCTTTTTGGAGGTATTGTACCTAAAAATATTGGTAGAATATTAGTGTACGAAACTATATATGAATTCTTATTAATTCCCATTCATTTATACCTATTCATTAACAGTTACTCACTTAATTAATGTTGAATTATACCTTTTCATGAGTAAAATGGTAAAATAGTTTAAAGAAATATGTTAAATTAATACCTATTCATTTATACCAAATAACTTATCGCTATTTATTTATACAAACATTATTATCGCGTTTTATACCTATTTTCTTATATCTATGTTAACTTTTACTTTAGCTTTACTAAAAGAAAATATGTGAAAAACGTTTCCATGCTGATTGTACCATGAATCGTTATATAACACTAACCCAACTGGGTGATGGAACATATGGCACCGTTGTGCTTGGACAGCGTAAGGACACCGGCGAAAAGGTTGCCATAAAACGTATGAAACGTAAATATTATTCCTGGGAGGAGGCTATGAATCTTCGTGAAGTCAAGGTATGGAAATAGAATATATTTTAACGTGTTTTTGAGACAAATTCTTATTGCTTTCATTCTACAGTCCCTTAAGAAACTATCGCATCCAAATATTGTTAAGCTTAAGGAAGTAATCCGAGAGAACGATACCTTATACTTTGTATTCGAGTATATGAAAGAGAATCTGTATCAAATGATTAAAGATAGGGATACGCATTTGCCGGAACCAGAGCTGAAGAGTATACTCTTTCAGGTAAATCCTTGAAATTCTGTCAAGTACTATTATTAGATGCATTACATCCTTGCAGGTGTTAACCGGCTTGGCCTTCATGCATAGACATGGTTTCTTTCATCGAGATCTCAAGCCGGAGAACTTGTTGTGCTCGGGACCAGAACTGATCAAGATCGCTGACTTTGGGCTGGCACGTGAGATACGCTCCCGACCGCCATTTACGGACTATGTATCAACGCGTTGGTATCGTGCACCAGAGGTGCTACTTCACTCAACAAACTATGGCAGTACTATTGACCTCTGGGCTATGGGCTGCATCATGGCTGAGCTGTATACGTTCCGACCACTCTTTCCTGGCAGCAGTGAGGTTGATCAATTGTTTAAGATCTGCTCAGTGCTGGGTACACCTGAAAAAGTAAGTGTCTATATATCCTTAAGAGAGAGTCTAACCCAGAAACATGGTTTACTTATAGAATGATTGGCCGGATGGATATCGTCTGGCGAATATGATACACTTTCGCTATCCCGATTGCATTAAAGTGCCACTGAGCAGCATTGTCAGCCGTTCCAGTCAGAATGGTTTAGATCTGCTAGAGGATCTGCTAGCTTATGATCCAGAGAAACGGCCAACGGCACAGCAGAGCCTTAAGTATCCATATTTCCATGCGCTTAAACGTATCTCGCCAACAGCGGCTGTAAAGGCCAATGTAAAGCTTAATTCTAAATATGGCAATGCCAATGGATCAACTCATCTTGTGCTACCTCCCACTGTGTCAAATAATGTGCTTCCGGTCCAGGAGAAACTTCAGGCCGTGACTGAGCTCATACACCAGAGCAACAACAACAACAATAACCATAATAGCAACATCAACCAAAATAATGGCAAGTTGCTCTTCAATGGACAAGTTAACAAAAATGTGAGCATGCCAAGCAAGTATCAGCCAAAGCTGAGCTTCCTGTCCAACAATGATCTAACCAGTGTGGGCGTTCAGTCAACCACTGACTCATCCGGCATGGGTGTGCCAGTGCAGCCGCCGCTACAGCAACCCTGTAAAGAATCTATCAATGATATTTATCTGAATCGCAACATTTCACAGCTGTTCGGCTTACCAGGACCACCAATGGCCCAACAGCAGCAACATCCTAATGTCTCGTTCAGCAATACATCCACTAGAAATGGAGGTGCCATATATGTGAATGGCGGTCAATTGAGCTACGAAACGGCCAATAAAAATGCCAAGAACAATAGCAGATTAGCCGGTGGCATGGGCCATTACTATATGCAGACGCGTCCCTCCCTGCTGCAGCCAGATGCCAAGGTCTATAATATGTTCTCCAAGGTGGGTGCCGCACAGGCGCCACCAAGTATTATTGTACGACAGCCACCTGTCTACGAGAACGCTTCCTTGCTCAATGGAGCTGCCATAAGACTATCGGCAAGATCACAGGTCGTTCCAGCGGAACAAAGGAGCAGCGTAATAAAAGCTGATGATCTGGATCTGATACTGGGGTGAGTAAATTTATATATAGAGGATGTGTTTAAGTGGATAGAGTGATCTGTGTGTGATTTGTTCTTGTGTTGAATTCTGCACCATTTTTTATACCTTTGTACTATTGTCCTTTATCCTTTTTATCCAAATCCTCTTCAACATTCTAATATAGCACGAAGCTTAAAACCTCTGCAAAACGTCAACGCAATGCCAAGGCGAGCATGCTGCTGGAGGATCTATTTGGACAGCTGTCCATGGATTCAGACAGTGATGGCAAGTATCCACACACAGTGCCACCAACACAGCAGGCAAAGAATGGACACGCGGCCACAAGGAGCTCCCAGCATGGTCTTGACTATCTGGCAGAGAACTTTAGGCGTTCCAAGAAGCGAACACCCTGTAGCTTGGAAGCCAATAATGGCAGTCACTCAGATACGCTATCTACGAATCCGTAAGTAAAGAGATGTAACCAATTGAAGGCATGACTGATCCTTATCCTTATATATGTGTATGTGAATCAAATCGAATTGAATCAATCAATCAATCAATCATGTACCCTTATATCATCTGTGCTTCTTTGGAATCTCTGTCTCTATTTTATGCTCTATTATTACTGCTATTCTATCCTTAACTGTATTATCTTTGTCTCTATTGTGATTTTTCTTTATTCATTCATTTGATTCATTCTTCCTTTTTGTTGTGTGTCTTTTGTATTTTCCTTTATCATTTGCTTCTCATTAAACACTTAACATTGTTTTTGTGCGTGCTCCAGTGATGACCAAAACGACTCCTCAAATGATGAAGATTGTCGCTTTTGGCCCATAAGGTAAAAATCTGTATATATATAGACATATCTAGTAGCATTATATACACCCACACACATATAAATATATATACAATATTTATTTTCTTTTATATAAATCTTAGCATTAACTAAAAGTTCACTACAAATTCTAGTATGTAAAGGAAGTTCTGATTGGAAACCAATTGGCCTTTTGTAGTATGTTTTAACATTAGTTTTGATTACTTAATTCAATGTGCTAAAACTGCAAGTGTTAGTTAGTATTTGTGCTAATATATAGTTACTTGATGTAGACTTAAGTATTTTTAACATATTTATAGCATTACCCTAAGTTTATCTATATTATTTCAGAGCTCCAAAGCTGCACAAAGAAAAGGCAGCAACATTTCCCTGGGATCAAACAAATATAACCGAAGATGAGAAATTAACTGCATGGATGGTCACCGATAATGGTAACTTGAATATGGGTAATCAGCAGGCATAGAAAAATCTGATTCGATATGGAATATGGAAAGAAAACTTAAAGAAGAAATTCAAAAAACAATTTTCAAACGATTTTTCCAACTAGAAAACTAATGTTCCATAATATTTTTCCCATTTCCAATTCAAAACGAATTCCAAATGCAATTTATATGTTCATTGACAGGATGCTTGTTGGAGCAGAGGTACTAAACGGGGGATTATGTTAACTTTTTAAACTTGAACGAGTTGTACCTGAAACTCTGTAACCTTTGCGCCTTATATACACAGTTTATATATAGATATATATATATATATATATGGTATATATAGTATATATTAATAACAATAGATATATACAGTGTAAACTCTTTTAAGTGAAAATCAAACGTTGTTTGCAATGGATATTAATGTAAATTTAGTTAAGAGAATGGGAGTTTTTAAGAGAGTTCTTACTTATTACTTCTACTGAATTGCATATATCAAATATCGATCGTATTCGGAAGAAGACTAGACGGATCTTCAAAAGAAGAGTTTTCACTGCATAAATATTACTATATATATATATATATATATATATATATGAATCTGCATGAATGCATTTGTATGTTAAACCACAAACGGAATGCAAATAATTAGCATGTGAAAGGTATACTTAACATGTACATTGTAAATTAGATGTGTTTATAAAATCCATTAATTATAATGCTGTGATAAAAAAAATAAGCTAAAAATTATAAATTAATATTAAATAATAATATGTTAAAGATCTTAGCTTAAGTTGATAAAATAAATTGTGTAAAAATGAAAAGAGATTGAAGTGTGCCGAGAGAGAAGGCATCAAATATCATTTCCTTTATGTCTGCAATATTGCATAATTTGTTGCACTGGTGTCTGGGATTTGGTTTCATAGCTGCGACAATGGGGCATGATCTATTTGTATTTGTGGTATAAAAGAAGGCAACGCATTCATTTGGTCATCAGTGGATCACTGGATCTTGGCTTTGTGTCGACTCAACGGGTAGTAATACAACAATGAATGCACTAGTAAGTTGTATATATTATTCCCTTACTATTTATATATATATATATATATATATCTGTTCGCTGCTATTAGACTATCAGCCTGACTTGTGGCCTATTGCTTTGGATTGGAAGCTCTGAGGGTGGCATCATAGCCAGCAGTCATGCGGATGAATTGATACATAATCCACCTCAATATGAATTTCATTATGCTGTGCATGATAGTCATACAGGTGATATCAAGGATCAGTTTGAGCATCGACGTGGTGCATATGTAACTGGTCGTTATTCACTTGTCGAACCTGATGGACATCGTCGCATCGTGGAGTACACCTCTGATCCTTTACTTGGCTTTAATGCTCAGGTACGCCGTGAACCCGTCGGAATTATAACACGCCATTAAACCATAAATTAACTCATAAAATTGAGTAAAATATTGAATGCTTCAATTGCTTCATTTAAAAAACTATTAAAAGGCTGTTTAAAAGATAAACGTTTGGTTTTTCTTCTCTTTTTGTCTCCTAATAAATGACCAATCAATGATCACTCGACGCGTAATGCTACAGCTTTGCTGAAGATTAAGAACATTACATTAACTTAGCATAACATGCTGTGTTGATATGGAGAATGTTAAGTGCCGTTAGGACATATATAATGCTCTTTAAGTGTGTGTGTGTATGTGTGTGTAGTTGATATACAACCAAATCAAATTTGTGCAAAATAACCAAACCATTTCATAACGGTGTGTTGCTGTGCAAAGCTCGCTTAGTTGAGCGTAACGCGAATAGTGTGTGAAAGAGAACGAGCTTAAGTTCGCCTCACAGAGAGATAAGACTGTTCCATAGCTTCATTTCGTACTTATGTAGAATATATATAAAACTGTTAAATATGATTGATTTATAGATTTGCATTTATTGCGTTTTTTATACATAATAGTATTATATATGTACACATAGAAAAACACAGACTTATAGGCGTTATCACTAAAATACGCCTGTAAGTCGCATTTAAAGAGTCTTGGCAAAGAGGTTGGGGGGGGGGGAGTAATGAAAGTATGGTAGTGGGGCGAATGTGAAAAATGAATAGACAAGTATATGGCTAGAAATATGTGTTAAATTTAACAGTTAAGAGCTGCATTACGTTTTAGCTTGATTCAGTTTTAAGATGGGGTCGTCAATGCGATGAAATCAGTGTTTAAGTTATCTCTCTCTTTCTCTCTTTCTGTTGCTTTCAAACTCAGTAATTTACTGGTAGAGACCCAGTGGCAGTTTGGCGGGTGCCAAAAGCTTTGGTGCTGCATATGCCAAAGGCAGTGGAGCTACAATCTTGGCAATTGGTGCAGCCTTTAAAATCTTTTGACCCAGTGGTTCACGGCGCACAACGGCATTGAAACCATTATGAGCATCTGAGGTGTAATCCACAATACGCTGGTAACCATCGGCATCAATCAGTGTGTACTGACCCTGGACCTGATCACCCTTGCGGGATTCCGTTTGGCTCTTGATATCTCCAGTGTGGTCATCGCGAACTGAATAGCTAAAATCGTACTGGGCAGGTGCCTCAAGCTCAACGGTCTTCAATATGGGTTTCACTAGGGCTGGTGAATGGTAAATGGGACTCAGCTCAATGGCAGCAGCAGCAGCCACACCGAGAATGAATACAGACATTAACTGCAACAGTTTATATATTAATATAGTTAGGATTAAAATAACAAATTAATTCTTCAAAAACTCACTGAGAACATTTTGAGATTTTCTTTAAGTGTTTCTTGTTAAAGACTTTTTCCGCTGATCTTTAGGCTCACTTCAGTTGAGACTCCTGTGTTGAACTATGTCGCCAAATGTCGCGCATTCAACTTTTATACCCAAAAATCGAACCCACACTCACCACCACCTTCTCGGTGCGTGTGGATTAGTTCAAAACCTGAACCGGAATATCGGTAATGCAGAAACAGTTACTTTTTGTCTTATTTTTTTACAGCACTTGCGGCATTGATTGCCAATATTTTTTTATTACCACCCAAAAAATATATATATAATAAATATAATAAAAAAAAACAAACTTGTACTACATTTTGCTCTACTTAGCAATATGTCTATTTTCTTATGCAACAAGGGACACGAGTCAACTGCCAAACCGATCGACCTACTCTTAACCAGCTCAATACATACAACATTCCAATTCAAAGTCAAGTGAAAGTGCTAAAAACATAAAAGGGTAATAACAATATGGCTTAAATATATAAAATTAATATATATATATATAATGAATGTATATATATTAATATATATATAAACATATAGTATTTATAATAGCATTATCTTAAATATATATTATTAATAACTAATCAAAACATAAAACATCTAATTTGCATTTAGTTCAAATGGTGATGCAATTTGCTCTAAATTTACTTTGGTATAAAAGTGAGTTTTTATCAACATATATTAATATCTTATATCTTATACTTATCAAATACCCAATTTTATGCCAAAGGGTTGAGCTTTCCCTTAAAAGTAGAAATCAAATGCATTTTTATACCAGTTTGGAAAGCAACTTAAGATATTAGTTCCCCCATTTTCTTTGTTTCTTAATAGACTTTTTATTTAAATCTAATAATAGAACTCTTTTATCATAGTGCCCCTACCAATTATCCCTATTTTATACCAAAATGCTGAACTCTATAAGCTTTTACTTCTTTCTTTTCTTGTATTAGATTATTTTAGTGTTAGTTTTTATATTATCCATTGTAATATTTTCAATAATATAAAATATACAAAGTGTTTTATTTTGTATTTAATTTTGTCAAATTTGTCAATCAACTGAAATTGGTATAAAATTGGTATAAATTTATACGATATCTCCATCAAAACTAACAAATTGCACATTGACATTCAGACAGCCTTCGGCGAGCTTGCAGTTTTTCCACTTAATTAATTAAGCAAGTTGCAACATTTTATCCACATATAAGACATACATCCATATATATAAATATATATATACATACATTCATTATATATATATATATATATATATAAAAAAAGCATTAGATGTATGTTAGTGTGTGTAAGTTGTACTTCTTTGAGACTAGCGAAGTGGTAGACTTGTAAAAACTGAAGGGAAGTTGCTGCTGCTGCTGGTGCTGCTGTTGTTGGTAAATGCAAAAGGGTAGGACGTAAGGAATGTGTGTGTGAGTGTGTGTGTGTGTGCTGCCTACATGGCACATGCCTTTCACGCACTTGACGATCAATGCACACAAATCACCAGCAACACCACTAGACCAGATAAATACCATATGAAGCATTAAGTGAATATCCAGTAAATATTCAATTCAATTCAATCCAAATTCAAAATCCAAATTGAATCCACAATATCCAAACACGTAGGTAAATTGTGATATGAAGTAATAATAAGCGGGTTGCCACGTTTCGCATTGCGCCACATTCATTTAGAACAAGATTACGTTTACATGTGGCGGGCGGGCGAGTGGTACGCACCACAACCAAGTGCTGCTCACGCATAGCTCTACGCACAGAGCCGCTCCAATTACATTTGTAGCACGCGGCACGCCCGCTGTCGTCGTTCGTCCATGGTCTTTGGCGCTTTGCGAATTTAAGTCTCTGGGTCTATGGGTGTCTTTTCGCTTGTCGCCCAACCCAATCAACGAGACATATCGTACATATAAATTTAAGTAGACTCCATAAATAATAAGTTGTGTCTACTTAGCGACATGTACACACTTGTAGATTGCACCGATATCGAACGCACAATTTTTTGGGATATATACTTACAAATTTCTCAAATATTTTCTAATATTATTTTGGCACATATGTCAGATCAATTGCCATTAAGTTATACCAATTTCAGACAAGCCAAAGGCCAAAGGTCAAACAAGTCGAACAAATGATCTGATAAATACTATATAGATATATTTTGAACAGGTACTTAACAAACAAGCTTATGAAGTAATACAGTAGCTCACTCCTTGAGGAAAAACAATATTCCCAATTAGTTAACTCTTTAAAGATTATCCCTTAGTTCAGCTATGAAGTTCCTATATAAGGATGTGCAATGTATCTTCAATAAATTTTTGTATTTCGTAATATTATTAAACAAATAATCAACAATGCTCCTATATACACATACTTAAGTAACTAGGTTTTAAAACTAGGAACAACTTATAATGATGCTAATATTCGGCTTGGGGATTATAGCCAAAATCCTTGAGATAATTATCGATAGCTTGATCGAAAGTGGAGCCTGGCTCCATTGTATCTGTTGGACGTTCCTCATAGGGCTTCTCGGCATTCATATCTAAATGAGAGGGCTGTGCTTCGGTTTGCTGTGGCACTGGGAATGGGCCTGGCATCTCTGCTTTGGGCGGTGTTGGTGGTGGAGGTACTGAGTATGACAGTTGTGGGTCACTAGCTGCAGGAGGTGAAGGTGGCGGTGGTGGGGGTGACATTGAGTATGACAGTTGTGGCCCTTGTGCAGACTGAGTTGGTGGCCGAGGCGCTGCATAAGTTGATGGTGGTGCTGGTACAGACGGAGCTGGTACTGAATAAGACAGCGGTGGTGGTGGGCTTGGATATGGTGTGGATGTCTCATAGTTGTTTGGTGCATTTGCCACTACCTCTGTATATGGAGTCCTGGCTATGGCTATAGCGCTTGCACCATGAGGAATTGTTGACCTTTGGTGCTCTAGTTGCGTCTGTGATTGCGGCTGTGGCTGTGGCAAGGGTGAGTAGTAAGTCGCTGGTGGCTGTGGAGGTGGTTGATGCGCTGCGTATGTTCTACTGTTGCCGAAGGCTGTACTTAACAGACGCGCCAGCTCCTCCAGCGTATATCTAGGTGCATTTACATTACTTGCAGCCGCTGCTATAGCTGATTCACTTCCACTACTGTACGGCAACGGAAAAGGTTCATAGTTGTAGTTGGGTGCCGGATAGTATTGACTCTGATGTGTGTGTTTATACTCTACATTTCCCCCTGGTATATTCACCCCAGTGGATGAGGTCTGTGTTAACTGTTGATAGGGGCCAGCTTGAGCTACTTTCCGGCAGAAGTCCTTGCAACTCAAATTGCAATCACTGTTGCATTTATTGTAGACGTTAGCTGAGTTATCTGAATTAAAGTTCGATGTGTACCCAGAGTTATCATACCTAGTATTATTGTACCCAGTGTTATTGTACCCAGTATTATTGTAAACTGTATTGTTGTAGTCTGTGTTGCTGTAATCTGTGTTGTTATCCGTACTGTACGCTGTATTATTGTACCCAGTATTATTGTAGTCAGTATAATTGTAACCTGTATTGCTATAGTCAGTATTATTATAAGCTGTATTGTTGTAACCTATGCTGTTGTCGTAGCCTGTGTTATAACCCGTGTCATAGCTCGGCGTGTTGTTGTATGCAGGTGGCTTTGATGTCGTCGCAGGATTACAAGTTGAATTGCAGGGTATCTGTTCCCAGACCTCCTCTTCACATTCTAAGCAATATTCAGGCAGGTAGCCGTAAGTTAACTTGCTAAAGGCTGCTAGCGCCAGCAGGGCAATAGTTAAATTGTACCTCACAATCATCTAAAAGTAATGTAGGTATAAATAGGTCAAAAAACTTACATTCAACAACATTATATATATAACTCTTATTGATAGATATTGTTTATGGGTTTGGCTTTGGTTTTGCTTTGGTTTCTTACCTTTCAGCACTATTTTCTTGGAATACAATTGTTGGCTTGAATAGAGCACTTCGCTCTCTGTTTAATCGTTGGGCGTTCAACTTCTTTTTAAATAATATGCTGAATAGCTTTTAAATGCAATTTGCTGTCGACTAACTATTTGTAACTGTGGCTATAGCAAAACTTTTATATATACAAATAGGTCGCGGAAGCAATACACCCAGCACGTTCCAAGAGTCTAAAGAGGCTGGGTAAGGGGCAACGATCTACACTTGTTCCATACCATAAATATCGCACTATCTCAATTTCAATCACAAATGAATTTATCTGTACCGTTTCCGTAACAGAATTTTCAACATTTTTCTTGGAACACTTTTTGATAATAGGTGATAAACAGCTACTGCTTTAATATCAGATTTAGCTGCAGTTCTATTTGGTTATCTTTCTCAAGCCAACAACTTGACATAAGTTTGAGATTCATTAACATTCTACTTCTGCTATAGTTCCAAACTAGATCGAGCTTTTAATGCCTTGAACAGTTTTGAATATCTGAATTATCAGCGTTCTACAGAGTTCGACAGGTTTGTTATTTCTATCTGGTGGTTGGCCTTAAAACTGTTTTGTATCAATCATTTATATTTTATTATCTTATAAAATCTTAAACTCAATTCTTATCAAACTTTAAATTGGAAAGCTGGCAAGAATTTACTGTTCTCAAACCTGACAAACCGCATTTCTCAATTAAAATAAAAATAGTATTCATATATATAATTTATTAGTATATATAGATATATATAGAACATATAAATAATATATACTATATATAAGATGCAATTAAAAAAAGATATTTCCATTAATGTATAAAAATGTTTTAGCTATACATTAAATAAATAAAATTTTATTTATTCACTCATTAAAAACATAATTATGCTAGATTTTATAAAGGTTTAAGAACATTTCTTAACAATATTTTATTGATTTAATGCAAATTGGGAATCGATTTTTGAAATGGTTTTGGATATGGGTAGAGCTTTAACTTATAAGGCTTATTCTTCTTTTGAACTAATACTAAAATTTTTAAGGTATTTGGCCTTAATTCTTTATCCTTTTTGGTATCCTTCATGGCCAGTGCTGGCTTTAGTATTGAGTTTTTGGTTGTTGCTTTAATAATTTTATTCGTTTTTGGCTCTTTCTTTTTGCCTTGTGGTTGAGTTCCATTTACAACTTTACTGTTTACTTTGGAACTATTCAGGTCTATGGTATCTACACATTTCATGGAACTGGTCAAACGTCTGAGAATTTCAGTATATTGCGGGTGATCTTCGGTTATGATTTCAGGTTTATCCTTTGGATTCAATATCTGATAATTAGGAGCACCCAATTCATATGTAGTCACATCATCCTGCCTTATTTCATTCTTCAAATCATTTGTATTCCATTCCTCCAGCTGTTGTTGCTGCTGCTCTGCAGCTAACCATGTCTCGTTTAGTCCGGCTCCAAAGCTAGCTGTCTCCACACATCTAACTACAAATAGCATAAAGATCACTCTAACAGCTTTCCAACTAAGCACTGCCTTACTCATTTTGCTACTGAGCTCTTGAAATCTGACTTATAAATCGTTCTATTTGGTAGCCTCAAATAAACTTGCGACTCTCGCGGATGCACGTGCTGATGAAATGCAGATGAAGACAGAGACATGAGCATGACCAAGCACTGCTACGTGAGATTCTGGAGTGTTTTTGGGTAATGTCTCGTCTATAGATAACACTTGGTTTATCAACGATGAGACATCAATGAAAACTTGTAATTATACAGTAATAAAACTTATATCCAACTATTATCCAATTAGAAGTTGAAGTTTTAGTTGAAAGAAATATGATAGATCAAAAGTTTTGTGCTCTTCTAGAGAACAGATTCAATATATATTTAGACATTTTTATGTACGATGCATCTATAGAATGTATTATGAATGTGTAGATGTACAAGGTAATGTATGAATGTATGTATATAACTTAAGTTGATGTATGCAAGTTCATTTGAAGATAGATTGGCACATTTGAGATATCAGCAGATTCCATTAAGGCTCATGCGTTTTGTGTAATTGTTAAGTAAATAATGAGATGTAAGCGATGTAAACGATGCGAATGATCACTGACAGTTGATTGATTGATTGGTTCCAAGAGTTTTTAGTATTTGTATTGAGCTGTGGGTCCAGATACTGATACGTAGTTACCTTCTGGTGCCTTTAGTTGTGGCTTTGGTGCATAGTGAACCAAAGGAGCCAAGGGTATTATGGGTGCAATAAGCTTGGCAGCAACTAGCTTCTTAGGTTCTGCAGCTGGTTGCGGTATTTTTATGTCCGTTGGATCACGACGTACAATGGCATTGAAACCATTATGATCATCGGCTGTGTAGTCTACAGTACGTAGATAACCATCAGCATCAACAATGGTATACTGACCCTCCACTTTGTCATCCTTGCGTGCCTCCTTTTGACTCTTAATGTCACCCGTATTCGGGTCATTTACTGACCAATGGAATTCGTATGCCACTGGTCCATAATCTGGTTCCCGTTGCAATTCAATTGCCAACACTGCAGTGCTTAGTGCCAAGCAAGAATAAACCAAAAAGCTAAGCTAAAGGATAATAATAATGTATATTCCTTTATCAGTAGATATAATATATAACTTACTTTTCCCATTATGCAAATAATAATTATAATTTGGAGCTAAAGAACTGCACACGACGATGAACAAAATAGTTGTAATTAATCTGCGTATTCCTCTGAGTTTTTATACTCAACTCAACTCAATCTGCAACTCACACTTTTGACTATGTTTAATGCTACATGCCACATGCCACATGCCAAATGTTTCAGTGGATGTGGCAATTCGTTAAAGTGCTTCAATTGCCTCCCAAAATCGAGTCTTGTAGTAATGTGGAACGCACTCATTAACTCAACTCTGATATGGAAAAAAAATGATGAAAAAATATGCATTTAGCATGAAATATGTATATTGCTGACTTGGTCAAAACTAATAATGATTTTTTTCTCTCTCTATATATATATATATATATATACGTATGTTTGTGGCTTAATTAAAAAGAAAATGTGGTCAATGCTTAATCAGCAAGATGATTTACTATTATTATGAAAACAAGTTGTTGCTACATAAAGGAACTAGATATACCCAGCTCTACATAAAAAAATCCCCACTGTAAGTATTCCGAGTTTTCCACGCACGGAAAATACAAAAAATATATACATAAATATATAAAAATATACATATTAATTATATAATTTTATCTTGTATATTATTATTTTATATGAAAATATTATATTTAATTATTCCACAAATAAACATATAATAAATAAATAAAGAAATAGAAAAACTAAATGAAAAAAGGATCTAAAATTTTCCATATTGTGCACTAATTTTGGGGAATTTCGTTGATTTTAGAATAACTTAATAGTTATAGTACTGCTAACCATTCAACCATTGGTACAGGTTGATCCTCTCGATATTTTGTGTAATTGATGGTGGGGTATGACTTGTTTGATGTCATTAACAAATTATTTTTAATTAATTGCCTTTAGACGGCATTTGCTTATTTGTTAGATTTTTATTCAGGTTATCAAATTTTTTAATACTTTGTAGCTTTATTTTTTTTTTTTCATTTTTTATAAATATATATTTTTATGGCATGTGGCATTTGTGGGGCGTAACTTGATTTAAACTAGGTTAAACATAGTTACTAAGACATAAACTAAGTGCAAAATAAGATTATATTTTACATACTTGCATTGCATTTATAATGTTCTTTTATCGAACACTTTGTGCGACAGAATGTACCGTTATTGATTATGAAAAAAATAAACAAGCGAGGGCTGTAACATTACTTTAGTATTAAATGCAAGCTAATATATAAACGAATAGCTTATAACAGCTATCACGTCGAGTTCTTTACGTTTAATTTTCCATAGAGATTCTATCAGAATTCAATAAAAATCAGTGCATATATGAAACAGTCCGAACATGATTGATCTTGTTCAATAAATATAAGATATATATAGTAAAGATGCGAAATAACAATATTCAATAATGGCAGCGAAGTTTAGTTACAAATGCATGAGTGAAAGGGATAGGTAGCAAATTTATGCTTACATTTTCGGCACAAGCAAATCCCGAAATTAAAAAGGCGTCATTACTTTTTATTGAAGAGGTTTTGAAAAGGATCAGCCAAAAAAAATATGTGCAAATGGATGAAATTAACTATTAATTATTTATTTCTATAGATTTGATAATATTTAGAAGATTAGTAAATTTGTTATAGAGGATCAGTTAACCCCTGTCTACGCCTTTGTCGATTCCTTAAAGTAACTGTTACACAATGTGCGCACTTTTTAGAGATGGCAGCCATAATTAATCTATAGATCAATATAATACTTAAAGTGTAAGCAGCACAACCATTGTGTACACATGCTTTGCTACTCTGACAGTTGCTGCTTGACTTTTGATTTGAATTTTTGTTAGATTTAACCTTGTGTGCGATTATGTTCCCCTGGTAGACAAACTAGAATTAAATAACATTTTCTTCCTGTTTTTGTTGCCGGTGAGCAGAGACGAATTTTATTTGAAATTATATTATATTATATTATTATATTATATTATTTTGTTATCTGAAATAAAAAATGTATTTAATATTTAAAACTGTCCGAGATTGTTAGAAACAATTTACATCATGTACATTTTAATATAAGTTTTATGAGGAAAAATTCACATGTTCAATATCAATTGAAAATTTTTAAAAATACATAAAAACTATCAGTGCTAGGTTCTCATCACTAGTAAAAACACAAAATAACAATATTCAATGATGGCAGCGAAGCTTAGTTACATATGAGTGAAAGGGATAGGTAGCGAAATGATGCTTATATTTTCGGCAATAGCAAATCCTTAAATTAGAAGGGCGTCTTTAGTTCTTATTGAAAAGGGTTTGAAAAGGATCAACCAGGAAAAATATGTGCAATTGAATGAAAATAACTATTAATTATTTATTTCTATAGATTTGATAATATTTAAAAGATTGGTAAATTTTTTATAGAGGATCAGTTAACCCCTGTCTACGCCTTTGTCTATTCCTTAATGTAAATGTTACAAAATGGCGCATTTATTAAAGATGATATTATAGATCAATCATTTAAAGTATAAGCAGCACAGCTATTGTGTACTCGTGCTATGCTACTCTAACAGCTGCTGCTTGACTACTGATTTGACTGTTCGATTTAGCCTTGTGTGCGATTCTGTTCGCCTGTTAGAAGAGTTGGTTGAAAATGTGAATTTACTTGCATTTTTGACGATTTGCGTTTGAAAAGGAAACATGCACATGTTCAAAATCAATTAAATAGTTGCAAAACAAACACAAAAACTATCGAAAATTACAGTGTTAGGCGTCCCATCGCTAGTAAAGTAGCTAAATAACAATATTCAATAATGGCTGCAACGTTAGGTTACATATGCATGAGTGAAAGGGATAGGTAGCAAATTCATGTTTATATTTTCGGGACATGCAAATCCCTTAATTTAAAGGGCGTCATTAGTTTTTATTGAAAAGGGATTTAAAACAATCAACAAGCATAAATATGTAAAAATTAATGAACATAAGTATGGTTTATTTATTTCTATAGATTTGATGCTATTTAAAAGATTGGTTAAATATTTTATAGAGGATCAGTTAACCCCTGTCTACGCCTTTGTCGATTCCTTAATGTAAGTGTTACAAAATGGCGCAATTATTAAAGATTCTATTATAGATCAATCACTTAAAGTATAAGCAGCACAGGTATTGTGTACTCGTGCTATGCTACTCTAACAGCTGCTGCTTGACTTCTGATTTGAGTGTTTGATTTAACCTTGTGTGCGATTCTGTTCGCCTGTTAGAAGAGTTGCTTGAAAATATGATTTTAATTGCATTTTTTGACAATTTTCGTTTTTACAAATTTTGCTGCCGGTGATCGGGTACGAATTTTATTTGAAATTCTTGAAATAAATTTTTGAAATAATTATTTTGTTATTTTAAATAAAAAATATATTTAATAATTAAAATTGTCAGTTTTTTTTTGGTAAAATGTCAGAGATTGTTAGAATCAATTTGCTTCCTGTATAATTTAATCCTCCTCCTCCTGTTGCTTGGCCAATTTACCACGTTTTGTGTGCTGCATGCGCGACCGTAACAATTCGCGTCTGAGGCAATTGCTTTCAGCCTCCACAGTTTGCACAAGCTAGAATGAAAAAGGATAATGTTTGGCTTGAATTATTTCATGTGCGTGTTAAGCTTACACTTTCAGTCATGGCGGCACGCTCCAAGGTACCAGCATCCGCATCATCGGATTTCTGGCAGCAGTCACACACTGAAGAGGTCACATGTTCTCGATGGTTGCGACGTGCCGCTTGCTCAGCTTCTTCTTCGGCTGTATATTTGGGAGGTGGATCATCGTCATCACTAGCTGTTTCCTGTCGAGCTATTTGTGCTTTAAGATTGGATATTTCATCACGTAATTGTTGATTCTGGATCTCGAGTAATTCCACCTATGGCATAATTTGGGATTTGAATTAAGCATTCCCAGTTAAGTGCAGGTTATAATACTAACGCTCTCTAACTCAAAGTCCATTTCATCAATAATATCATATGATTCATCCAATGCTCTTTGCATTTTGTCCAGCTTAACTTGTAACTGTGCTACCTGCTGTTCATTGGTATTATTTTGCTGTGATTGCCGCTTCTCCAGCAGCAATTGTTGTTCTAAACGAAAGAAGGTAAAACGATTCACTTTATGTGGAACATGTCCTGTAATCGATTCTATTTACCCATGTTCCGTTGATCAATTGCAGATTTCATTACAAGTCCAGTCAGTGTCTTCTGCCGTTTAAAAACCTCTTCCAGAGCCTTGCAACGCTTCACTTTCTCCAAATATGCATCGTGCAGTGTGTTATATTTTTTCTTGTGGAACTGAAGCGTTTCCAGGAGACGATCCCGTTCATCCTCCATTTGATATGCTTTGATTTTTGCCTCCACATTAACTGACGCATTTGTTTGTTGATCGCTAGAAAAACGATTCAATCTATGGCGCAGCAATAGATTATCTTCCTCCAAGCGTACATTTTGTGCCTTAACTACAAATATTAGTATATATACGATTTTAATACAAGTAAATATCACATATTGAATATACTCACCTGATGCAAGCTCAGCATATATCATCTGCATTGCAGATGACGAAGGCTTCTCCATTTTGTTAAACTAACAATTGTGTTGACTGTTTTAACTTGAAATGAAACTCATAGGGTCAAAATTCTTATCGCATTGGTTCAAATAAGATAAGGTAACAATTTATTACAAGTTGTTGCCGTATCGTCAAAATAAAAACTTAAACCTATTCTGTCAATGTTATATACTATTTTTCTTTATTTTAGTTTAATTTAATTGCGCATTAAAAAAACTTATGATCCCATTTTGTATTTATCTAATTATAGCCATATATTGTATAAAATATAACTAGTCTTCCAGCCCTGTTATCCACATGCAACAACACGAAATATTTATGCCAATAAATACCTTTAAAGCTCGTCAGCCAAAAGCTTATTTCAATCTAAAGGGCTTGCATTGATATAGCAGAATAGTAGCCATTATATCCTTAATAAAATTAATTTAAAATTGCAGATTTATTCTTGTAATTCAAGAAATCTTTTATCACACAAATGTTGTTTTTATCAAGATTTAAAATGCAATTCAAAAGTGTCAAATATTTGTTTAAGTTCTAAACGGCATTTTCTGGTTCATTGTACGAACCAATTTGGATTTACAAAGTACCAGGCGAACAGAATCCGTAGATAAACGTTGTATATGCCAGAAAACAGCTGCAGTTGGCTTTCAAAAAATGTAGCATACTTTTAGTTGCGCATTGAAAACTTTTGTTCCTTCGGTAAAGGTTTGCAAATGGTTACAGCTTGTATATCCTTCAATAGTTTTTTTTTCAATTGCAAAAATAATAATAATTAAAGTTTTACAATTGTCTAGTACATAGTATATTATATTTATTTTCATTATTATTACATTATATATTTTGTTTTATTTGTTGTCAAGAGTCTCATGTTTTCATTTCATTTATTTTATTTCATCATTTCATCATTTGTTCAATAATTTTTCTAAATAAAAATACGCATTTCTTATTTATGTGTTTCAATTATACGCACCTATTCACTACGCAGCCAAACTGTGTGTTGTGTTTTTGCTTTTAAAATCCATTTTTTACATACATATATCATATCTATCATATCATTGTATAATTTTATATCTATTTATATATATACATATATATTTATATATATATATATATATATATATATATATATATATATATATATATGGAGCACGTGTGTATTGCTGGGGGGATTTAGTGCTCTCTCTCTTTTAATGTGACTTTTGCATTTTGTATAAACTTATTATCTAATTTCACTTTTTTAGTTTTAATCTAATTATCTAAATACACTTGAACATTTATTTTTTAGGTTTTTACACACACTGAATACAGGAATTGCACAAAGCGAATCATGAGTTGAATCACATGGAAGAAGTATAATAAACAATGATGAAACGGTTTGGCCAACGAAAACCGAAAGCCTATACAAAGTATTATTATAAATAATATGAATACAGTTAAATATCGCATGGATATTAACAATAAACAACAGATTTTAACTATATTAAATTTATATTCTCTTTTTGTGTATATATAAATATATATATATATATATATAATTGATATATTTAAGGCATTATCGCTAAAATTACGATATTCTATGTTAAAATGTTTGTGGTGATTAAAATCAGTAGAATAAGTTGAAGTAAAAGTGAAGAGACTCAAGCCTAATTTACTTTTTGTCGACTGATATGGAACTGTCTTAAAAGTTACATTTTACATATTTCTCTTTATACTTATAAGAACGTTTATTTTCTATTCATTGCATTTTCTTAACATTTTTCTTTTTTCATTTTACATTTCTCATATTTGTTTTTCATTTTTGTTTAAACTCACACATTGTTTCACAGCACAATTTCCATTAACAATTGTTTTTTATATTATAAATTTATTTTGCAATTTTCTATTGTTTATCATATTCGTATTTGTATTTTGTATTATATTTAAATTCTGCAGTCAATTGGTACATAATACATAATAGTTTATTGTTTTCTTTCCTCTCTTTGAATTATATATTTAGAAACCGAGTTTGCGCAATGAATAAATCCTTTTGAGTTAACAAACAATGAATGCTTTTTGACTTGAGATATTGAATCAAATTAGAATAAGTATTATATATTATATATTTGTATGTGTTTGGGTGTGTGTGTGTGTGTGTTTAGATTGTGTTTTGACTATAACTTGCAAATTGTTCAAGTGCTAGTCGACAGTCGAATAGCTCTTAAAATGTAAATAGTTTGTGTAAAATATAAAATATGCCTATCACAACGAGCTAAAAACCAACTACAATAATTTTTTTTTTTTGCTACTACTCGTTTGCTTATACAATATACATATAAACCATATATATAAATATTTTTGCAATGCTTCAATTACAATTTATATATAAAATTTCAGTGTAACGAAAATTGTTCTGTCTGTCGTTTGTCGTCTGTCTACGAGGAAAGTACAATTGAACACTTGGTTTAAGTAAGTACAAAGCAGTTATAATATTGTATTATTATGTATATATATATATATGTATATATATCATATGATATATCCATATATAAGGAAATTATAGTCAGGGTGCATTTGGTTGCGTTGCTACCTGCGCTTGGAATGAATAAGGCAGAGCGGCAAACCTTTAGAGCTTAAGGCTATGTCGAGACATTGCTGACAACACGAGACTAAGCAGAGGAACATTTTTAACTAGAGCAACTACAAACGTATTGAGGTGGATTCCTCATCGTCGTCGTTGTCGTTAATGAGCTCATTGCGATCATCATCGATCTGTATCTTATGATGCGAAGTATTCCGCATGTGCTGTTGCTGCTGCTGGGTTGTACGGCCACCATGTGGTATATTGTTCACATTGGAGGGGACATTTTGTGAGGATTCAGTGGCACTGCCACTAACAATGCAATTAAGATCCTTTGAATTGGTGCGTCGATGTCGCAATATGCACAGATTACCTGTACTGGGTTCACCCAAAGCAATCTGACTATTGAGATCCTTGGAATTGGTGCGTGAATGTGTACGGGAGCCAGTGCCAGCTTCCATTTCATTTGAGTTCTTCACTTTGCTGGTGGCATCACTAACAACATTCTTGAGCACATTAACATTCTTCTTGGGATTAGTGTAATGTGTGTGTGAATGACGCAGAAAATCTGCATCGAAACGTATATTATTTGGCATATATATCTGATCGTAGCTATGATTGCGTGAATGTTTCTTAACGAAGTGTCCACAGCCAGTGGTTAGTTCATCATCATCATCCTCTTCGGCGCAATCTTGTGGTCGTAATTGATTCTGTATATATCGTATGGGTAGCGTAGGATCATCGCGTAGCGTCTTGTGACGTGCATCGAGTGGATTTAGATCCGTTGAGTGATTGCGTGTATGTGACTGGAGTTTCTTTAGATTTCGATACTTATCACCAGGTGCATCTGCAGCATTTGCTACTGCAACATTATGATCCTTGGCAAAGCTTCTGATCATTTTAACATCACAAGATGAACTGCGGAAATGCTTCTTTGATTTTGTCTGAGGCATCTGACCAATATTTCCCGCCGGCAACACCTGTCCACACTTGTCATAGCTGCATGATATAGAACACAAAAGGATTAGCACAAAAGCACAAAATCAAATTAAGGATTTTAACCTACCAATACTCCAGTTGCAAAGTACGCGAATCATTGCGTGAGTGCCTCATTATCTCTGTTGGAATAATCAATTCTCCATTGACACCAACAAAGCCAGTGTTTGGTTCACTGCCAGTTAGCTTCTCTTCAAATACTGCAATTGTATAGGATGGAGATAGAGGCGCATATAGTATTATATTTTTATACAGTAAATATTACATATTTAAGGACTTAAGTGATAGATTAGGAGTTAACATCATTCTAATGCTTCGTATTTAACTTGATTATTTGTACTGTGGATCTTAGTTAATTAGTTAATTGATAATTACAACTAGTGTACAATTTTCATTTTATTTAAGATTAGATCCGAAAATAAAATTTAGATAATACATGCATTATACAGATACAAAACAGTCGAGTGATCACTATGACTCACGTTTGTCCAGACTGATAATCGATCCAATAATGGGATCACTTGCATTTAATGGCTTCATTTTCTCCAGCTGCTTGCGTCTGCGTACTAACCACCAATCCACAATAAAGATAATTAACGCAACTAATTTTACAGACGCACACAGACCGACATATCTATTTCAAAGCAAAAACGATAATAAATATATATATATATATAGTGATAATAATTATGATTATAATATATAAATTAATTACATACTTGTATCGAAACTTTTCAATATCATAAATTAAACAGCGACCGCCTTTCTCACCGCAGGATGATTTCCATAGGATGCAGGTAGAATCGATGAGATTACCAAATAGTATGGGAGCTGGGATATAGCCAAACAATCGAAATATAACAAACTGCATTCCCAAGGCAAATGAACGCTCCTCCTCCGATACGGAACGCAATACAATCATAAGCAGAGGCATCTGTGTCGATGCCACTACAAATGTCATAAAGAATAGCAGTATAAGAAACGGATAAATGGTGCGACAAGGTGTAGCACAGGGACCAGCTGTGGCCACTGGGACAACAGTTACTTCGGCAAAGTCCTCATGGGCACTCAGTGCTTGAGCCTGGCTTCCACCAGCGCCGCGATAAATATTATTTGAAATATTTGCGTGAACACCTAAAAGAGAGAAACATAGAGACAAAGAGAGAGAGACACATTAATAATGATTTAAATATGGAATATTGAAAATCATTTACATACATGCACAATTAGTATAATTTGAGCTGGAGGAGAAGGCAGTGCAACCGGCATGACATGGACTAAAATAGGTAAGTCCATTGTTGCCGCAAACGGGTTCCACCTCACTTGTAAGGCACTCGCAGCCAAAGTTGCATGCAGCTGTTAGATTAACCTGAAAGGGTTGCTCCAGCGTTGAACCCTGTTTGGTATAGTATGGTATTGTGGTGCCAGCCATTTTGAGATTATCACAGCCCAGAAAAAAGAGCATTGCATAGCACGCCAAGCAGATGACGTTCGTAATGAGCACAAATTGTACGGCACCTTTTGGTTTTAGCTGGAAACGCTTTAGGATGCAGCCGCCTATAAAGATGCCAATGCAGGCACCAGGCACTGCAATCGATCCTGTAAATATATTCGCTTGGCTCTTGCCCAAACTGAACTGTGTCTCTAAATATTTTGGCAGAAAAACAACAAAACCAGAAACAATCATCAGTTCCATGCATGCTCCCAGACAGGTAACAATGTATACAGGATTCTTGACAAGACGCAGCATAGATTGTGGTATATCCTTGATATCTTTGCCATAGCCGGTATCCACTTTTGGGGCTTGTTGTGAATCCTCTTCCTTACTAGTCACTGCTATTATTTCTTTTTTCACCTTGCCCAGCTCATCCGTTGCTGCAGCACCAGAGTTATTGGGCAGTGCCAACTGTACAACACTACTCTTGCGCAGTTTTTTCTTTTCTCTTGTGAGCACTTTGGGAAAGGAGAAAAAAGGCACAGCCACAATTAACAGTATGACACCACAAAGTAGAAATCCACCCCACCACATGCCCACCCAGCGACGATCACCAGGCGCTAAGAGATTAAGATAAAGATTATTATTTAGATTGAATCTTATGTGGTGGATAATAGGTAGAATTTACTCACTTATAGATATAATGGTGGATGATAGTGAGTCCATGTGAAAGGATAACAAATAGGCGCCAAGTAGAAAGCCAACAACTGGTCCAAATGCTGCCATGCTATACATGCATCCAATATACATGGATGAATTCTCAGTGCGTACATGATCGTCCACATAGGTTGTGCCTAGTGTAAAGAGTGGACTGCCACCGCAACCGAGGAGTAATTGAGCAAGCACAAAGAGCAGCACTGGTCCAGTTGTGGATGCCTTGCCCTCGAGACAATTATCCTCACGCAATGTATGTGGTGCCAGTGGCTGATTGGAGAGACCACTTGAAAGTCGACCCAAATCCATATCCTGATCTCGCACCAATGCACTGCGGCATATATTATCGGTGCTTTTGTTTTTAATCGCAATTCCAGGATTGGGCTCACCAGTAAAATGTGGCACCATAAATACAAGGGAACCAATACCCATGATAACAGCACCAATGCCAATCCATACGGGTATATGCCGACGACTGCCCAAATAGCTAACAAATATAACGGTTATCACATTGCCAATCTCATAGCTAGATGCGATCAAACCCGAGTAGCTAGAGGGTATCTCAAAACGCTTCTCAATTGTCGTTATCACCGAGTTAATATAACCAGAGCTTAATGCCTGCTGCATCATCACCAGCAATGATAGCAATAGTACAAATATTTTAATCCTAGCAAATCTTTGGATACCATATGGTCGGCAATTTAATATGCCGCAATCCCTTGAATGAAATTGCTCCTCATCATCATCATCATCGCCACCACCACCACCTCCACCGACACCACCGCCACCAGCAATACGTTGATGAT
This sequence comes from Zygothrica quintamaculata, assembly GCA_037044455.1. Classification (NCBI taxonomy): domain Eukaryota; kingdom Metazoa; phylum Arthropoda; class Insecta; order Diptera; family Drosophilidae; genus Zygothrica; species Zygothrica quintamaculata. The sequence goes on from JBAMBS010001509.1 coordinate 228,370, forward strand.
CCACTGTAATGCTGCATTTAACCGATGATGCAGACGGCGCCGGTGCCGTTGATGGTTGTCGACTGTGACATTTGAGCACAACATTATCCATGCTGGTACCAGCTGGAGATGCTGTCATTATAGTTGTTGCTACTGCTGGTGATGTTATTGTTGTTGTTGTTGTTGTTGCTGTTGCTGTTGTTGTTGTCGATGTTGTTGTTAGTGTTATCATTGGTGTTATCGTCATTGTTGTTGCTGTTGCTGTTGCCATCGCCACTGATTTTGTCAGCTCACCAATGTGGGAGCTGCTATCCTGGGCGGCATCTATGCTGCTATCGTCGCCACTGTTTGTCTCCGAATAGAGACCTGTCATCTGGTACATTGATTCCTGTCGCCTGCAATTAGACAAATCTATCAGCTATCAGCTCAAGAGCTCAGTGAGTATTTGGCCACTCAATTTTCATGACTTTTCTTGGTCAAAATGGAAATTTTTATACTTTCTTTCTGAACATTATCGAAAAAACCAAATTTATAAATCTAAATCAAAGTAACAAATCTTTGACACGTATCTAATCGGGCAACTGAGAGAAACATATATATTATATATTATACAGATCTAACTATATACTTATATACTATCTATGGCATATGCCATAGTCGAAACATCCCTATAAACACTTTGCTTGCTTCACACTTTACAGGTATTAGGTTTATATCAAAAGTATCTTTATCTATATACATAAAAGATCTTTTATCTGAATCTATTAGCAATCAACTTAGAAAGCTTCATCCATTCAATTGGAATTCAATCCACGTTAAATGGTCTAAGCCCTAAAGCTGCTTACAGCTCTACCTCAGTTACTCCATGTGGCTAGAAACTTACTTCAACTTTGTTGTTTACCTTCTTCCATGTGCCGGCCTAGAACTTTGTAAAATTTCAAATTCAAGGATTCTGTGACAAGGACAACTCACTCGGAAGTCAAGAGGAAAAACTCCTTTCTCTTTCTCTTTTTCTGTTTTTATGCCTTTTTATGATGTCTGCTGCGAGAAGGTCAAAACCATTTGCCAATGTGGCAAGAGTGAAAGCAACATAATCTCTATTGCTGCTGCTTCTTCTGACATGTTTCAATCACTGGCTCCTTGCGGAGCTTCCTGCTGCGAATGTTTCCTTTAAGCGAATGTGGCGAATGTAGAAAAAAAGTATATAAAAACATTGTTCATGTGCCTCGTATTCTTTCGTATTGTATTGTGTGTCCCTGACTTCCTTGACTTTCAAGCAAATAAAGGTAGATAGGGGATGATGGAGGTGGAGAACCAACTCAAAGTAGGCCTCTAGGAATATATCAATAATTGACCGACAACTCGCCCTCTTCCCCTATTTCTCTCTTGCTCTATCCCTCTCTACAATCCATAATTGTTGGGTATCGACTCACTTCGATTGTGTCTTGCTGCTAAATTATTTAAGTTGCACCTTGCGAGAGTCGTTGGCAAATTGCGCCAAGACCAAAATTGCCTGCTGCTACACTCCACACACCTTCCTACACCCACACCTACACCCACAGTCTCTCCCAACAAACTGCTGACTACTGCTGATATGGCACGCTCCCCTTTGGTTTGGTGGAAAGTTAATTACACTAGCACGCGGATAGAAACAAATCCTCGTGACTGTTTTCTTATGAACTAACGACAAGGATTCAAACTCGTGCAGCTCAGCTAGGCTCAGCTCAGCTTAGCTTAGTTTAGGTGTCACTTTTATGTAAACGAAGCTCTTGGGTTGAATGAAAAGTGGCAGGAGAAGATGGCAATAGGTGAAGGGTGAAACATGCCAGTTTGCTTTGAGTAATGTCATGGCATTGCCAGCAGAAACAACAAATATTTCCTCACCTGTGACCTTTGCGATGTGTCGTGCCACAGCCATCAGCATCGCACATGCATATTCCAGCTCCTGTCAATCCTGTGCAATTGATTGTAGTATTTGCATCCGTTGAAGCTGCTGTGGCCGGATTGCATTCCTGCTCGAAGGATGGATTTGTGTATTGTTCTGTATGTGATATATTGTGATGTGGTACGGTTCTCTTGCCAACAGCTGACATATTGTTGCATGTATTATAAAGCTTTCAATAACAGCACAATCTTCTCCATATACCACGACCATTCACTCAGTTCTTTACGTTCCATTCATTCAGTGACATAAAATTGTCCAAAGGCTATTCTGGCATATTCTGTAAAGAACACAAATTAAAGTCCAACATTAAATAATGCTCCATTAATATTAATAGAGTTAATCCCAGAGTAAATCAAATGATGACAGCCAAAAAGAGAGTTCCAATAGAATATCTAGTAATAAGCTGATTAAGAATTCCATACATGCCAGAGCATATTTAAGGATATATAGAATGTATTAGGAGCAGGATTTCAAGCAGGGACAAGTCACAGTTAATGAGAATGGGCCCAGCAATTCAGTTGCTAAAGTGCCGTTCCAATTGCTCGACTAATTGTGTCTTAAATCTTTATACAGCAGCAGAATAGGGTGAGGCAGCGGAAGGTGCACAAAGCAGAGAGGAGAAGGTGAAGGAGCAGTTGAAGCAGCAAAAGTGGTCATGGCATGTTGTTGATGCACATGTGACTGACATATAGTATAATTACAAAAGGCGCCATTCAGTCACCAGCACTTTGGTGACGCCTCTGCATAACCCAATCCAACCCAAGGATGTTGCTGATGTTGCTGACAAAATGGAAAGAAAAGCCTAGGCATTAGCTGTAGATGGTGCTTAGGTATGGGATTTGGATTGGACTTGTGGTATGGGGTGTGCCTGCTGACGCCGTTTGCTATTAAAAATACACACACACACACACACGCACACATAGTCTCACATATAATATATGGCCATGTAGCGACAGACTTGCGCTTGATGTGCGCATTCAGTGAATGAACTGAGAACTGAGCACAGAATGTATAGATAGAGGATGGAGGATATTCAAGAACTGAGTACACAGTAAGGCAGAAATAGAAACAGTAGGACAAGAGTGTGAGAGGTGGAATGCCAATGAATTGGCAACAAAAGACGTAACAACAGCAACAACAACAATAACGATGATTCAACATCAGACGTCAGCTGCTGATTTCCCTTTCATTAATATGCGGCTCACTAAAGAGCCACAGCAACAACGCCTCTTAAACACGCCCACAAGACACCCAGTACCCATATATACACATATATGGATATGTGTACATATATAGCATATATATATATATGTAAATATATATATATATATTGTGTATATACTATATTTATAGTTGCTGTGTTTGGTCATTGGTAGAAACTTATCGATTGCCATCAGCACAAAGGAAATATGAAAATCAGCAAATGGCTAATGTGCCACCTGCTGTGGCAAGTTGCCTCTTTTTGCACCACCGCTAAAAATTCTTTGTCTTACTCTGCCTTCACATACCCCCCACCCTACTTACATACACCTCTGTTCCCCCGACTACCTTTGACCTGTTCCTTTCTTCTTTCGTTATGTTTTTTTCCTGTTTTGCTTTTTTTTTTTTGATGGTGGCGGTTCATGGTAATTGCATGAGGTGGCGACTAATTGAAGATTTGCTGGGCTTGGTTTTAACTACTCCGGTCCGGTAGTTAAATCTAATTTACGGCTTCCAATCTGACCCATTTCATATGGAGGCCAGTGCCCGCCAGTGAATCCGGTCTAATGTGCTTTCAGCCTGGTTACCAGGTTAACTAACTAATTATGTGTCCACGTATTGCACCCAATGGACAACTAACATTCTGCTTGGGCTTCGGTCTTACATACTCCTCCTACTATTTTACTCCCTATCTCTGTCACTCAGGCTAATCCAATGCATCTCCTGCTGACCCAAAAATGTTACAAGCTTATTGCTTTCATGTTCCACTTTCAGCTTCAGCTGTGACATCTGCGCATCTCTCCTTCCAATCACAAAATACTATAATATATATAGAGAAATTCTTTTTTTTTTATATCTTGTTAAACTTTTGGCAACAGGCCAATGCAATTATATTCCTAGGTTATATAAAAGGTGGCCTCTACACCCCGAAGGTAATTCCATCAAACATAACAGTTTGTCACCAAAAAAAAAAGAGCCGTAGAATTGATGGATTATAATTGATTTGGTTAAGAGCAGCAGCTGCCATATAAAGCCTATTCTTTTACATGAAAATTAAAACTGAATCTTTAATAGAATTTGAGAGCAAAGAGAGAGCAAACAGTTGTCCAAGTTAACAAGAAGTTGCACTTTAACTAAGGCAAAGAAAGAAATAAGCGGCAATTAGCTGGAAGTGCAGAAAGGATAAGTTAACTGTCATAAGGGATAAGTTAAGATGGAAAATCTGAACGGAAAATGATAAGTTATTAACTAAAACAAAGTTAATTGAAGTTCAATAACAAAATGCAGAAAAAAAGAAGCTCCAGTTAGTCGTAACTTAGCGAAGTAAGAAAGAGAAGAGTGAGAAGGTTTGCTACTTAGAAGACTGCAGACTGTCTTATAATTGGTTTCTACACTCAATTTAATTACATTTAACATTTCTTCATTCTATTTCCAGCTTTATCTATGAACACAATGCAAACAGTTAAGAAGAAATTCTGCAGAATTCAGGTACCTAAAAAAGTAGTAAGAAAATTTGCAATTGTTTATCAACAATCAATTGTTATTGTTGTTTCATTACGCAAAACAAGTTTTTAAACACATATATATATATATATAACTTGAACTTTATGTAACAGAACGTAACTTTGAGGAATTGAAGTAGGTCAAAGGGACAAAAAACAACAACAACAACAAAAAGGTAGTGAAATTTATGTGAAAACAAGCAAAAAAGCAACACTTAAAAGCAAGTTTCAGTTTGTTTTTTTTTGGCTTATTAAAGTTGAAGTTAATAAGCCAACATTAAAAGCAGCCCAGAGAGAGATAGAGAGAGGGAGAGAGAGAGAGATAGAGAGAGAGTAATGATACAATGAGCTGGTTACTTTATGGGATCAGCTGGTGATCAGTAAAAAAAGAGCAACAGGTGTCTGGAAATATTTTGTACCAAAGCGTGTTTCCAATGGGATTTCTTATTATGCAACGAAACAACAACAACAACCACAACAACAACAACATTAGCTGTAAAATGCAAATTGCAATTGTTGTTATATAATATTTTAAGACTTTCAGTTTCTGGCAAGATATAGAAAGGCAGAAGAATGTCTGGAAAGGAGCCAAGCATAAAAGCGAAATATTTAACAGCAGCTTTAACTGGCAGTTAATACTTATTGTTTAGTTTACCTAAGCTATTAATAGCTTATGACAAACTCTGTTAACTAATTGAATTTCTCATATTAAACTACCCCTCGCCACTGCTCTATGGGGAAAATGGAAAAACTTATTGAAATACAAATCTTTCCTTCACATTTATAGAAAAAGCAATTGAATTGTTTCCTCATTTCTGGTTTAATTCGATTGTGGAATTGTTCATGTATTAACAGGTAATTAAGTGCAAGTCATTAACTTGGCTCATACATATATATACATATATATATATATATATATATATATATATATATATGTTGAAAGCATTTACTTTTGCTTTTGCTATTAGTTTCGTTGGCGTTAAATGCTTCTACATGTTAATTGTCATCTAGTTTTTGCATAACTTTTATACAACACTCACACACACACACACACACGCACACCTACAAATGTTGTGGCGTCAGCTTATATGCCATGTGTGTGCGTGGTGTGGCCTTCAAATTTGCTGCTGCGACAATTACCGTAGCCAATGACCATAGCTACAGATACAGATACAGATACAGATACTTAAACAATAAGATACTTATACCGGTTGCAGTAACACACCCACATGTGTCCAAGTTGTCCAAGTTGTCGACTGCTTCAGCGATAGTTTTGGGGGCCAAAGAATATGTTGATGGTCGATCTGGTTTAACGGTTAAACAGTGTGGGCAACTGTACTTTTTATTGCTTAATGAAGAAGGCCAACAAAGGCCAACAACAACACAATTCGTTGAAACAAAAGATCAGCTTGATCAGCGTCAGGTCCATTCAACTTGTTGCATGACTCACAAGGTGCCACATTTAGTGTGCACTCCATAAAATAAGCACAGCTCTGTCGTTGCGTTTCACCAGCGTGCAGTGAGCAGTTGAAGTGGGGGGAGATTGAGGGTATGGGTGGGATCTGTCATGGATCTTGAGTAATATTTACAGTAATATTACCACAAGCCAACGATCTCAAATGACTCTTTTTTGCAGTTGTTGTTGTTGTTGTTGTTTCTGTTGTTGCTGTTGTTGCATTTGCCACAGCAATTAAAATACTATAATAAATGGCACAAAATTAAAGCGCGCTCAACTGAATAAGAGGATTAGATATACCAATAGACCCCTTGGAAAGCCCCCCCTTTTAAATCCCCTTCCAATCCCCTTTGCTATGCAACATATACAACATATACAACATGTCTATGCACTGTCTCTTGACTGCGTTGTAATCCGATACACTCCATCTAACCCACAACAGCAGCAACCCGTTTGTCGTTTTGCTCTACAAGTCATTTGGGTGGGTGGCCAACCACGTCAATAGCAGTGAAGGAAGCCACACTAATAGCACCACCATCACCATCATTACTACCAGCCACTTATGTTATTCGAACTGGTTAAAGAAAGCCTTCAACGGGTTTTCGGTTTAGACCAAAAAATAACAGAAAAATAAAACTTCTCTTCAACTCAACGTGTAATTGTCTAAAATTGCCAGTTGCCAGCTTAAACCTACTTCGAATAGCATATTAGGAAACCTGAGATTGCAGTTCTCCGTAGTCCAAAATAAAAGGAAAACCAAAGTTTACTTTTAAGTAGCGAAAGCATACGAAATTAGACACCTATTGAGCAACCCTCGTAACAATATTTTCTGGTTTTCTTAACTTGTTTACAAATTGCAAAAAAAAAAAAGCAAACATAAGGTTTTTATACGGCTTACGCACAGTGGTTCCAAACAGTGAACTGATTTAGCTAAAAGCAACTTAAAGTGAACTGATTTGCACTCATCAACTAACTACTACTACTTTTAGTATTAATTTTGTTTTCTTTTTTGCTACTTAATAATATTTTGAACCAGTTTTAAGCTGAACTGAAACTAGTTCAAACTAATAATTTAAATTTTTGATTGATTTCGAAGTGAATTTCAAAATAATTATAAATTTGATTAATTTCTTTTGAGCTTAGAAAATGAAAGTAGCATTTTCTATGTATTCTGAACCAGTTGATGAGTACAGTTAATGAGCTGGTTCATATTAGTATTTATTTATGAAATTTTGAACGATTTTCTTTAAGTTGCATAATGATATGGATTGTTATCATGTGGTTTATATAGAACCCTTTTACCTTTTATCGAAAGCAATAAAACTTCAAAAAAAAATTATTTTATTTGATTTTTAGATAAGAAATTGCCCCAAATATAAACATTATATAGATTATATGACATCTTCGTTAGGAAATCAATCAAAAACAACCCTATTTATTATATTTTTATATATATTTTATTAATGTGCTATTTGGGTCAGTAAGTCAACTCGATGTTATTATCAACATAAACAGTTTGCTTATCACAAACATAATTATTTTTCTAGTGTAAAATGAACAAATAATATATAGATAGTAATAATAAAAGAAATCATAATATTTAATGCTTGTTGCTATGTGTAAATTTCAATAATTGTTTTATTGCTAAAGTTTTGTAAGACAAATAAAGTTTAAACTTTAAAGACATTTATCTATTGGCAACATAAACATTTTACAACGAAATTGCTTCAACTTTAAAGAAAAAATGGAACGCTAAAGTTAACACTAATTGTATCTACTTTTGTGTATATTGCCACAACATAAAGCTTACACATGGACAAAAACAAATACACCAACAGCAACAGCAACAGCAACAATATATAAAAATAAATATAAGAAAATACCAAACACTTTCCGGTCCCAAAGACGTAAAAAACAAACGTGCCTTGCCCTCCCTTGAGAGATTATCAAGTCATCAATGTCAACTATGAAAATTGTCGAGGCTATGTAACATAACTTGAGTACATATATAGAGTATATAATATATAACTATATATACAAATATATAACACATGCCTCTATATACAACTTTGCGTAGATACATATAGCTAGTTCTTTAGGGTTGGGTCTACCAACAAGCTCGAAAGACTGCAAGACTTGGAGCTGACTTCAGTTCCAATTCTCACAATTGCAACATATAAATTTCTTTTAAGAAAACAAATATTCTTTTATTTTCTAACATTAATCAATTTCCCAAGAAATGAGCTATAGTAACTGATCCAAATTGGATATAGCAGCTGATTTGCATAATGCTATATGCTGAGTACCCACACGAAGTAGTTGATTGATGAGCTCATTCAGCGCTGCAATTAGTTACAATTAACTTAGGGCTCAGTAACTCAATTATATGGTACAATATGCAAGCCATTTGGGTACATTTTAACGTACCCAAATGTTTACATATGCCTTTTACAGACCGATATATAATTGTACTGTGTTGGGTTTAACTGAGTTTTTCTTGCATATCAGTAGTTAAATTGTTTTTTTCTTTAAGTTCATGATTTTGATACTGAATAAGAGTATATATAAATATATATTTCTATACTAAATACACGTCTAAAGTTATCTCTTCTGTTTCATCTATGCAAACGTTGCACTGCGACGTAAGGTCATAATTCAAAAATTTTGTGTTTACTTTGCTGCTTTTAGTGTGTCTTTTCTAAATGTCCGCAGTCTTATCAGTAGCTTGCTTATATTATATACATATATACATATACATACACACATATATGTACTTTATAATTGCTGCTAAGCGACAGTTTTTATTTGCCTTGCGAAAACTAATATTAACTGCAGCAAAACTAAAGAAAGAGAGCAAAACAGCAGAAGAGTTTAAACAAAAGCACAAAATATGACATACATATATATATATATATATATATAGTATAGTGTAGTATAGTGTAGTATACTATATAGTATATAGTACAAAAGTATATATAGTATACAGCTGTGTAAGTACTTGCATAATTATCAATTTAGCAACGTCGCACGAATTTGTTATCAATTGACAAATGGAAAAGTCGGGTGACATGCAATTATCAGATGAATGTATCTTTCAGGCTGTGCGCTTATCAATTGAGAAATGTATCTTAGAAATGAGCAATATGTATCTTCCAGTGAAATTAAACAACTATATTTTATGTATATATATATATATATATATTCAGTTACTACAAACTTCCTGAAAGTGTAAACAATTTAGAAGTAGTTTAATAAAATAATAGCTTAAAATTGCAGTTAGAGTTGCAAATCAAGCCGAATTAGGTAAGCTATATATATATATAAGGTATTGGGAAACTAAGATGAACTCTTGTTGCTAATACAAACCTTGTGAAAGTTCACAAAGTTTGTATCTAACAGATACACCTATAAGATACGAAATACAAGCGAATCAGTAAACAAGTTTCGCAAAAATAGCTTCCTGTATGCGAAACGCATCAAACGAAACCCATATAAATATATATAAATATATATATATATAATCGAAACATATATATATATATATATTGTATATAATGTAAAGGGCAATTTGGTATGCAATATGAAATCCAAAATTGGCTTTTGTATTCACTTTCCGTTTCAGATTCTTAGTAAAAAGCGTAATTAAGATTCTAGAAATGTTTTAACGTAAAGTAATGGATATAATTAAATAGAACAAAAGTGAATTAACAAAAAGCAAAAAAATAAAAGGTTAACAAATTCTGTATATATAAAGCTGAACTATAAACAAAGTATTCCAGATTAAACAGGCATATGACACAGATGGCCCCAAAGCCAAGCAACTTGCTGCTGGACACTTGATGAGATTTAAGAGCTCAAACAAGTTTCTTTATATGGAATTTTTGTTTTTGTGTGTTGTGATTTGGCTTTGAAAATGTTTTTATTTTTATTGTTTTGGCTTATATGTATATACCTCTCACTCTCTCTATCTATTGTTCTTTCTCTATTTATGTGTGTCTCTGTGTGACCTTTACCATTTTCAGTCAAAAGGCAAACGCATAGATATATAAACCCCTCTGGCATATGGTATAAATTTATATGAATTGAGTGCAAATTCTGACTTTAGTTAGAAAAACTGTAGAGCAATTAAACTGTAAGTATATTTAGTATGTATATAGAGTATATGTATATATAGCTTATCTCATCTCTCAGTTAATTACATCAACATCTCATCATTAGGGTACGCTCTTTGTTCCTCACACTTCACATTTTGATCTTTAGTCTTTGGTTTCAATTTTGGGTTCAATGTACTTCGCAATGATGAAGAATGAAGAATGACAAAGAGACTGTAGATTTGATGTAGAATTGAGTGTAGACAGTGCGTGATATGCATTAACATTATACACTGATCGTTCAGTTAGTCTAGTGGAATAACCCAGCTGATTATAATATATACATATATATATATATATATATATACACAATTTGCATGACAATTAGTTCCTCTTACCTAAAACCTAAAGCCTTTGTCTTCGTATCAGCTACGCTACTGTTTCTTCTGTTCTCACAGATTCAATACAAAAAATGAAATTAGATATGGTAAAATTTTATAAAACAAATTCTTTATAATCTCCTAATCAAATCTACATGCCAGATTTGAACTGTTACACAGAATTTCTGCCAAGCAAAGTAAAAATGTTAACAGTTGATAGCTTGCATGTGTATGTGTGCTCTGTTAAGGGCATTATGTTAAAGCAATAGTCCTGTTAAAGCTTTATACTCAGGCTGCAGCTTAACAGAGCTACTTAACAGAACTGATTTGCTTTAACATTTCATTGAAGAAATATACTCTATATAGCATACTTTATAGGGTTGCTTTGTTGCAGCATGTTAACCTTGATATATGTTTTATTGACATGCAATCTGTTTGTTTGTCACAAGTTGCACACAAAGCAACACAAAGCTGCAACTTGAGGCATATTTTTGAGGACAGGTTAACAATAAACAAAAGAGATTCTTTTGTGACGTCAACAAACAAACGGAAATCAATGTAAAAAAACAGAAATATATAAATATATTTATATAGTATATATGTATGTATTATTTACGAGGCAAATCAAAAGTCATAAACTGAATGCGCAAATTCATATTCCAAACACAAGAAATTGTGCAATGAAGGATTACAGCTGACGCCAATTGCAGTCTTTGACGTCACAGCTAAGATTACAAATATATACATATATACAAATATATTTATATATATTAAATGTTTATATAATATATTATAAAACGCTTTGAGGCCTAAGCTTATGTCTAAGAAGTAGCTACCATTTATCTAAAGCTAAATAAATACACTTAACAATATTTTTTTTTATCTCATTTAAAAGCAACTCAAAACATGCGTCAATCATCTAAAGAGAATTGTAAACAAACGTGTGCTTTATATATATATATATATATAGATATTGTCTACACATTTTCCTTTTATTTATTAAATAAAACAAAACAAATAAGTAACAAAAAAAAAACAACAATAACAAGAACAATAGGTTAAAACATAATTGAATTGACAGTTAAAAAAGTTGACAAGCTGCAAATTTGTGTGTTGTATGTGCACTTTGGCACGTGTTTGGGGGTTGCGTGTGTGTGTGTGTGTGTATTGGTATGTGTATAAGCAGCGGAAAACCAATACAAAAATAACTTTTAGCTCAAACGCATGCACACACAGACACACAAACACACACATAAACGCATTCGTTTAAACGTGGCACAGCAACAGACACAAAAAGACAGAAAAAAACTTTTTTGTTGGAGGCTGACAAAGAGCCACAGGGTCTCATTGAGATTATAAATAAATTTACCATAGCGCAGCAGCAACAGCAACAACAACAACAACAACAACAACAACAACAAAAAACAACAACAACAACAGCAACAATAAGAAAATCAAACAAGTAAAGGAAAAAAACGTGTAAGCAACAACGCGTAGTGAAGACGCTACAGGAAAATCAACAAAAAAAGTATGATAAAGGCAAAGGGAAAGGGAAAAAAGCTAAAGATTTAATTAAATGCAAATTGATAAACTTAATTAAAATGCATAACAGTTAAAACGAGTCCAATATGTGTGGGTTCAGTTTACATTTTCCCTAGGAACAAACTAGTTCTAAAATCAATAAATACTAATTAATTTTCGAATAAATTCTGTTATACTGATATACTGTTATACAGCTAATGCATAAAATCGCTGCTAAGAACATATATCAAATCAGAAAACTAGTATATATTTTAATAGATAATATATATTCGATATATTCCGTAAATCCAATCAAAACTTTATGAGAGCAATAATGAATATTAGGGTCTAAATAGTCTCTATATTCAATTACAGGGTATACAAACAAACAGCAGCTGCACTTATCAATTACCACTATAATATATATATATATATATATGTATATGTATATGTGTGTGTATGTCTGTCTATGTTTGAACTGTGTGCTAAGCATGTTGTGTGTATAAATTGTATTTATCAAAGCAAACAAACAGTTTCTAAACTGATTACAAAGACAAAGAAACAAAGTAGTTTTTAGCTGCTTCAAGCAGCAACCTCCCACCCACCACACCCACCACACCATCCCACCACCCACATCAACAAAACAAACAACAACAAACAAAAATCAGCTAAGAATTATAGCATTATATAGCACTATATAGGCTGTGGCCCTACATTATATGTGGCTAAAAGAGAACAAAATATGGCCAATGCTTTTGTTTGTGCAACTTGAGCTACTTACAATGTGTTTGTTTTTTATGTTTTGTGTGCTAACAGTACTAAAAATGTTCTATATATATATATATATATATACATATTATTCAGTTTTTATAACTGGAACTACTTATAGCACACAGACTAAAAATAAAACCCAAAGTAAGGCTAATAAAAATGCATCTTAAATGCAATAAAAACAAAATAAACTCAAAATACACTGAAAAGCTGCAGGTAAAACAAACACTTAAATACCCTGTAAAAGCTGAAAGAGTATCAGAAAATATAATGTATTTACTAACTCAAAGATACGCAGCTACAACTATCATATTGATATATACATATTGATAGATATATAGATATAAATACTAGATAAACTAAGCTAAGTAGTTATTGCTTAGAACTGATAAATCTCAGGCATTTACTAAGCAAATTTAAGAGGTACAAACTAATTTATATATGTTAACTTCTAACTTGAGTCGAAACTTACTTTGACTAAGTTATATATATATATTAACATAAGTATATATATAAACAGATTTTAATATTAAGTCATATTTTCACTATGTTACAACAATTCTTTGATCATATTCTATATTATCCACTATGGATACTTATAGCATGTTTTGATAATAAAAATTCTATTGAATACTATACCATATGGTCAATTAAATCTTACAAAATCTTTGCTAAATATAAAACAATAAAAATATACCCCCCACCCCCCGTTTTTTTGTTTCTTTGCCTACAGCTAAATACATTACAAATTCAAAACTTGCATTCGAGTAATACTTTTTTTTAATAGTTTTCGTGGCAGTAATTAATCAAAATGCAAATTGTAATAAGTAAGAAATCTGTAGTCGAGTGTAGCCGACTACGAGAACCCCTTTACCTATATACACAGACATACACATGCATACACACAGTTCTACATGCAGTTTAAGCCATTCCGCGCGTTTATACAGACGAACAGACAGACGGACAGACAGACGGACAGACAGACAGAACGACTCGGTTAGTCTAGTCTTTATCAAGAATATATATATTTTATAGGATCTCAGATGATTATTTCTACCTGTTATATACTTTTCTATTTAGCACATTTTCCATTAATTCCCTTTTTTCTTATTTTCAAAAGTCAAAGAGACTAAAAAATGCAAAAATATCTGTAAAATGTTGCAAAGCAACAAAAAATTTTAGCGATTTTCGATTTGATTGTTTATTATTGTTGTTTTTAGGAATATTTCGTCTCTATATAATGACTTACTTCCGGCATGAAAAAGATGTTGGAATATTAGAGGTAAAAATTTCTAATAAAAATGTTTTCATATTAATTGCGTTTCCCATGCAATAAAAGCAAATAAAAATTAAATGAAAATAATTTATACAGATTTTTCCCAAATACATTAATAGATAAAGAGCGAAAACACGAGTGAAAATTATATATAATTAGGCAGATTCATTTCCATATAACTATAAGTATCACTAGGAAAACTTGTGCAGACATAGAATTTTCCAGGCAAGTTTCTATGGAAAAACTTTAGTGCCAAATGGTTTCATTATGCTTAAATTTGATGCACAATCAACCCCTTTTTTTGTATGAATAAACCTTTCAATGGACACACAACATTGAATTGACCTAAAAAACAACTCTAAAATTTAAACATGCGACAAAAGAGAAGCAACAAAAATAACAAAACAATAAACACGATGAAAACCCCCAATTACAATTAGTGTGTTGATTTTTATATATATATATATATATATATATATATATATATATATATATATATATGTGTATATAAAAATTAAATAAATAGGTGAATTGTGTATAGTGTATAGTTGTGTATAGGTGTGCCCTAAATCTGCACAAATGATAGTTGACACACACTCACACACACACACACGCACACACAAACAAACAGAAACAAGATACAAACAGTAGTTCAAATTGTTGCTGTAATCACTATGAAATTACACAAAGTTTTTTTGTTGTTGTAACAACTCCAAATATTTGAATATAAATACTCTATATACCTTCCATGGAGTATATAAGAGGTACAGTGTGGCCTCATTAAGTATAAACATGAGCATATTTAAGTATATTTTATATACCAAAAGATCAGCTGTCTTTATTCTCTCTTTATCTTTACTTCATTAACTATACTATTCTTTGTTTTATCGTTTCTAATATTATATTTTCTAGTTTATTATATTATGATTTCTACATTCTTTTCTTTTTCATATATAACTTACAGATTGCAAAAGAATATAAAATAATTTGAGTACGTCTTCTGTAGTTTAAAGCGGGTACAGACTGTACCAAACTTTAAAATAAGTTAAAGAACTTACAGACAAATTATCTATCATCATATTTAGCATAGACTGTGCAAGCCTATATAAAAATAGAGTCAATACAAAATACAGGGTATTTCACAGTCAATATCTTAAAAGTCACTTTCGAATAACTTTAATGCTCCACCTGTTTTCTTTTTTTTTTTTTTTTGGTAGGTGCTTAAAATTTAAGCATTGTTTTTTGGTTAAGAGTCGAAACGTCAACTGCTTTCACCTGTCTCTGAGAATGAGAAATGAATGAAATAAAAAACAGACAAAAAATATTTTTTGTGCTTTTAATATTAATTTGTTTCCTTCTTTCAAAAAACAAAACAAAATCAAATTAAAAAAACAAAAAACAAATAAACTTTTATTATGGAGAATTTCGTAATAAAATTAAAGTATTTAATGCATTAAAGCCAGTTGTATTTTTGGCTAAAACACATACATAAAACTGTTAGCAAGTTTTTTAACTTAAATTTGAAGTACTTTAGTCCATGTCTATTTATATAGAATTTGGTTGGATTGATAGATGAATAGATTGATTGATGGATGGTCGGTTGCTCTTAATGTGTACTCAAATGGAAAATTTGCTTAACGAAAAGCAGGAGAAGAAGTAAAAAGAAGAAAGAGAACTACATACAGAACACATCAAATGAGCAGCACAAAGAGCCAATAAAAATAAAACTTCAAGTGTTTTTACACAAAATAATTTTAATTGAAAATCTATTTCAAATACCCTATAAACAATTTTAAAAATTAAAGTAAAATAAGATATATTAAAATGCATTATAGCTGTGACAAATTTATGACAATATAAGTATATAGTCTATATAGTGACTGATTCAAAACGATGTGAGGCGATTCATTGATTATTAAGAGTGGTAAAAGTTTGTTCTTAAGATTTCAATTGGAGACTAAATATAAAGCTTTATATTTGTATATAATAGGCCTAGGTAACTCACAGTCGTTCATCTGCTATATATAAACATTAGCTTTGTTTATGTTTTACCCCCAGTTTTTATCAAGTTCTTTGTGCTTTGTTTATACGCTTCATCAATAGTGCGCCCGCCCTTAAAACGAGGGTAATAAAATTTACAAAAATTCGTTTGGTTTACCAGACTTTTATATACGCATGCATACTATATATAGAACCAAATATACATATATGTATATATACATAATATATATGCTATACAGTAACTGCACATTAGGTTAATTCTAGCAGATATCACTGCAAAAACAAGCTAAAACTACTGTAAACATTTTAGCGTAAAATCTTTTATTAACCTAAAATCCTTTACTATATAGAAATGTGATATATATATATATAAGGTATAATCTTATATCATCCACTATTATATATAATAATATTAGTTATAATATTATATATATATTATAGTTATAATAACAGTTATATTAAAAATATAAGATATACAAAAACAATTTTTCTCCCATGTTTTACAATTATTTTGCGCTTTTAGTTATAATTAGATGAAAAAACTTATTTAATGATTGTAACAACAAGTAAAATACACACACACACCACACACAGAGCACACACATTTTATATAACTTAATTGTAATGAAGGGCTAAGTGTAATAGGCCTATAGGAAATATAAAAAAAGGTGCGACTGGCGATGCATATCAAAAAAAAAAAACCCCCCAAAAGTTGAGAATTAGTAACAGTTTAGGTTAGAGAGAAAGAGAGGGACAGAGAGAGTAAAAAAGATAGAGAAAAGTAAGTCTGATTTTGTATGGATCGGTTCAATATACTCTATAAGTTTAACTATATATATCTATATATATTGACTGAAAGTTCTGACGGCTGTGAATTGCGAAAAATCTTTTAGGTTTTCATCAAGTTGCTTAAATCGATTTTCCACACAATTTTCCTGACACGAAAAGAGAGTTAGGCATTTTGGTAACTTTTTTTTTGGAAAGTTATTCCTTTGCGTTTTGAGTATGTGTGTTTATATATGTGTATGTATGCGTGTGTGTCGTTCGTGTTTAGCCAAATGATTGTGGCCTGACGTGCTGGGCTTAAGCTTAGCCTTTCGGCCATGTTAGCTGCTTATAGCTTTGAGTTTTAGCTTCAGTTTGATTGATATTTGGTGTCAAAATTATTTTATTTTTCGTTTTCGTTTTCTTTTAATTTACTTTTTATTTTATTTAAATTTTCGTCATGGTTTAGTTTTTTTTTTTTATTTTAGTTTCTTTTTTTATATCCAAAATCAAATCACGTAATATCCAAAATGAAATGAAATTATTCAAATTATTATAACATTTTATATATATATATATATATATATATTTATATATATATGCTATATCAAAGTTTACACTGCTTGCGAAATATATTAAAGCCGCAAACATTTTCATGGACAAATTCTTTATAGCAAACTAGTTCAAGTATTAACTTATAGGAAGCTTACCTAAAATATGTTTAGGTATACGTTTTCGTTGGTAATCAGCACAGAGTTGCCATCTGGCCATATGTGCAATCGATACAGACTAACATTTGATTAAAGAACTACTGTAATAATATATTGTTGATTCAGATATACAAAATTTAGACAACATTGACATTAGGTGACATAACTTCTACTACGTTGTAGCTGTTACTATGCATTTACTGGCTTATTAGAGTTGAGAATGATCTGCTTATGAAACAGTTACTAACTGAAACTTAAAGATATGACAAGCTAGTATAGAATGCAATATTATAGCTTTGTCTTCTGCAATTATTGTTATATATATCTATATATTTTAACTATCATAGGAATTGTATAACGACTCGTAGTTTAACGAGAAGTTTCCTCAAGCAGAAAATTAAATAACTACCTGGAAGGTAGAATAATTACTAAAAATTCCTAAATTTTTGTATTTAGTTCTAATGAATCTGTTTTAAAAATCATTTAAAAACTCACCTTTAACAGCATTTCTATAATTGTATATAATATAAGCTATTTCCTTGGACGATCGCTGACAGCTGCTTTGTTCTTATTTGTTTTAATATATTTTTGCATTTGCTTATGAATTTTGTTCTTTAGTTTTTGTTTTTATAAACAAATATTTTAAATATAATTTATTTTTTTTTTTAAATTTTTGCTCTACTTTTTAATATTTTTTATGTTATATAAAAAGAAAAACGTTTTGTTTGCATTTACTGAAAACATTTCTAAACGAGAATTAATTGCATTTCTTTGAAAGATTTTTCGTTTTATTTATAACAAAAATTATTATTGTTATTTGGATCATGGCAGTTGGAGAACCGCAAACTAAATGGGGAAGACTATAAGACTAAAACACACACACATACAGAGATGCATACACACGCACGCTAAGAAGAGAATCGCTTGAATGAACAACTCGAGCAAATGAACGAATGAACAAATGAGCGAACCAACGAACGAAACCGAACCGGTTTTATTTTTTTTTTTGTGCTTGTCTTAAAGCTAGCAATGAGATACACAAACACCGTTAGATCCGCGATTTGTGTTGATATTTGCATTTGGCGTTACGTGCGAAGATTTGGCAAGCATTGTGGACTCCAGCTGCTCCAATGTTAGTCGGCTAATTGTGTGCCATACACACACCACGTGGGTAACACAGACTTAAAAAAGAGGGTATTGAGGCACAGAGAAAGAGAGATAGATAGAGGGGGGGGAGTCAGGCGAAGCGGGGACAAAGTAGTCAAAGACGATGGAAAAGAGAATTGCCAATTCAGCCAACCGCAAGAAATGGAAACAGCTGCATGAATATTGGGCCACAACTCAATATAAACAAACAAACAAAAAAAACAAACACATACATACAGACATATATATATTATATATATAACTCGTATGAAATCATAGCTTTTGTTACTTTTTTTTTGAAAGAGATTGCAACTGTTTTAACGCCTTATATAAATTAACAGTTAATCAGAGCTTTTCCAATAGCCAATTTTCTTTAATTCTAAACATTTCCCTTAAGGGAATTCATTAAATAATAATGGTATATATATTTATTAGAACCTCAGGCTGTCACAGCTTAAAAATAAAACCAATCAGTTTTTATTATAATGTGTGTGTGTTTCAATTCTAATAGGAATTTCTTAAATGTTATACACTAACTTGCCACATGTCTGTCTAAATACCATATATATAATATATATGAATGTGTGAATCTAAAAATACTGGGCAAGTTTAAATTTCTTGCTAATTTCATTAGATTATTTAATATTATTTACTCAATAACTTTAACTGAAAGATACTTGATTAATCATTTGTACATATATATTTATGTATATATACATATATATATATATATATATATATAAAGGTATATTAATTTTTTTTTATATAAAACCAGTTTTTTGATTTTGTCGCTTGATCTGATTGCAGTTTGTTGAACGCCACCAAAGACAAGAGACACAGACAACGCCAAGAAGAAACCCGCTAACTTTTGCCATGACCAAAATTTATTTTTTGTCTGGAACTCGTTATGAAACGAAAGTGGCCAAAGAATTAAACGAAAAATCAAATAAAACAAAACTAAATAAATTTTAGTAAGAAAAACAAGCGAAAATAAAAAATTTAAATTGATTATGTATAAAAAATATATAGATATAAGAAAGAATTTATATATACATTATATGTATATTATAAACAAATTTTAAATGATAAATAATGAAAGAAAAATGTCTATGTATAAGCCAAAAAATAAAGATTTATTGCCAGCTGTATTCTCTACTATATATAAATAATTGTTGAAAAAAAACATTTTCAATTTTTGTTGCGTTTCAAACTTTTTTTAAATATTATAATTTTAGTTATTCCCAATAAGAACAGCAACAACAACAACACAAACCCAAAATGGAATTCAAAAATTTCTTACTCATTTGTAGTCTTTGTTGAATTTTCTCTGTCAATTGTGAAAGTAAAAGCCAAAAATAAGAATTAATTTTGGGCATAACAAAACATGTTTCTTTTTTTTTTTAAATTTTATTTTATTTTTTATACTAAAATTTTATTAATTTTAGGAACAATCAATTGTTTTTGATAGATATACGATAGCTTTAAAATTTTTATATTTATATACTATTTAATAGTGTTAAACAGACTCAATAAATGGCATATAAAAATATTAAAAAGTAATATAAGACTTACCATAAAGACCAATAAATAAAAAATGAACAATTATTAAATTGAATATCTGTGAAATCTAACTATTATGAGGGATATTTAGCACATTCTTAAAGATATTTGCATTCATTTTGAACAGTTATATATTATATACATTTATTGTATATATTCTAAGTGTTTGATCGGTTTATGTTTTATTTGAACCCTTCAGGGCCAAAGCACTTAGCGTGTTCAAACATAAACAAATATTTTAAATTTTTCTGGCAAAGAAATATTAAGTTAAAAAAAAACTTATTAAGCAATTGAATACCATAAAAAAGAGGAGTTTGCTCTACTAATAGATACGATATATGAATATATACATATATAATATATACTCTCAAAAACACCTGTAACAACCAAGTATTCAACACGTTGTAATAAATATATGTAATATTATACGAAGAACAGACAGTATAAATAACACCTACCCCCTTTCCCATTCATTTTTTACCTACCCCATGGGTTAAACACATTTACTTAGAGAGAGAGAGAGAGAGTATTAAGAAACAGGCGAGCAAAAGAAATGGTGACACAAAAGAAACCGTTTCCGATGTGGGAGAGCATAGAACTGAAATAAATCTGTAACAACACAGATATACATACTAGCATGCATGCAAATAAACATACATAATGTGTGTATATATGTGTTTTTGCATTGCACAGCTGTAAAGCAAAACAAGATGTATCGTGATGGAGCAATGAAACGTAGAGGGGAAAGCAATTTGCGACTAGGACGCCTTGTTGGCCAGACAACACAGACAATGTAAAAGAAAAGATGACAAAACAAGAAGAAGCAAGAGCAGGCGATACACGTTATTGGTGTACTTAGATACATAAATACGTATATACATTCACATCAAAAATATAAGTATGTATTGGTAAGTAGATTAAACGCTCAAAATCACCTTGTATTGATGTTTTATATTTATATATGTATATGTATACTTTTCATAATTCTCTTTTTTGCTGATGTTGCTGCATTTAGTTTTCCGCTTTGTTCATTATGCAAAGTCCCATTGCTTTTGTTATTATTCTTGCACCTTCTTCTCTCTTTTAAGGCTGCCTACTCAATGTGCACACGTGTATACAAGCATACATATTTATGTATGTTTGCATGCATGATTTCTTGTACATTCTTGTTTGTGTGTTTATAAATTGCTTTGCCCACAGTTGCATCACTATATGACTTTTTTATAAGCGAACTTTATAATACAAAAATTATTTTGTTTACCTCTTTTACTTTCAGCTGTTGACCTAAGTTGGTTTTTTTACACTATTAATATTATTATTTAAATTTAATTAGCTGTTACTATTATGTTGTTGTTGGGTGATTGACCCTTAAATTGCACATGATTTACGTTTACTTTTATCACACACCGTCGCCACACTCTGAAATTCAAATGCACACATAAATACAAAAAACGCACACGCACACATACAAAAACGCACACGCACGAATTGGACGCTAGTACATAAAAATCAATTCAATTTTGTTTTTAATTTTACAATGTTATCTCTATAATTCACAAATTTCTTCCTCAACATTGATGTTATTATCATCAGTTGCGCGTGCTGTAAGTTTTATTTTATATTTTAATTTTTTTTTTTTTTTTGGCGCTGCGAGTAATAAATGTTTAAACAAAAACAAATTGACTTTTCAGTTTAGCCACATCGCGCACCGCACAACCGCACCGTACGAAATCCAACAACACATTGAAACACAATGTTGTCAGTGCTGCCACTTTGTTTTCATGCAAACAACATTGCCATCTGGTCGTCTAACATTGACTCAAAATTGCGTTAACAGCTAACTTCATACCGTGCAAATGTTTAAATTATTTTAAATTCATCTAACATAACATTAACAGAATTCTGTTAGCTACCTTTGGCGCGCTACAGTAACACTGTTAACGAAATTCAAACTATATAAGTTTTTACAGTATTAAATTGTTAAGTGTGATTTTATTTTGATGAAATATGGTGACGATGGCAGTGTTTGACTTAGTTTAGTTCAGTTCCTTATGTAATAAAAAAAGTTAATTTAATTTAAGATCTTGGCCTCTGTTTTAGTATTCGACGGTTCACTTGGTGGCACATAGAACCACCAAGCACCCAAGAAAAATATAACCGAACAAAGTTTACCAACTAAAGCCAGTAGCCACATATATCTAAAAACGGAATAGGATTAATATAAATATTAGAGTTAGTTAAAGATAAACTGACATTAAAACTTACCGACTTATATAGAAGTTATCATAGACTAAGCAAGCACCACCTGCATCTTCGTCACAGGATTCATGCCACAGCATACAGGACTCATCAATAAGTGCACCAAAGATTAATGGGGCAGGTATTGTGCCCATTAAACGGACCTTGATCCATTGCAAGCCTAAAGCAAACGATCGCTGATCATCCTCTACACATCTGTAAACAGAACAAAGCCAGTTTCAAATAAGAAGGCATAAAGAATTTACATAAGCTTACCTAAGGGTAGCAGATAGAGCAGGCATTGTGGCCAGAAATGTGAAGAGCATCAACACAAAGCAGAGACCCACAAAGTAAGTTAAATTTTGACACTTGGATTCACACATGACATTGGTAGCTTCGGATGGTAGTAAGGAATCGCCATTGTTGTTATCAATGCAACTGCAATTGCGGTACACCTTCAAGGTGTCCAAGTGCTCCTCCTCGCCACAGCCGGCAAAGCAGGGACTATAGTACATGACTCCATCGGAACCGCAAACCGGATCATAGTTCGATTGACTGCAACCACAGTCCATATTGCAAGGCGCCTCGAGAATCATTGGAGTTCTACTACTTTCCTTAATGGATGGTCTGGCATAGTCTGTCGTGACACCCGCAAAAGCAACATTGGGGCATGTAATCAGAAAGCAACTGGTAAAGAAAGTTGCCACCACTGTGGCCAATAAACACATCTTGATGATGCCACCACAGGCTAGGTTTAGTTTCTTTACAAGATAACCACCTAGAAAGGTGCCACCACCACCAGCAGGCACCGTTATAATGCCCATAACCAAAGCGGAGATTACTGGTGAAATGCTAAATTGATTCTCAATCTGCTTGGGCAGAAATGCCGCAAATCCCGCTATGACTAGACCCTCTGTAGCTCCAGCTAAATTTAAAAAGAAGAATGTGGGATTCTTGAACAATGTGAGTACTGCATGTGGTAGTTCTCCAAGTCGTCGACGACGAGGCTCCAAACTACCAGCCACCGACTCCACATCAGATTTCCTTTCTTCCATGGTTTTGTGGGTTGCATGCGCTTCCGATACTTTAGCCTGTTGCAGTTGCTCAGAGCCTGGAAGCGATTTTGGATAACCAAATATGGGTATGGCTATAAGGACACACACAACGGCAGCAAACAGAAATCCAATCCACCAGGCACCAATCCATACTTTACTATCACTTGTCAGGCTGAGACTATGCGGAGAGCAATAAAAATCGTTTATTACAAGGATGATAAAGGATATCCTGTACAGTTATATCAAAGATACTAATCTACCTATAAATTCGTTTGCTGTGCCACATTCTACTTTCTAATTCTGAAGCCTTTTCACCCAATTGACATCTTTACAAATCTCTGCTTGTCTAAAGGATATCTTGGGCATATATATCCCTGTATAGTCACATATCATTCAGTTAATTTGCATTTTTAAGTTAAAACATAAACAAAATTTTCCCATCTTTTTGCCATAATTTAGTAACGCGACGACCGTAAAAGTGCCAGCTACAACTCCTACTCCTACGCCCCGTCCTCCTCCTCCTCCTCCTTTTTTTAATACAACCTACTTCAGTTCCGACGGCAATACTCTAGCTTCAGTATGACTTATAGCATCACCTTGACAATAAGCTGTGCGGTTTATCCTGGCAATGCAATGTACCTGCCCCAACCCAATCTTTTGGCAATCCTCTAGTTACCCAGTCGACCCTTGAACTGTACTGTAAATGTGAATCAAACAAAATGCCTCATTCCCATCTCATTTCGCACCTACCTTATGATTCCATTTCCATTTCCACGTTGTCAGCACGAAATGTTGTTTTATTAGTCTCCGGAGATATTTACGCTTCGGCGTGCTTTGTGTTTTGTGGCTTTTTCCCGTTTTGTCCGTTACCGTTGGTAACGAATGTCGTTTACAAAATAAGCTAAAACCATACCACTCAACCTATTCACACCCCCCCCCCACCCCCAACCCCCAGCTTCACTCCCCAAATCACCCAAGAGGCAACACCATTAAAGCCATTTTGTTTACACTTTACACCACAATAAGTTCGAATCCTTATTACGATTAATACAAGAATCATTAGAAGCTTATCAAGTGCTCTGCCATATTATCAAATACATAAAGGATAAAGCATAACACTTACTCAATGGGATCCACGTACATAAAATCCGTATAGATGAGCAGCAATTGACCACCCAATACGTAACCAACTGCTGGTCCAATGATAGCCATGGTGTAATAAATACCTGTAAATATATTGAAGATAATGATAGCAATGATGATAATGATGAATATTACTGTTAATATTATAAACCCACATTCATTATGCAAATTGGTCACATCAATGGAAGATTTGGTCTGCTGGCAGATGCCCTCAATAGGATATCATACAGAGCTTTGAGTTCATATTGAATCTGATCCGTAATATATATATAGTTGGGATTATACTGTAACTAAGATACAATATTTTTCCTGTTACAACCTCTTCCTACTACAAAGGATAACTATAAACAAACACATATATACAACTATATTTCCTTTTAAGCTGCCTGTTGCATATATCTTTCACTGATAAAAGGACACAGTCAAAGGATATAAGCCAAGTTTTGTATAGTTCAATTGCCAAATTAATTACTTTAGATACTGTTGGCAGTGTTTCTGTTGCAGTAGGATAGGAAAGGATAAAAAGTTGCGCCGTTTTGTTAGTGGCAGGAGCTAAAGCATAAGGCATAAAATAGTCGTCGTAAGTCAGTGCATGTTTTATCATTTGAGTGCATCCTTAATTTGCATGACAATAAGCAAAGGACAAGGCAAATTTAAGGCAAGGTCCTGGGGGGACACATTGAATATAATAACTAGAGGGCGTGTGCGTGTGTGTTTGCACATTATCCTTTTCGACTGCCAAACCAAATAAATAAAATAGGAAAAAAGGACACAAAATTCAAGCAAACCAAAAACGAATTTCAATTGTTTCAAAGGACACAGACACAGACACAGACATAGACGTTGTTGGACGGGAGTGGAGTGGTCCGCGTATGGGTTTGGGTTTGATAATTCCTGCCGATGCCTGCCGTCTACTGTCGCACGATAAACTTAACTAGGAGGCAATAAATTTCACTGCTGTCTTCGTGCTTAGCCCTGGCCCTAGTCCTAGCCTTGGCCCTGGAACTCTGGATGACACCCTGGCATCAGATCCTGAGTCAGCAACAAGGCATTGTTTTAAAATTGGGTCAACAAGGGGAAGACGCAGGCGATGTGTCGATGCGCCTCCCTCGCGATTGGCATGAAGCGACAGCGACAGTGACAACGACAGCAGGAGCAGCAGCAGCAGCATGAGGAGTTGAAAAAGCAAAAGCAACAGAAATAGAAGGGAAGGATTTGATGTTGGTGTGCAAATAGTAAATAGTATTTACTTCCCTTTGTAGCTCGCAATATAGCAAATAAAAATAAATATGCATGTGTTGGTGTAAGGATACTTTTTGATATCCCCGCAAGGAGTTTTTGCTTATTTGAGCGCACTTCATTTCTTACCAGAGGAACGCACAAAGCATATAGACAAAAGTTTTACCCAAATGCCTTATCAATGAGACAGTTAGAACTTACCCAAGTAAACAGATGACATCTTTGTGGATACATTCTCATCCAGATAGGTCACGCCCAGTGTAAAGAGCGGGGAGGCGCCGGCGCCATGCAAAAGTTGTGCCGCAAAGAAGAGCCAGACAGTCCAAGTTAGACTATCACCCACTGATTGCTCCTGCTCTTGCTCCAACTCCATAGCCAGCTCACACGAATACTGCAAGCAAAGCAATGCATTTACAACTATATTCATACATAAATAC
Organism: Zygothrica quintamaculata; assembly: GCA_037044455.1. Lineage (NCBI taxonomy): Eukaryota > Metazoa > Arthropoda > Insecta > Diptera > Drosophilidae > Zygothrica > Zygothrica quintamaculata. The sequence continues at coordinate 254,785 of JBAMBS010001509.1, forward strand.
ACACACACAAACACACACATACAGAGTACACTTACCGTTGTCTGATTCGCCATTCCATGCTCGCAGATATTCGCCTCGGCAATAGTCGCCCGATAGTTGCCGACCAGAAAATGTGGCAACGAGAAGATCAACGAGCCAAGGCCCATCAACAGCAGACCAATGGCAATGAAGCATGGCTTCGATGCACCCTTCCTGCCGCCATAATATGTTACTGGCACCAGGCAGACAAAGGATGCCAGATCATAGCCGCTAGCCACAAGACCAGTTTGCCTTGAACGCAGTCCAAAGCGTCTTTCAATCGTTGATATGTTAACATTGACAAATCCATTCACAATCAGACCTAAAACGATGTAATATAATTTATTTAGAAAAACATTAAATAAATAAATACATTATAAAGTTAATAATTACAATAAATTTGTAGAAAAAAGTAAAAATTATTAATTTTCTAACGCCTCCCACAATAACTTCGATATCTTAAAGCTCAGTAACATATCACTCACTGACCTATTTAATCGAAACTTAACACAGCCTTGCCACCTGTTTAAAAATAATTAACAGTGTTTACGATATACGCCATATTTCTGATCGCGTGTGTCAACGCCTAAACTATTGTAGATATTATTTTGTTATTTTATAAGAAATACAAATTGAGTTTTGCAATCAAATTAACAGCCAAGGAGAGAATATATATAGGATATATATTTTTATATAATATAATAGTAATCCTGTAACTTCCCTTTCAACAGACATAAGGACAACGGAAAATCTGATAAACCAATAAACTGCAACTAATACTGCGATTTGTTTAGTTCCGGCAGCGTTTAGCTGACGCAGTCAAACTCCCTCTTTTAAATCTTTCCCTTTCCAAATCCCCTTTGAGACTATTAAAGGACAACATCCCTCAAACTTTAGTGTCATAAAGGAAGCTAAGAAAAGACCAGTCAAGTTGATTTTATGATTTCGGTAGCAAATTGTCAGCAACTGAAATTGTCGTCTGCATCAACAGATTGTAATAGAATACCAGCAGGAGGAGATTTGGAGAAAGGAAGGATATAAATTAAATATAGTAAGGACAAATTGATTTTACACATCAAAATATATTTATATGTATTTATATAAAAGGTGCTTCAGCTATTGTATTGCTTAGAATATAAGTTTTTTTTTTGCAACAAATTCAATTTATTTTCCAATTGAAAAATGTCCTTGTTCAGTCACACACTGGACATGGCATACCTTCCTCCCCCCTGCAATGTGTGTAAAACGGATGTTAAGTGTAGTTGAAAAATGAGTACCTGTAATAGGAGCGAAAGAAGTGGGAGGCATAAATGTCTCAAGCGCTCATAAGTCATTTACCCAGTGAAAACAACAAATAATATGGATCAATTTCCCTATAGATAATAAGGATATGCTTGCAAGAACAGTTTCTATGCCTAGGACTTGGAGTGGAAGTGTGTTGGAGTGTGTATATTAAAGCTGGCAATGTTGAAGTGTTGCATACGTGACAATCTTCAGATTCATGTGTAAATCTATCCTTGTGAATCTTTTGTATAAGAAAGTCAAAGGTCCAATAAAATTTTTTATTTTATTAGCTTAAGGAACTTTAAGCCAGAATATTAAAAAAGTTAAATAATATATATAAAAGTTAAATTATTAATATATAACAACTTAAAAGATCTCTTTATAGTTCACTTTCTTAAAGTTCAGTTTTAAGTTAAATTCTACCTTGAACTGTAAACCCAATAACGAAACCTTAAAGCTTTATAATTGATTAAAATTAATAGCTTATACTGCTGCCTGTTGTTATGTATATTTTAAAATATATACTCAGATTAATTTATTAGCCCTAAAGTTTTCCAGAATTTGCAATAAAATCATAAAAATTGGATGCACAGCAAGTGGAAAGAAAGTTGTAGAGGGAGAACCGAAACGAAGTTGCAATTCCAAAATTGCGGATGATTTATGTTAATGCCATGTCAACTGATTAATATTTTTGGTCACGTGCCGCCATTCATATACATGCTGCCTCGGATGTGTACACACAAGAACAACAAGCACACATAAACACAGAGAGTGAAAACATCAGCCAAATAGGAAACACTAGAAACAGAGGCATGGTAGGGCTTTCACAGGGAGATTTATCGTTGCACGCGACCTGGCAAACACTTGGAGGCTGGGCGTTGAGCCTTGTCATCACTTTGACACCAGTAAGAATGAGACTGGGCAACTGGACGTAGGCCAAATCCAAGCCGGATATGCGCTCACGTAGCGAAATGTGCAACAGATGCCAAACATTCAACCAACCAAATAACCAGTGACCGTATCCATGCACTTCATCTCGTAGTATTCGTATCCGGGTAATCTTTATGTTTTGCTTATAGCACGACCAAGGCATAAATATTCGTAAACGTTGTGCAGGGCAACATATATTACTGGCTGGACAAGCTGTCTAATCCCTGGAACATTGCCTAATCCACGTAGACTTGATCCAACATTATATATATGTACTTTTTTTTTTGTAACTAGCGACTTTTAATTAACCACATGAATTTGGAACGGGAGCAACAACATGACAACACAGTATGCACTCAACCTCATTCTTCTAGCTTTGATTTTCAACCTTCCATCTGATGTCTCTCTATCCAATATAAAACTGCATCCTATTCATACACTATTCAACGCGACGCCTTTTTGAGGTTAATGCTTCCTCAGGCCGTTTGTTTACTGCTTCAGGCAGATATTAATTATTAACTTGCGTTCCATTCAGCAATATCCTATTCCTGCTTCACCATGCTCCAATTCCAAACGCTTATCTGTTGCACACAGCCTGCGACTGAAGCTCAAGTCATAGCCAAAGCCAGAGCCAAGCGTTCCTTTCCTATTCCTTAACTAAGTGTTGATGCTAATGAAGCGTTTAAAAACTTCTTGCTTAACAGTTCCTTATTGCCACACAGGTTGTGCATAAGTTTGTTATAAGTACTACATATCCTAGGCAAGAATTATTTAAATAACTGTAATCCTTAAAATATTTCATAGACTTAAAAAACTTGGCCTAAAATTTTATTAAAGAATTTAATGTATCAATTGGTTGATTGAGAAACTTTGCTTAATCCTTTCAAATAGTTTATAATCTCTATTCCTGACTTTAAATTTTAACGACTTAGTGTGCTTAATAGTTTTTTTTATATATATATATATAGAGCTAGATATTAGAAACAAATCCAGCTTTTTGTACAGTTAAACATATTTAACAAATAGTTTAATTATTATTATTGTAACCAGATGGGCTAGAAATATGTAAATTCTTTTAAAGATTAAAAATAAAGTTAATTATAAGTTTAAAGAAGAAGTTAAGATGTTTACTTAGCTTTCATTTAAAATAATTTGTTAGTAATACATATTATATATATATTCCCCAGTCTAGATTTTAATCAGAATAATTTACTGAACATGCAGTTTAGAAATCATTAATTAATTTTTAATGAATCGAGTTTTCTTAGCTGGTGTTTAGTTTTCCGATTATTACCTATTTATTCCCAATTTTCTCTCTTTATATTATATATATATATATATATATATATATATATAAATAATATCAATTAGCTTTAATTTTCGATGATTATTACAGATATTGTATAGTATTTAATAATTTTTTAGATTATTTTCATAGTTTACCTTTAGCATCTTATGTAAATAATATTTTTTTATATAGTTCAAGTATATATATATTATATATGATATAATTAGAATATCTGGTTGTAATTGCTAAAGGAGATCTTATTTGTATTTTGATTGTACAAAAGCGCTAAGTCTATAGTTGTAGATAAGATAAGAACGATATTTTAACTGTTGTAATTATGAATAATAAGAAAAAAATGGCTAATTTAAAAAGTTGACAAAATGCACTACCATTAAAAACAGATTTTGTACTGTTATTATTATTATTACTATTATTTTTATAAACGATTTAAAATTTTAGTTAAAAGCTCCAAAATTTGTATACATAAAGAGAAAGCATATAAAATTAAACCAAAAAGAACGTGGGCGGATCAGCGCGACGGAACCATTAAATGAATTAAGTTCTGTTCGCAATGCAAATTTATATAAACATACATATGGTGATATTTCTTTCTTACCCGTCTCCCACATATGATGCTTATTGTAACTCACCTTGTAATGCACCGCCCCAGCAAAGCCAGAAGAGCGCCCACTTGGCGGTACAGAAGCGTTGCAGCCACTGCGGCTGAAAACGATGCCAGCCAAAACGTTGTTGTTCATCTAAATTAACCGTTTCTGTGGTAGTGCCTGTGGCGCTACCAACACGACTGGAACGTGCACTATTATTGTTATTCATGCTGGTATTAGGGTTGCCATTGATGCGCTTTGATGCACCTGCATCAAGTTGGCAAATTGTTGATAAGTCACTAGATACCGCTTCAATTGATTGCGTTGCGGACATCTTTGGCTTAAATGTTTTTATCTTAATTATAACACAGTCACACGCGTCAATTGCGATCCGCACTGAACGAAGCTCCAACTTCAACTGAACGCACAGATATCAATTGAGTTCAAGCTTAGCCTATCTTAACAACAGAAGGACTTAACATTAACAGCGTGCTGTTAAGTATCAGCTTCCGACTAACAGCTAACAGCATGCAACCCCCAATATAACCCACACGCTGTATATCTCACACTCACACCAACATACTAACACAAACAACATACTTATACATCAGCCTGGCGTAAACAAACAACTCGTGTATTTTTATGAATGAGTTTTTTGCCTCTCTCACTCTCTTGAGCACGCTCTCTAAACTGCTTAAACTGTTCCCGTCTGTCATGCTCTTCGCTTGCATATCAACAGTTGTCATGTATTTATTTTTGCATTGTTTATATTTGCACATTAAAATAGGAATGAAAATTAAGAAAATAAGTAAAATAAAATTGTTTCCATATGGAAATACCTCAAGATATTTTGTACTACTTGAAGAGAATTAAAACCACAATTTATTGGACTTCATTTCAACTTTTAAAAGTTTATTCAGTAAATTGTTTTTTTAGTAGTTTCTTTTGGTTTACTAAATATGAGCTTAAATTATAAAAATATGTACGATAATAGTTTTATCCAATGTTTATTTGTATATATATATATATATATGTATGCATAGATATATATATATATATATATATTGTAATAATTTTTAATTTTTATTTTAATTTATTTTAGAACGCTAAATATAGACAATGTTATTTCTTTTTGCTTTAACAAATAATTGATAATTGTTATGTAAGAAATAGAAAACATTAAAAATAAACTTTAACTTTTCATATATATATAGATATATATAATATGGTAATCGAAGCTGAGCACCAGCAGGACACAAGAATAAAAAAAATGTAAATTAAGTACGATAAAATTGCTTTAAAAATATTAAAGTCAATAATAAAGCATAAAACTGATAAACAAAAACAAAATAATAATAGTTATAATAATAATTAAGAAACTATACACAATAATAAAATTTTTGCACTTAAGACTCTGCAACATTAACAACAAAATAAAGTAAAGAGGTTTTAGTTATACTCGGGACAATTCTCAATTACAATAAGATATATATATATATATATATATATATATATATATATAAACGCGATATTTACAAGTGTTCATTTTGGTTTGGTATATATATTATATATTTATATATATTATATATTTATATGAATATTTTTTTCAATGTTATTTGTTTTTGTGTGTGTAAATTGTCAGACCGAAAAGTTGTAACTAAATTTTGATATTTACTTTAAGTTACGCTTAATACACGATTTAGATATACATATACATATATGTGCATATAGATATAGATATATTTATATGATGAAATTGGGTCTATATTGAGTTGGTTCGCTTTGAGCGATAATGTTCCGTACTTAATTCGTAGTATGCTCGAACAACTTTAACTTGGATACACAGTGAACGCTTTGGGCACTACGACAAATATCACATAATGAGATCAATTGGATATATATTTTGGGTTTTATTATTTGTTTTGTTTTGTTTTGTTTTTTTTTTCTTTGTGAATAGTTAGTTACGATAATTAAGTAGATAGATAGATAGATATAATATGCAAGAATGTCTAAACAATTTAAAAATTGTCTTTGACTGGTGGGTTTAACATTCAATTACCATTTATATATTATTATTATTATTATTATATTCATGGCAAAACTGCACTTTCCATGTATCTCTGTAAAGCATATTAAGCATATATATATGTATATCTATATTTCCATATATCTATATATATATATATATATATGTGTGTGTGTATATACATATATCTAAATGAAATAAAGGTATGCGCTGACTTTAAGCAAAAGTAACCAAGATATTTGTTATATATAGTTAGATATAGATATAGGTGTAAGTAGAAGTATAGGATTGTATAAGTATACTTGCACTATAAGTAGGTTTTGGGTTTAAAATTATTACTAAGTTTTAAACTTAAGTATTTATAACAATCTTTTGCGTTAAAAAATATATATAAAGGTTTATATATATTAAGTATATATATATATATATAACAACTTCTTGGTTCTAAGTACACAACAAACAAAATTTAGTTAACAAATTTTCAGTGTGGCAATTTGTAGCTGTGTGTGTATTGTGTGTATTTGTGTGTTTAAGCTTACTTTTCTGGTATACATATATGTAGTTGTTGCTGTTATTAGTTTTTTTTATCATTTTTATATACCAGTAGTTAATATAGTTTATGTATACATATATATACATATATATATATATATATATATATATTTGTATTATAAGGTATATAAGTATATAGAACTTAAAAAGAATTTAACCAATGGTAAATAATAAAACAAATTTATGGTTCAAACTTGTGTACTTTGTTTTTGTTTCTTATTCTTACAATTTAAGTATGTGCATTGAGTGTATTTGTATTTTGTGTGTGTGTGTGTGGGATACGCTCATTTAGCTTATTCTCTCCTTCATTTGTATTTTGCTCTACAACATTGACAAAATGTTATGCAAATATATATATCTGTATGTATGTTTATATATATATAAAGAGAGAGAGATAGATATATAAATAGTTGTACAATGGTAGGATAGAAGAGCGGGGGTGGTGGGGTAGGGAATGCTGAGGTGGGTGGTTACATTTCCATTTGCTGCTTTATCTGCTCAACATTGTCAAATTGCACACGTCAATTATCTAAAAATATTTAATGGATATATATATATATATATATGGCTTAAACCTGACCCAGATCCTCTTGCTGCTTTTGTATTGATTGCACCTGCGGTTGCTGCTGCTGTTGTTGTTGCTGTTGTTGTTGTTGTAGCTGTTGCTGCTGCTGTTGTTGCTGCTGCTGGTGCTGCTCTGATAATGAATCTGGTACACAATCTGTTACCTCACTGTGCATAACAATTTCAATATCGCACAGATCAGTGACAACAGCAGCAGCTTCCTCGACGCATGAAAGCTTTTGCAGCGTGTGAAGCGTCTCCTCATTAATTGTATGCTCCGGTGAGATGTTCTCTTTGAGCTCACGCTTAAGGCTCATAGGCATATGCACTGCCATACATTCAGTGGGGGATATTGAAGACGCTGGAGACTCTGGCACATTGCTCAGCGCAGTTGCTGTGGACATGCTATCCACCAGTTGTGTTTGTGCTGCAGAGCTAGCAATATCACTGCTTGTATTGAAGGACAGGTTCTGACGAAAGACTTGCTTGCTAAAGTCACGTAATTGTCGCGATGCTGTGTCCAGGAATGAAATGCCACCAGCACTGGTGTCCACCAAAGCAGTTGGTGCTGCAGTTACTGTTGCTCCTGCTGCTGTTCCCGATGCTGTGCTGTAGTTGTTCCCAGTACTTCGTGAAGGTGGCGTTGTCTTGCGTGTCGCAACGACTGCATCACCACTTGAATCTGCAAAAGATGAGGATTAAGATTAAAAACGTATATCAAAATAAGACAACTTAAAGCTAAAGGATTGGTATACTCAAATAGACAGCCTGCAACTAGTTGAAAGGATCTATATCTATATGTAAATAAAGATACTCTCACATGCTTAACTAAAGTTCTAAATCAATTTCCATAGAAAATCCTAACTAAGGATTATATTAGAAAGATTATATAGAACGGACATAAATGCATAAATGAAAGAGCAGTTGCAGGAAATCATTAAAAGGTTTACAAGAATTAATTGATTAATGTAGGGAGATAGCATAATGATGATGAAACTATTTACAACCTAATTAATATCTTTGATACATTTACAGAATATACTTCTAAACTACAGCTAGACTGGGATGAGCATGTTTTAGATTAGAAATATTTTGATGAAATGATTCATTGAGGAACTAACTCTGTGCGTTGGTTGTGTGTGCAGGTGCAGATGTTGCTGTTGTTGGAGCTGCCACTGAAACTGGATTTGCATTGGCTTTAGATTCCGGTGATGAGCTGCGCTGGAACATGGTACTTGGATTGAATAGTGTTAATAACTTATCCACTGTGGTTGGATTTGCTATCCAAGATGATTTACGCGCTCGTGTTGTTGTTTGTGTTACTGTGACGGTTGCTATTGTTCCATTGGTATTGTTGTCTATGGTTGGTTTGCTAATGATGTTGTCTGGATTATTGACAGCTGCTGCAGAAAGTGCCACACCAGCGACAGAGTCTTTGGTAAGTGTTATATCATTGTCACCAAATATAGCAATGGGACAAATCTTTATCGGAGCAGCGACAGTAACAGGAATTGGAACTGTTGCTGTTGCTGTTGCTGACAGCTCTGAACTGCAAGAACTATCGATTATATCGGTGGAGTTATTGTAGCTGCTGCTGCTGTTGCTATTGGTGGAATTAGAGACTGGCGAAGTGCTGCATGAACTGGATGAAGTGCTGGGCGTATTGGCATATTGAGGCAACAGTTTCTGTGCTGTTACATCCGTCTCCGCCCGTTCCTCCTGCTCCTCCTCCTTGTTATTTGTACTCTTTGGGTGTGCGTTGTAGTCAGCGGCGGTGGGTGATGGTTCCACTATAATCACACTGCTAATGGGCATCGCTGGAACTGTGACTGTGGCCATACCTATGGATGTCTTTGTTTCAACGATTTGATTTAGTTTGACTATTGTCGCTTCTGGTGGCGGCGGCACATGAATTATATTTGTATTAGTTGCTTCAGCCAGCTGAGCGGCGGCTTTCCGTGCTGATTTGAGCATGGGTGTTGGTGGTAAGTTAATCGGTGGCGTGTGCGGATCCTCATAGATGCGTGAGACATGAAAACGAGAACGTGGCGACACAGATAAGCGTTTAATAGTTTGTGTAGATGATGTAACTGAGGCCATTGATGGCAGCGAGCTGGATGTAGGTAATGGCAAGATGGTAATAGAATTTAAACTGCTTTGACTGCCCAGTAGCCCGCTACCGCCGACACCACAATTGGATATGGTGCTTCCACTGGCAGTTGGTATGGACATGCAGCTGCTGGCCGAGCGTGGCGTTGGTGGATGCTGTGGTGGCATCTGTGCCAGTGGTGATGTCAGCGGGCTACTTATCTCATTAACACGTGACACATGAAAACGACTACGATTGGGCGAGGAGGACGGCGATATCGTGGGGGGACTGGGACCAGGTGAACGCAAACGTGTATTTGTTTTGCGTTTCACCTCCAGTTTAGCAGCCGGCGTAGGCATAGCGGTTACTGCCAGAGCAGCGGTCACAGTGCCACTCACTACATCCACCAATGGTCGACTTTGGCATGTCAACGAGATCTTCCGCGAGCCCAAGTAGTAACCGCTGCGACACCGATTATTAAAGCTGTTGCTGCTGCTGCCGGCGTTGTTGCTACCACCATTGCTGCTGCTATTGCTGTTGCTACTACTGCCACCCACGTTCGCCGCCTTCTCCGCTAGTTCCATCTCCTCTGCCTGCATTTTTTCATTCCGCGAACACATTGAACGCACTGTTCCCAATACACGTGTATAATCCAGATGAGCATCGCTGCCAATCTGTAAAACAAAAAGCATAAGAATAATCCAATACCTGGCATTAATAGATATTCTTTAAATATATATTCAAATATTTTCATATACCCAATACAAATATATTGGCATAGAGATAAAGGATTATCCTTTTGCTCTGCAATATTACAAATTATATTGTATTTGGGTTTATGCCAAGCGATTTGTGCTCTATTTTTGATTTAAGCTTAGATATATACTATATACGTATATTGGTTATATCTTAGATTTAGCAGATATATTTTCGATTGCCGTGTTAGCCAAGTTAGTGTATAACAAGCTAAGCTTTGAAATGCGTTTATGGCCTTATGAGATATGTTAACAGGAGCGATAGTTAGCAAGAGTAGAAAAGATTTATAGAGATGGATGAGTTGAGGGTTTTACTTACGCTCTCCTGGTTGTATGTCGTTGGCGGTATAACATTAACAATCGGCACTATTGGCAACTATGTTCGATGATGGAGTTGGTTACAATAACAACACAAATATATAGCACGAAACGAAAATGATTTAATAAAAATAATCAACAATTAACAATTAACAATCAACAATAAACAATTAACGCAAAGACACAATCTCACAAATCTATACATATATATATATACGATTAATATTATCTAAATCTAATTTAAAATCCAAAAAATGCCAATAACAAAAGCAAAACTAAAACTGATAATTTCTCAAACTACGCTTAAATAGTCGCAGAGCAGCTAGCTTTTGACAGTTAGCAGCTAACAAATCGTTGCCAGCATTCCAAAAGTCAACAGATATTTTAAACTAATTAGCAATGTGTGGGGAAAATTTAATAAAATATCGATAAATTAAACGTGATGTGAAAATTAAATTTTAAACCAAAATGTGAATAAAAAAATAAAAACAATGTAACATTATCAAAAGCCACCCACTGTTAACTATTTAAGGAATCACAAACTTTGCCTCATATTATTATTATTGATTAATAAAATAATAAAAAAAAAGTTTGTTAAACTCAGCTTAATCCTTTCATGAAAAAAAGAAGGGAATTTTTTGTAAATGATAAGACATATACATCCTGGAACACAGTATATACATACATACTAGATACATACATACATACATTATAGAAGATAAGGTTTTTTGTAGGGTTCAAGAGAGTTGAGGCGTCCCATAGTTATATAGATAAAAAAATAGTAACTTACCGTTAGACGTTTGGGCTCATCATTAATATCAATTTGAGTAATCGTCTTATTGGATTTGAGCACCTCAGCAATTATATTCAGACTTTCCACCTCTAGTTTATTGTCACGAATGTCAATCCGTTGAAGTTTGTTATTGCCACCGAAGGTCAGTATGGAGGCGAGTGTCTCAATGCCCTTGGCGCTAAGATGTGCACTCTGTAGGCCTAGTGTAGTAAGCGTTGTGTTTTTCATAAGACTCTCCTTGATGGTGGCCACAAAATCATTGGACAAGCAGTTTTTTCCAATATTAAGCAGTTCCAATGAGGAGCTACGTGATAGCAAATTTGCTATGCTGGGTCCACAATCTTTGGTCAGATTGTTGCTCCACAGTGCTAGTGCCTTAAGTCCACTGGGCGCACGATTTGCTGCTTCCAGTGTGGAATCGACTAGCTGACGCCGTGAAAGCGTATCATTTTTGGTTAGTTTCTCGGCAAGATGAGGATCTGCAGCACTTGTGCTGCTATCTAGGGAGGTTTCACTGCATAGACTGTCTGAGCTCTGGGAGCGATTACGTGTTGACTGATTGAGAAACGCACAACTGGACTCGGTGCGCCGCAGCCCGCTACTGACGCCACCTGGAGAAGTTGATGGGGGCGGAGGTGTGGGTGTTGGACTGGGGCAAGGACTAGGGCTATTTTCCTTATCCTTAGCGCCTGTTAAACACTCAGCGGAAATTGTTACTTTTGGAGTTAAGGTCACCGTCACCGTCGCCGGTTTCTCAATTTGCTCCGCCGGCACAACTGTCTCCGCCGACACAACCGTCTCCGCTGGCATACGCGTAGCTTGAGTGGGTGTGGACGCAGGCGTAGCTATTTCTTCAGCTACAAGCAGACACTCAGTCGACTCACTGGCTATTGTACCTGTCTCGATGGCCATCTCCTTAACCATATCATCCAGTCGTGTGCTCTCCAATGATACAGATAGTCTGCTAAACTCATCCGGCAAATGACGACTGATATCGCCCTCAGAAGCACTCTCAAATGCCGAATCAGTGCTATGCGTATCCTCAAAATCATCAACAGCCTTTCCATTCTTATTCATATCCACTGGCCTTGATCCACTCGGACCTGCCGCAATGCCATTGATGCAGTCGCTCTCCTCTGCAATAACTTCATAAATTGTTGCAGAGCTACTTCTGGAATGGCCGGCAGCCTCAGCTACTGCTGCCGCTGGTTTTTGGTTCATTAAAATATTTATGTTATGGTTGTTGTTGTTGTTGTTATTGTTATTATTATTATTATTGTTACTGTTGTGGTTGTTATTATTATTGTTGTTGTTGTTGTTGTTGTGATTATGCGAATTATCATTTGCATTATTATTCTGTACACAGGATTTATTGGGTTCAACGGGTTTAGCCTCTGTTGAGGGAGTAATATCTGTAAAATAAGACCAAATGTTAGAAAGGATCTATAACTATTAAAGGAATAAGATGCTAAGCAAAAGCTAAAAACATATATATAAACTATAAAATATATATAACTATATATAAACCTAGGGATTAACTCTACTCTAAGTTATCATTAAAATATTTTAGTTTCTTATGAATTAATCTGAGACTCTCATATCTATACTATAGTCGAGTAATATATACTATATACTAAATGAGACTCCATATTACCACATAAGTTTGGTTCATTTTGGGAACTTTGTTGTTGTTGCTGTTGTAGCAGTAGTGTTGGAGATGCTAGTTGATCCAGTGGTGAAGTATTCAATGCACTTGCACTGTCATCGGATATTGTTGCCATTATGCCCACTGTTGCAACTGTTGATGTTGTTGTTGTTGCTGCCGTTGCTAACTCATTACTAATCTCACTGATATCCTCTGAGCAGCAAGCGGCTAGCGTATCGGTGGATATGTTTGATGCTGGCTCATCACTACTACTATCGCTGTTCATTGATAATAATTTGTCTAGCATGGATTGTCCTGTTGCATTCTGCTGATTGCTGCTTTTCAGTGTACGCACTGTGTCCTCGGTATTGTCATCCTCAGCATCATTCTCCACATCGACAAGCACTGCAACAGCTGGTTCACTTGTACTAGATTCCACAGCAGACACTGCTGTTGCTGCTGATCCGGTTACTCCTGCACCTACTGTTAATGCTGTTAGTTGCTGATCAATATGTGTTGCTGGCACAAGTAAAATTGCATCTGGCTTTGTGCTGCTTGCCAGCATTGGTGCCAAAGATTGTGAACAGCAGCTATTAGCTTCCAATTTAACCGGCGGACACAGCTCCACAGGCGTTGTTGATTCATCATCTTCAATCGCGCGCACCCGCTGCAATGGCAAACCGTTGCGACGCTCCAGCTCTGAGGCCTGCATGATGAGAGCCTGAACAAGATACATAGCTCCCTCATCACGTATATTATTGTTGCTAATGTCGATGAGCTCAATGCTATGATTAAAGCGTAGCATGTCTGCAATATGCTGAGCATCCGTGCAATCCAAATCATTGTAGGCCAGCCACAGTTCTTTCAGTATCTTGTTATGGTACAGCTTGCAACCTGCAACGAAATTCATTTATAAAAATGTATAAAGTTTAACAAGGTATATTCAATCGATCCTTACAGATGTTGGTTAATGGTGGTCCTTTAAGGCCGCAATGCTCTAGCTTGAGTGTATGCAAATTGGAAGTACTTAAGGCGCCACCCAAACTCTCAGCGCCAAGTTTTGATATTTGATTACCCTCAGCATTGAGCACCTGAAGCTCCTGGCTGCGACCAACCATGTAGGTGCACAAGCCCCAGCCACGTACTGTCATCTCTTCTTTGTTATACGATATATCCAATTCATTGGCAGCCTCATAGTATTCAATCATCTGGCATAAAGCACTCAGTGAGCTCTCATCCAAAGGACATCCCGACAAATCAATGGCTTTATATTGTACCTGTTTGTGTAGAAACAAAACATATAAGTTTATTCCTGTTAATCCTTAAAAGATAAAAACTATATAGACTTACCCGCTTGAATATCTCCTCCAATGGCTCACAGTCATTGGGTGTTAACGGAATCCCCTTAAGCGACAACAGTGGCTGACGCGTCTGATGCAAATCCAAACTCTTTAAATGATCCAGTATATTCTCTAACGGTTTTGTGCAATGCTTAACACAGGACTGCTCATACAAAGCTGTGATCTCTGCAATGCTTGACACTTGAAACACTAGAAATAAATTAAAAGGATATATAAGTATATAATAAATAATAATTTATAAATGTAGAAGTATCATAATAGAAAACCTTATGTACCATGCGAGAAAATATGTACCAAAATACAGCATATAGCTTAAAGATATGTACCAAACGAATGTAACTAAAAAGGAAACAATAAATCAAATATTTTTAAGCTATTTTCCTATTTTATTCAATTTGATGAGCTAATCCAAATAACAGCATTCGTATCTCTTCCTCTTAGTGTGAAATGCATATAAATGAGTGTCACATATATATATATATATACTATATAGTTTGCTATGCGCAACTCGATCAAAATTCCACACAAAAATTGTGATCAAAAATACATAAAAACAAAGAAAATTGTTGAGTCAATAAACTGACGATTCTTCCGTTTCTCGTACAATGTCACAGAAACTTAAATAAATATAAAATTAAATCTATGAAGTGGGTATATAGAACAATGCCATACCCTTCTTACACTTACAATGGGAAAAGTATCTAAAATTTTATTTTTAATGGAGTGTTTCTCTAGGTATATTTCATTCAATGAATTTTCCTGAGTTATTGAAATAAGATATGGTAAATAATAAAAGTAATTAATATACCCCAGTACACTATATATAGAATATAGGGTATAGTATATGTGTATATAAACACTTTTGTATATATTTTGTTCAAAGACGGCAAATTAGAAGAGCTTATGGCGCGTGCGAACCTCCCGCGCACAGCACAACCCCAACAAGAATATTATCATCATTATTATCATTTGTATTATCATCATTATG